>CM038679.1:686065637-686498777 GCA_021605205.1 Aegilops longissima
TGATTGGTTTGAGTTGCATGTTTTATTATTGGTGCTGTCCTATTGTGCCCTCCGTGTCGCGCAAGCATGAGGGATTCCCGCTGTAGGTTTTGCAATATGTTTATGATTTGCTTATGGTGGGTTGCGTGAGTGACTGAAACACAAACCCGAGTAAGTAGGTTATTTGCGTATGGGATAAAAGGGGACTTGATGCTTTAATGCCATGGTTGGGTTTTACCTTAATGAATCTTTAGTAGTTGCGGATGCTTGCTAGAGTTCGAATCATAAGTGCATAGAATTCCAAGTAAGGGATGATATGTTAGCTTATGCCTCTCCCTCAAATAGAATTGCAATAGTGATTATCGGTCTAGTAACATAGTCAGTTGCTTAGGGGCAATTTCACAACTCCTGCCACCACTTTTCCACACTCGCTATATTTACTTTAGTTGCATCTTTATCTAAACAGCCCCTAGTTTATGTTTACGTGTTCTTTAATATCTTGCAAACCTATCCTATCACACCTACAAAGTACTTCTAGTTTCATACTTGTTCTAGGTAAAGAGAACGTCAAGGGTGCATAGAGTTGTATCGGTGGTCGATAGAACTTGAGGGGATATTTATTCTACCTTTAGCTCCTCGTTGGGTTCGACACTCTTACTTATCGAAAATTGTTGCGATCCCCTATACTTGTGGGTTATCAAGACCTTTTTCTGGCGCCGTTGCCGGGGAGTCATAGCGTGGGGTGAATATTCTCGTGTGTGCTTGTTTGCTTTATCACTAAGTAATTTTTATTTGCTGTTCTTAGTTGTTTTCTATCTTTAGCTATGGGTAGGAAACGCAAAATACCAAAAAAAATAGTTGTACCTACTGCTCCAATGGTTGTAGAACCACTCAAAATCTATCACACTACTGAAGCTTTTTACTTGGATCATCTTCGATCCCTTTGTGCTCGGGCTGAAACCCCAACTAGCTTAGTTGAGGGCAAATCTTTAGATGAGCATGTTTGTTATGTGCGACACCGTATATCTGAGAAAGGGAAACTATTATGGGATCAAATTCAAAGTTTGCAATGCTATGCTTGGAATTTATGTGAAATTTATGATGTTACTTGTTGTTCTGAAAACCCTAAGAAACACCTTCCCTACCAATGTGAGTTTAGTGATAATGGAACCGTATCTTCGTATGCTAAGGGTGTTTACAATTACTATGATGTTCAAAAAATTGAATAAATTTGTTGCTTTTAAGGGTGCTTATGAGATTGCTTCTTTGATTGAAATATATGAGGCTACTCTTTACAAATCTGAAAGTTTTGCCATATTTCAATATTGTCATGATAATTATGCTTTTAATGCCTATGCTAAACCATATATTGAGAAATTCTCCGCTGTCCAAGAAGAGACTAATATTTTGCAGGAAGCTATGGAAGAAGAAATTGATGAAACTGTGAGCTCATTGGATGAAAAAGATGATGATGAGAGCGAAGAACAAAAGGAGGAAGAGCGGATTAGCTACACGTGCCCACGTTCTAATGAGAGTAACTCTTCAACTCATACATTGTTTAATTTCCCTTCGTGTTTACCGTAGGATGATTGCTATGATCCCTTGAATTTGTCTGAAATATCCCTTTTTGATGATGCTTGTATGCTTGTGGCCAAGATGCCAATATGAATTATGCTTATGGAGATGAACTTGCTATAGTTCCTTATGTTAAACATGAAATTGTTGCTATTGCACCCACGCATTATAGTCCTATTATCTTTTTGAATTCTCCCGACTACACTATATCGGAGAAGTTTGCGCTTAGTAAGGATTATATTGATGGGTTGCCTTTTACCATTGCACATGATGATTTTGATGAATATAATATGCATGTGCTTGCTGCTCCTACTTGCAATTATTATGAGAGAGGAACTATATCTCCACCCCTCTATGTTTCCCATACTATGAAATTGCAAGAAACTGCTTATACTATGCATTGGCCTTTACTTGGTATGCATGAATTGTTCTTTTATGACATGCCGATGCATAGGAAGAGAGTTAGACTCCGTAATTGCTTGATATTTGTTACTTTGTGCTCATTACTAAATTACAAATCATTGTTAATTAAAATTGGCTTTGATATACCTTGGGATCCGGGTGGATCCATTACTTGAGCACTATATGCCTAGCTTAATGGCTTTAAAGAAAGCGCTGCCAGGGAGACAACCCGAAAGTTTTAGAGTGTCATTTATTTCTGTTGAGTGCTTTCATATAGTTTAAAGACACAAAAATAAAGAGGGGAACCTAAAAACTTTTCAAAAAGGAAAGTGAAAGTAAGAAAGACAAGCATCGTTGAAGTGGGAGAGCTCCTTGAACTTTGTTCATGCTCACAGAAACTTTATGAATCTTGATTACAGAAACTTTTCAACAAAAATAATTATCCCCTTGTACAATTCCATTGTATTATAAAAAGAATGTGCCAAGGTTTGCCTTTAGGATGTTTACAATGCTTGTTGGTTTGTACGGTGCAGGACAAAAATAATTTTTTACTGGAATGTCAAATGGTTCTGATTCTTTCCGCACTGTCTTGCTGTACAACTTGTTTATTTTTCCTAAGTTTGGTAGAATTTTTGGGGTACCAGAAGTATGGTGGATGTTCAGATTGCTACAGACTGTTCTGTTTTTGACAGATTCTGTTTTTGATGCATAGTTTGCTTGTTTTGATGAATCTATCAATTTATATTAGTGGATTAAGCCATGAAAAAGTTATGTTACAGTACAAACAATGCAAAAAAAATATGAATTGGTTTTATACAGTACTTAGAGTGGTGATTTGATTTATTATACTAACGGATCTTACCGAGTTTTCTGTTGGAGTTTTGTGTGGATGTAGTGTCTAATCGAGGATGTCTCGATATGAGGAAAAGGAAGAGAGGCAAGAGCTAAAGCTTGAGGATGCCCGAGGCACCCCATGTAAATATTCAAGGAGACTCAAGCGTCTAAGCTTGGGGATGCCCCGGAAGGCATCCCCTCTTTCTTCAACAAGTATCGGTATGTTTTCGAATTCGTTTCGTTCATGCATTGTGTGCAAGTCTTGGAGCATCTTTTGCATTTAGTTTTCACTTTTCTTTTATGCACCATGCTGGTATGAGATAGTCCTTTGTTGATTTATAGAATGCTCATTGCACTTCACTTATATCTTTTGAGTATGGCTTTATAGAATGCTTCATGTGCTTCACTTATATCATTTGAAGTTTGGATTGCCTGTTTCTCTTTACATAGACAACCGCCATTTGTAGAATGCTCTTTTGCTTCACTTATATTTGTTAGAGCGTGGGCATATCTTTTGTAGAAAGAATTAAACTCTCTTGCTTCACTTATATCTATTTAGAGAGATGACAGGAATTGGTCATTCACATGGTTAGTCATAAAATCCTACATAAACTTGTAGATCGCTGAATATGGTATGTTTGATTCCTTGCAATAGTTTTGCGATATAAAGGTGGTGATATTAGAGTCATGCTAGTGGGTGGTTGTGGATTAGTAGAAATACTTGTGTTGAGGTTTGTGATTCTCGTAGCATGCACGTATGGTGAACCGTTATGTGATGAAGTCGGAGCATGATTTTTTTATTGATTGTCTTCCTTATGAGTGGCGGTCGGGGATGAGCGATGGTCTTTTCTTACCAATCTATCCCCCTAGGAGCATGCGCGTAGTACTTTGTTTCGATGATTAATAGATTTTTGCAATAAGTATGTGAGTTCTTTATGACTAATGTTGAGTCCATGGATTATACGCACTCTCACCCTTCCATCATTGCTAGCCTCTTCGGTACCGTGCATTGCCCTTTCTCACCTTGAGAGTTGGTGCAAACTTCGCCGGTGCATCCAAACCCTGTGATACAATACGCTCTATCACACATAAACCTCATTATATCTTCCTCAAAACAGCCACCATACCTACCTATTATGGCATTCCATAGCCATTCCGAGATATATTGCCATGCAACTTCCATCGTCATCATATACATGACCTGAGCATTTATTGTCATATTGCTTTGCATGATCGTAAGATAGCTAGCATGATGTTTTCATGGCTCGTCCGTTTTTTTGATGTCATTGCTACGCTAGATCATTGCACATCCCGGTACACCGCCGGAGGCATTTATATAGAGTCATATCTTTGTTCTAGATATCGAGTTGTAATATTGAGTTGTAAGTAAATAAAAGTGTGATGATCATCATTATTAGAGCATTGCCCCAGTGAGGAAAGGATGAAGGAGACTATGATTCCCCCACAAGTCGGGATGAGACTCCGGACTTTACAAAAAATAAAAGAGGCCAAAGAAGCCCAAATAAAAGAAAAGAGGCCAAAGAAGCCCACCAAAAAATATAAAAAAATAATAATAAAAAAATGAGAGAAAAAGAGAGAAGGGGCAATGTTACTATCCTTTTACCACACTTGTGCTTCAGAGTAGCACCATGTTCTTCATAGAGAGAGTATCCTATGCTTTCACTTTCATATACTAGTGGGAATTTTCATTGTAGAACTTGGCTTGTATATTCCGATGATGGGCTTCGTCAAACGCCCGAGGTCTTCATGAGCAAGCAAGTTGGATGCACACCCACTTAGTTTCAGTTTGAGCTTTCATATACTTATAGCTGTAGTGCATCCGTTGCATGGCAATCCCTACTCCTCACATTGATATTGATTGATGGGCATCTCCATAGCCCGTTGATACGCCTAGTTGATGTGAGACTATCTTCTCCTTTTTGTCTTCTCATAAAACCTCCACCATCATATTCTATTCCACCTATAGTGCTATGTCCATGGCTCACGCTCATGTATTGTGTGAAAGTTGAAAAGGTTTGAGAACATCAAAAGTATGAAACAATTACTTGGCTTGTCATCGGGGTTGTGCATGATGTGAATATTTTGTGTGGTGAAGATGGAGCATAGCCAGACTATATGATTTTGTAGGGATAACTTTCTTTGGCTTTGTTATTTTGAAAAGACATGATTGCATTATTGGTAGGCTTGAAGTATTATTGTTTTTTATGTCAAATGATAGACTATTGCTTTGAATCACTCATGTCTTAATATTCATGCCATGATTAGACATATGATCAAGATTATGCTAGGTAGCATTCCACATCAAAAATTATCTTTTTTATCATTTACCTACTCGAGGACGAGCAGGAATTAAGCTTGGAGATGCTGATACCTCTCTGCCGTATCTATAATTTTTTATTGTTCCATGCCAATATTATTCAACTTTTATATACTTTTGGCAACTTTTTATACTATTTTTTGGGACTAACATATTGATCCAAAGGCTCAGTGCAGGCCTGTTTGTTGCATGTTTTATGTTTCGCAGAAACCCAATATCAAACAAAGTCCAAACGGGATAAAAATGGACGGAGAATTATTTTGGAATATTTGTGATTTTTGGGAGGAAGAATCAACGCGAGACGATGCCCGAGGTGGCCACGAGATAGGGGCACGCCACCCCTCCAGGGGGGCGCGCCCCCCTATCTCGTGGGCCACCCGTAAGGCGGTTGATGCCCTTCTTTGTCCGCAAGAAAGCTAATTTTTGGAAAACGATCTGGGCAAAGGTTTCAGGCCAATCGGAGTACGGATCTCCATATATACACGAAACGGTGAAACAGAGCCAGAACAGAACGCAGAAACAGAGAGATAGATCTAATCTCGCAGGGGCTCTCGCCCCTCCCAAGCCATGGGAGCCAAGGACCAGAGGGGAAATCCTTCTCCCATCTAGGGAGGAGGTCAAGGAAGAAGAAGAACAAGGGGGCCTCTCCCCCCCTTGTTTCTGGTGGCGCCGGAGCGCTGCCGGGGGCCATCATCATCACCGCGATCTACACCAACACCTCCATCTTCTTCACCAACATCTCCATCACCTTCCCCCTTCTATATTCAGCGGTCCACTCTCCCGCAACCCGCTGTACCCTCTACTTGAACATGGTGCTTTATGCTTCATATTATTATCCAATGATGTGTTGCCATCCTATGATGTCTGAGTAGATTTCCATTGTCCTATCGGTGATTGATGAATTGCTATGATTGGTTTGAGTTGCATGTTTTATTATTGGTGCTGTCCTATTGTGCCCTCCGTGTCGCGCAAGCGTGAGGGATTCCCGCTGTAGGGTTTGCAATATGTTTATGATTTGCTTATGGTGGGTTGTGTGAGTGACTGAAACACAAACCCGAGTAAGTAGGTTATTTGCGTATGGGATAAAAGGGGACTTGATGCTTTAATACTATGGTTGGGTTTTACCTTAATGAATCTTTAGTAGTTGCGGATGCTTGCTAGAGTTCCAATCATAAGTGCATAGAATTCCAAGTAAGGGATGATATGTTAACTTATGCCTCTCCCTCAAATAGAATTGCAGTAGTGATTATTGGTCTAGTAACATAGTCAGTTGCTTAGGGGCAATTTCACAACTCGTACCACCACTTTTCCACACTCGCTATATTTACTTTAGTTGCATCTTTATCTAAACAGCCCCTAGTTTATGTTTACGTGTGCTTTAATATCTTGCAAACCTATCCTATCACACCTACAAAGTACTTCTAGTTTCATACTTGTTCTAGGTAAAGCGAACATCAAGCGTGCGTAGAGTTGTATCGATGGTCGATAGAACTTGAGGGAATACTTATTCTACCTTTAGCTCCTCGTTGGGTTCGACACTGTTACATATCAAAAACTGTTGCGATCCCCTATACTTGTGGGTTATCAAGCGCCGACACTGCCCCGGCCCCTTCTTGCGAAGCCGCGGAGAAGCCCCGAAGCCCCTGTCCTCTCTCCCTCACTCGCTGCTCTCTCTCCCCTCCCCTGGCTCTCTCCCCTGAGCTCACCCGAGCGGAGCCGTCGTTGTCGAATAGCACCACTGCGGCCACAGCCACCCCACCACCTCTCCGAGCTGTCCCCGAGGTCCACCGCGACGCCCTCCTCCTTGTCTCCAAGCCATGCGTCGCTGGAAGAAGGGAGCCTCGCCATCAAGCTCGACCCCGCCGCCTCTGAACTGAGATCGCCGGCAACCGTACACCATCCTTGACGCCTCCCCGAGCCTGTTGAGCTCCGCCTCGACTCAGCCGTGAGCACCTCGTCATTTCCCCTCTCCTCTCCTCCTCGATTGCGTGTCGTAGCCGCACTAACAACCATGGCCGAAGCTCGCCGCCGTCGTGCCTCATCGCTGGCGTGGGCTGAGCGTGAACCACCCGCGTCCGTGCACCCAAACGTGTTCGTGGTGCCTCCAGGAGGACAACGCAACCGCTAGCTGCCCCCCAAGTGCATCGCAGCCCCGTGCCCACATGTCCCCAAACTCCGGCCGTCACACAAGTCGCTGCCACCGCCAACCTAGGCCATCCCAGCTGCTGCTGCTGTGACCACTAGATGCGCGAGAACGCCAGCAAGCCGTAGCAGCAATCCACGATCAAAACGGAGCCCATAGCGATTTTCGAATCGCTCCGCCGTCGGTTTGGTCGTCGCCTGCCGAACTCCGGCGAAGTCGACGTGGCACCGTCATTAGTCGCTAATGACTATGCTAGTTAACCCCTCTCTCACTGACATATGGGCCCCATGCCCTAATTAACCCCGGGATTTATTTCCGTGTTTAACTTAGACTAATCCACTAGGCCCACTTGTCAGGTTGTCCTTTCTGACGTGTCCATTGACCGGACCCACCTGTCATTGACCCTAGGCAGTACTGTGTCACTGACCAGTGGACCCCACTGGTCAGGTTTGACCTGGACCGACCCAGTTGACCTGCTGACATCACCCTAATGCAATGCTGACGCAGTAATCATTTTCTGGCTTTAAAATAATTTAGAAATTCCAAAAATGTCCAAAACTTCTAAAATTCATAGAAATTCAACCACAACTCATAATGAAATAAGTTATATATGAAAAATGATCAGAAAAATCCAATCTATCCGTTTGTCCTATTTTCATGCATGTTAGAACAACTTATAGCTGCTGTTTAGGCCAAATCATATAATGGGATTTAAACCTTCACATATGGAGTTTGAATTTGAACCTAGGGTTCAAACCAACTCCATTTAACCTGTTGCTAGTTGCATTAGCTCAAATCACAGCATATTGACATGTCATGATCATGCATCATATTGTGCATTGCATTGATTGTGTTCTTCCTTGTTTGCTGGTATTTGTCCCCTCTCGATAGACGTGGTTTGCCGATGAGTTCGATGACACCAATGAAGAACTATACTATCTTCAGAAGTGCCAGGCAAGCAAAATCCTCTTATTCATTTTGATACAATCCCACTCTCTCAATCTTGCTCTCTTTTACGGCATTAGGACAACAACGATTCGTCTGTTACTTGCTTCGGTAGTTGAACCCCCTTTTCCAATGCATGACCTGTCATTGCCATAGTAAATAGATGAAACCCAGTAGCATGAGTAGGAGTAGTTTGAGCCCTGATGTGCCTACTCATTCATGCTTGTTTGTCATGCCTGCTACTGCTTGGAGTTGAGTCAGGTCTGATTCATCGGTGATGAATGGAATGGTGTTGAACATGTCGTACTGTGTGTGAGCTAAGTGGTGAACACGAATTGGTAAAGGTAGCGGTGAGAGGCCATGTAGGAGTAAATGGTGGGTTGTCTCATTGAAGCCGTCCTCAGGAACTGAGTTCTGTGTTGGTGATCCATGAACAGTTACTACCACGCGTTGGGCTCGAAACCAATGGACCCTCTCGGCTTCTTAACCACCCTTTTCCTCTGTCCAGGAGTTGCAAGTAGTTTCTGGTGTTTGTAGTATGCTGGAGGCCGTGCGCAATGCTGACCCAAGTGGTGGGCTGTGATGCAGTAGGTACGTGGCACGGTGTACCGGGCGCCCGTTTGGTATCTCGGGAACCCTGCACACATCGTTCGGGGCCGTATGTGGAAACCTTGGCCGGACACCCTGCGGATGGAACCTGAATAGGCGATAAAACTGGACTAGAGACTTGAGTGTTTAGGTAGGCCATGGCCGACACCCTCGCTGGTCTTCCGCTTGAAGGTTGTCGAGTACATGTCGTGTAAACATCGATAAGTGGTGAGATCGTGTGTGAAGAAGTACACCCCTGCAGGGTTAACATCATCTATTCGAATAGCCGCTTCCGCGGTAAAGGACCTCCGGGTTGCCTATACAGTTCATAGACAAGTGAAAGTGGATACTCTAAAATACGCAAGATAAGCGTGAGTGCTATGGATGGCGTTCTCGTAGGGAGACGGGAGTGGGTCCATAGTGGTGTATTGATATGGTGAATATATGGACTCTTGTGCGCCACCTCAAAACGTCGCTTCCAGTCGTAGTTTAGGATAGCCATCGATTCAAAGCTGGCTTGCTGCAGTCAAACCCCACCATCCCTTTGTTCATACTGATGCATACGTAGTTAGTTCTGATGTAAGTCTTGCTGGGTACATTTGTACTCACGTTTTCTTAATTTATGTTTTTGCAGAGAGACTCTAGTCTCGCTAGTAGTTCCGTGTGGACTTCGACATTTAGCTTGTTACCTCAGCTACGATCTTGTGCCTCGGCAGGATCTTGTAGATAGTCAGGCTTCTCATCCCTTTACATTTGTAGTTGTCTGTACTCAGACATGTTAAGCTTCCGCATGTGCCTGTTGTTTGTATGCTCTGAATGTTGGGTCATGAGGCCCATGTTTGTAATATCTCGCTCCTTGGAGCCTATTGAATAAATACTTTGAGTCATAGAGTTATGTTTAATGCCATGTTGTATTTGCACATATCGAGCATATTGTGTGTATGATTTGAAATGCTTGGTATGTGTGGGATCTTACAACCTAGTTGTTCATCCTTGGTAGCCTCTCTTACCGGGAAATGTCTCCTAGTGCTTCCACTAAGCCATGGTAACTTGTTACTGCTCCAGAACACTTAGGCTGGCCGGCATGTGTCCTTCTTCGTTCCCGTGTCTGTCCCTTCGGGAAATGTCACACGTTGTTCCTTTAAGTCCTTGTAGCTTGCTACGACTTGGGTTCATACGTTGTTGATCGACACGTTCGTTGTTGGGTCATGTATGCTTGTCCCTGTAAGTTAGCGCCACCTTGGGTCCACGACTAGCCATGTCAGCCCGGGTTCTTTGTCATATGGATGCTAGCGGCACTATGATAACCCACAAGTATAGGGGATCGCAACAGTTTTCGAGGGTAGAGTATTCAACCCAAATTTATTGATTCGACACAAGGGAAGCCAAATGATATTCTCAAGTATTAGCAGTTGAGTTGTCAATTCAACCACACCTAGATAACTTAGTATCTGCAGCATAGTATTTAGTAGCAAAGTAGTATGATAGTAATGGTAACAGTGGTAAAAGTAATGATAGAAGTTTTGTAGTGATTGTAACAGTAGCAACGGAAAAGTAAATAAGCAAAGCACAATATGTGAAAAGCTCGTAGGTATTGGATCAGTGATGGATAATTATGTCGGATGCGATTCCTCATGTAATAGTTATAACATAGGGTGACACAGAACTAGCTCCAATTCATCAATATAATGTAGGCATGTATTCCGAATATAGTCATACGTGCTTATGGAAAAGAACTTGCATGCCATTTTTGTCTTACCCTTCCGTGGCAGCGACACTACTAGGAAAACGGCTATAGCTAATATGGACATTAATGGCGCACCATGTATGTGGTGCACCACTGCTATATAGTAGTGGCGCACCAGATACATGTACGCCATTATTGACATATTACTAATGGCGCACCTGGTGTGTGGTGCGCCATTACTAGTTTTGAAAAAACATAAAAATAATTGGTAGCAGTGGCGCACCAGGGGATAGTGCGCCATTACTAGTTGACATAGTAATGGCAAGATTGTATAAAGTGCGCCATTACTATGTGTATGACTGGGTCAAACCTTGGTCAAACTTAGTAATGGCGCACTTTGCATAGGTGCGCCATTACTATGTCAAACTTAGTAATGGCGCACCTACACAAAGTGCGCCATTACTAACTTTGACCAAGGTTTGACCAAGTCATACACATAGTAATGGCGCACTTTGTGAAGGTGCGCCATTACTAACTTTCTTTACACCCCTCGGTGGACCGCCTTTTCAGTTAAAAAAATAAAATAAAATGATGAAATGTCAAAAAAATAAAAGAAAATAAGTTTCCCACGTGATATGTGGTCTAGTTGTTGGGAAAATTTACAAATATGAATTTCGACTTTATTTGCAAAATCTCTCTGGAATTTAATAAAATGGGCATAACTTTTGAATACGAACTCGGATTTAAAAGTTTTTTATATGGAAAATCATCTACTCGAAAAGTTACATCCAAATTCAGCTGAGGGAGCCCGGTTGAAGATTTTTAGAATCCCCAAAACCTAACAGAACGAAAGATACGGGGCTTTTAAGATCTAGAAGGGCGAAAATGGAAAAACATTCAAACTTAGTAATGGCGCACCATTTGCTAGGTGCGCCACTAGTAACAGAAAAAAATTGGTTTCTATTTTTTTTATTTTTTTCTTCAAAATGTGATACGTAATATGACCGGGAAGTTTGAAATATTTTTTCAAAATTTCATCACACTCATGAACATGAACAAAGTCCTAGACATCAACAAGGTTTAATAGGATTGATATGATAGATATATCAACAAGTGCCTGTTAAGTGAGATGGTGCTAGGGTTGGATAGAATTGCGAAGTTAAGCGTGCTCGGGCTGGAGTAGTGTGAGGATGGGTGACCTTCCTGGAAATTTGACCACTTAGTGACCCGAGATTAAGCCATAGTGACCGGGGATTAAGAAAAAATACGTTTTTTTTTGATTTTTTTGAATAGTAATGGCGCACTTCTAGGCATAGTAATGTTGCACTCACTACAAGAAATACGGTCAATTATGACTCCCCATTTTGGTCGTTGATTCGTCATATTTATCGTTTATTGACCTTTTTCTGACCAAATTCAGAAGGTCAACAGTTGGCCGTTAAGAACAAATAAACATGACCTTCTCTGGAATTTTGGTCATGGCCGCCCATGACCTATCTACGACCAAAATTATGGTCATTACTAGTCAGCCAGGAACACGTAGGATCTGATGTGGCGAGCCAACATGGCGATGTCCACATGGCACATGCGATGACGTGAAAGCCATGTAGGATCAATAGATATGAGTTGTTTTAATGGGCCGAGCCCAATAATTAGCCCATTCTCAGATTTACTTTTGGGCCACAACTATAGGCCAAGCCCTTTTATTCGACCCATTTTCAGGTTTAATTTTGCGGCACAACCATGGGCCAAGCCCACCAGATCATCCTGTTAATGTTTGTTCTTGGGCTGAGGCAATGTACAACCCATTTATTCATTCCATCATTAATTGGGCCAACCATTTTCTCTAAACGGTCCAGCCCACTCGCACAATTTAAAACACAGGGGAACATAATGATAATAATAATATAATTCTCAAAACAACACAACAGTATCATTACACCACAGGATCTTTAAATAACACAGAATGAAAAAACAACACAGGATTTCATCAACTTTGTCCCGACAGTATCATTACACCACATGTTTATAAGATAGTACCAACCAAAATAACACAACCATTATCTTAGTATTATCTCCATGCTCATAAGATGGCACCAACCAGTGCAACATCATCAAACCGCATAGCCAATCCCATGTCCATATTGTAGGTCAGCCAAATGAACTCATCAACCCAGCATTAAAATTCCCAGGTCCAAACAACCCTGCATCAAAATTCTAGAAGTGAGCATAGACAACAAAGTTTGAAACATTTCAAACTTAGAAATGAGAACAGACAACAGAGCATCAGGTTTGCAAGCTAAAGCAGGACATAGAGTAACTTCCATGAAGCACTGAAACTCTAGAATACCAGGATATAGTAGATTTACTTTGTTTTTTAGCTATACTGTAAAAACAAAGAGTTTACCAAGATAGGACAGTGGTAGAAATACTAATCAAGTTCCTCAATCATAAGGCATGTGAGCAGGATCTAATGAATACGGCATGAAACACCAGCAATGTGAAATTGGAACTAAAGAAAGGATGTAAAAATGTTTAAGAAAGAGAAAATGGGCACCTTTGTCACATCATGGTCAGTATATTTCCTTGGAAATATCATCATAACCCTGCAAAGAACCATGGCCGCCTCCAGAAATCTGAGGCACTTGTGTGAAATGTGAAATGTGAATCTAAAATTAGGAAATGTCGTGCACGACCCTTTGACTAGGGAGACGAAGAGTTGTGTATAGTAAGTGTTTCCTATATATCTATTGATTTGGGTCTTTTATATATAAATTGAAAATTTGTGTATTGTTTAGAATGAACTTGAATTAAGGTAACCGGACACTATTTATCTATGGACTGCAGCTAACAATAAATGAACTACATGCCACATATAATCAAATTAAACCAACATCTAAGTAGCCAAAATGACTTAAATTATAAGGGGAAGCAAGCATATTAGGAATAACATATATAACTAAAACTTAAAGTTCTGACATTGACAGAAGTAGCCATTTTCATTCAAATCTGACTCTACATATATACTCCAAATCTAACTAGGAGTAGCTATTTTGGGCAAGTTGCATTTGAAATTAAACAAAACAATGCATCTGCTCTAATGTAGTGGTCTAGCACGACATTGACTATACAAGTTATTTTCCGCGCTCGTCTCAATTAGCATGTTAGTGCCTCCTAGTACTGACCAATTCAAGCAAAGAGCCTCTAATTAGGAACGACTCCAGCCATGATATGGGCAACAAATAAACATGACAGAAGGAATTCCCAATTATACAAAAGAGGAAAAAGTCCAACTGGTTGAACCAGACCTGCAACAGGCACTTCCCACGACCCAGGTCCCACTTCTCCCTGTCCTCTCTTCTCCAATTAAAACGAGCAGTTCGGGCATTCTCAGATCCATGGCGACGAAGAACACATATACAGGATTTGGAGGCCGCTAATTTTTGGGGGCCCTGTGCGGTCGCCCACCTCGCACACCCTCGTCAACTGCCCTGCAAAGAACAATGTACATTAGACAAGAACGACAAGAGATAAAGTATCAAGACAAACAAAATACTGTGTCCACTTTATGCTACAACATCATCTTCAGGATTAAAACAACATATGGATACTCAATGCTGGATGAGACCATATACAATGCCACTACAACAAAATAGGCCGCGAACGCCATGGTGCACCATTGTACTTGACCTTGCCTCGATGTTCACTAGCGTGTCGGCCTCCCACTCCGCGGTGGGCAGCTCAAAGCTGAACCAAACCGGCCAGGTCACCACGATTAAGTGACGCTGGACCAGACCGCCGAGGAGCGGGAGCAGCCTAAGGCGAACCGCACTTCATGCACTTATGCACCTCACATATTAGAAGTTTGCATATTAGAAAAGGAAGGAGGAGCTACCATGT
This sequence comes from Aegilops longissima, assembly GCA_021605205.1. NCBI lineage: Eukaryota > Viridiplantae > Streptophyta > Magnoliopsida > Poales > Poaceae > Aegilops > Aegilops longissima. Next base: position 686,080,029 of record CM038679.1, read on the forward strand.
AAAAAAATAGATCAATTGTAGATTAAAAAATTGACAGCAGCCCATATTCATTTACATGAGACATGTCTTATGATTGCATACCAGAAATGACATCAAGCAATGAAAACATAGTCATTAGAGTTGACATCAAGGAACTGGTAATACACCACTAAATTGGCTATTAAGCAGGTTCAGGTTTCTTAAGGATGAGAAATCTGCTCCTAAAATAACAATGCTATGTGCAGACTTGGTGAATGACATGACATGTTATTTACTACTCCATAAGTATGATTGCACCTAAGCAAAAATACCATTCTACTACCACAACAATCCATTCAACTGGCAAGATCCAACAATACTAGTCAGCGCCACATACTAACATCACAAAGGCAGTAGAGAATAAAGGAAACCGAGAGATATACCTGTGGATGATAGCGTCGACAGTGAGCTGGATTGAGTTAGCATCGGTGAGATGGATGATCTCCATGGTGTGCTTGATGATACGCAGGACCATGATCTTCTTGCTGTTGTTGCCTCCATGCACTTGATGATGGGGCACCAATGCCTCCAAATAGAACAAATTCATCATCATTAACCCATAGCTTCAAGTACATGCTAAGTATATATATATCAAGTGACAGTGAAAACAAGTTGAGAAAAACACTTAAAATAATTATTTCATGTAATGCAGAGTTCAAACAGAATAAACATGTGCATGCTGCTGCTCCGAATCATCCATGGAGGATGCCTGCTGCTCCGAAGCAAACAAACATGTAAGATCTAGTGTTCTTGAGCCAGTATGGAATTGAATCGAGCTAGTATAGGAGACATGTAGGTACTGCTGCTAGCATTTATAGAAATCAATCAAGCTGCCTGTGCTTGAGCTAACTTGACGGTGGCATTTATAGTAGGGTACATATTTCACGCAAGACATGAAAGTTTCATGAACCAAATGATTATTAGTATTAATAATTTGAAAGGAAGCTCGCTGTTTCCCTCTTCTATTATCCATGATTTCCTTTTTTGAAGCAAGCATCATCAAACAGCACGATCACAATCGAATTGCACATAGAAACTAAACCAATACTTGTTGTTATGTTGTGTCCATAATGTTGGAAATATGCCCTAGAGGCAATAATAAAATTATTATTATTATATTTCCTTGTTCATGATAATTGTCTTTTATTCATGCTATAATTGCATTATCCGGAAATCATAATACACGTGTGAATACATAGACCACAATATGTCCCTAGTGAGCCTCTAGTTGACTAGCTCGTTGATCAACAGATAGTCATGGTTTCCTGACTATGGACATTGGATGTCATTGATAACGGGATCACATCATTAGGAGAATGATGTGATGGACAAGACCCAATCCTAAGCATAGCACAAGATCGTGTAGTTCGTTTTGCTAGAGCTTTTCGAATGTCAAGTATCTCTTCCTTAGACCATGAGATCGTGTAACTCCCGGATACCGTAGGAGTGCTTTGTGTGTACCAAATGTCACAACGAATCGGGTGACTATAAAGGTGCATTACAGGTATCTCCAAAAGTGTCATTGGGTTGACACGGATCGAGGCTGGATTTGTCACTCCGTATGACGGAGAGGTATCATCGGGCCCACTCGGTAGTGCATCATCATAATGAGCTCAAAGTGACCAAGTGTTTGGTCACGGATCATGCATTACGATGCGAGTAAAGTGACTTGCCGCAACGAGATTGAACGAGGTATTGGGATAACGACGATCGAATCTCGGGCAAGTAAAATACCGATTGACAAAGGGAATAGTATACAGGGTTGATTGAATCCTCGACATCGTGGTTCATCCGGTGATATCATCGAGGAGCATGTGGGAGCAAACATGTGTATCCAGATCCCGCTGTTGGTTATTGCCCGAGAGCCGTCTCGGTCATGTCTGCATGTCTCCCGAACCCGTAGGGTCTACACACTTAAGGTTCGGTGATGCTAGGGTTGTATGAATATGAGTATGCAGCAAACCGAATGTTGTTCCGAGTCCCGGATGAGATCCCGGACGTCACGAGGAGTTCCGGAATGGTCCGGAGGTAAATATTTATATATAGGAAGTCTTATTTTGGTCGCGGGAAAAGTTTCGCGCGTTATCGGTATTGTACCGGGAGTGCCGAAAGGGGTCCGGGGGTCCACCGGGGGGGTCCACCTGCCCCGGGGGCCACATGGGCTGTAGGGGGTGCGCCTTGGCCCATATGGGCCAAGGGCACCAGCCCCAAGAGGCCCATGCGCCAAGATATAAGAAAAAGGGGAGAGTCCTAAAGGGGAAGGCACCTGAGGTGCCTTGGGAGGATGGACTCCTCCCCTCTTGGCCGCACCCTTCCTTGGAGGAAGGGGCAGGCTGCGCCCTCCCCTCTCTTGCACCTATATAAAGGGAGGGAGGGAGGGTGGCCGCACCCATAAGCCCCGGCGCCTCCTCCTCCCGCAACACCTCCTCCTCCTCCCGTAGTTGCTTAGCGAAGCCCTGCCGGAGTTCTCGCTGCATCCACCACCATGCCGTCGGCTGCTGGATCATCATCAAACCTCTCCTTCCCCTTGCTGGATCAAGAAGGAGGAGACGTCATCCGCTCCGTACGTGTGTTGAACGTGGAGGTGCTGTCCGTTCAACACTAGGTCATCGGTGATCTGAATCACGGCGAGTACGACTCCATCATCCCCGTTCCATTGAAGGCTTCCGCACGCGATCTACAAGTGGTATGTAGATGCAATCACTCTCCCATGACTCGTTGCTTAGATGAACTCATAGATGGATCTTGGTGAAACCGTAGGAAATTTTTTAATTTTTTGCAACGTTCCCCAACAGTGGCATCATGAGCTAGGTCTATGCGTAGTTCTCTATTGCACGAGTAGAACACAATTTTGTTGTGGGCGTAGATCTTGTCAACTTGCTTGCCGCTACTAGTCCTATCTTGCTTCAGCGGTATTGTGGGATGAAGCGGCCCGGACCAACCTTACACATACGCTTACGTGAGACCGGTTCCACCGACTGACATGCACTAGTTGCATAAGGTGGCTGGCGGGTGTCTGTCTCTCCCACTTTAGTTGGAGCGGATTCGATGAAAAGGGTACTTATGAAGGGTAAATAGAAGTTGAGAAATCACGTTGTGGCTTTCACGTAGGTAAGAAAACATTCTTGCTAGAACCCTATTGCAGCCACGTAAAACTTGCAACAACAATTAGAGGACGTCTAACTTGTTTTTGCAGCAAGTGTTTTGTGATATGATATGGCCAAAGTTGTGATGAATGATGAATGATATATGTGATGTATGAGATCATGTTCTTGTAATAGGAATCACGACTTGCATGTCGATGAGTATGACAACCGGCAGGAGCCATAGGAGTTGTCTTTATTTTTTGTATGACCTGCGTGTCATTGAAGAACGCCATGTAAATTACTTTACTTTATTGCTAAACGCGTTAGCCATAGAAGTAGAAGTAGTCGTTGGCGTGACAACTTCATGAAGACACGATGATGGAGATCATGATGATGGAGATCATGATGATGGAGATCATGGTGTCATGCCGGTGACAGGATGATCATGGAGCCCCGAAGATGGAGATCAAAGGAGCTATGTGATATTGGCCATATCATGTCACTACTATATATAATTGCATGTGATGTTTATTATGTTTATGCATCTTGTTTACTTAGAACGATGGTAGTAAATAAGATGATCCCTCATAACAATTTCAAGAAAGTGTTCTCCCTAACCGTGCACCGTTGCTAAAGTTCGTCGTTTCGAAGCACCACGTAATGATCGAGTGTGATAGATCCTTACGTTCACATACAACGGGTGTAAGACAGTTTTACACATGCATAAAAACTTAGGGTTAACTTGACGAGCCTAGCATGTACAGACATGGCCTCGGAACACAAGAGACCGAAAGGTCGAACATGAGTCGATGGAAGATACGATCAACATGGAGATGTTCACCGACGATGACTAGTCCGTCTCACGTGATGATCGGACACGGCCTAGTCGACTCGGATCATGTAACACTTAGATGACTAGAGGGATGTCAAATCTGAGTGGGAGTTCATTAAATAATTTGATTAGATGAACTTAATTATCATGAACATTAGTCTAAAATCTTTGCAAAATGTCTTGTAGATCAAATGGCCAACGCTCATGTCACCATGAACTTCAACGCGTTTCTAGAGAAAACCAAGCTGAAAGACGATGGCAACAACTATTCGGACTGGTTCCGGAACCTGAGGATCATCCTCATAGAAGCCAAGAAACAATATGTCCTAGAAGCACCGCTAGGTGATGCACCCATCCTGCAGAACCAAGACATTATGAATGCTTGGCAGTCTCGTCTTGATGATTACTCCCTCGTTCAGTGCGGCATGCTTTACAGCTTAGAACCGGGCTCCAAAAGCGTTTTGAGCAACACGGAGCATATGAGATGTTCGAGGAGCTGAAAATGGTTTTCCAAGCTCATGCCCGGTCAAGAGATATGAAGTCTCCGACAAGTTCTATAGTTGTAAGATGAAGGAAAACAGTTCATCGGTGAGCACATACTCAAAATGTCAGGTTGCACAACCGCTTTGTCCCACTGGACATTAACCTCCGGACGAGGCGGTCATTGACAGAATCCTTCATTCGCCCCACCAAGCTACAAGAACTTTGTGATGAACTACAATATGCAGGGGATGATGAAAACTATTCTGAAGTATTTTCAATGTCTGAAGTCAGCAGAGGTAGAAATCAAGAAGGAGCATCAAGTGTTGATGGTCAATAAAACCACTAAGTTCAAGAAGGGCAAGGGAAAGAAGAACTTCAAGAAGGACGGAAAGGATGTTGCCGCGCCCGTAAGCCGCTTGCGGGAAGAAGTCAAAGAATGGACCCAAGCACGAGACCGAGTGCTTTTATTGCAAAGGAAGGGTCACCGAAGCGGAACTGCCCCAAATACTTAGCGCATAAGAAGGCCGGCAACACTAAAGGTATATTTGATATACATGTAATTCATGTGTACCTTACCAGTACTCGTAGTAACTCCCGGTATTTGATACGGTTCGTTGCTCATATATGTAACTCACAGCAGAGCTGCGGAATAAACGGAGGCGGCGAAGGACGAGGTGACGATCGCGCGTCGGGAATGGTTCCAAGGTCGATGTGATCGCCGTCGCACGCTACCTCTACATTTACTGCGGGATTAGTTTTAAACCTCAATAATTGTTATTTAGTGCCAAGTTTGAGCATGAACATTGTATCAGGATCTCGTTTAATACGAGATGGCTACTCATTTAAATCCGAGAATAATGGTTGTTCTATTTATATGAGAGAAATGTTTTATGGTCATGCTCCGATGGTCAATGGTTTATTCTTAATGAATCTCGAATGTAATGTTACACATGTTCATAGTGTGAATACCAAAAGATGTAAAGTTGATAACGATAGTCCCACATACTAGTGGCAGTGCCGCCTTGGTCACATTGGTGTCAAGCGCATGGAGAAGCTCCATGCTGATGGACTTTTAGAGTCTCTCGATTATGAATCATTTGACACATGCGAACCATGCCTCATTGGCAGGATGACCAAGACTCCGTTCTCCGGAACAATGGAGCGAGCAACCAACTTATTGGAAATCATACATACCGATGTATGCGGTCCAATGAGTGTTGAGGCTCACGGAGGATATCGTTATGTTCTCACTCTCACTGATGACTTGAGTAGATATGGGTATGTCTACTTGATGAAACACAAGTCTGAGACCTTTGAAAAGTTCAAGGAATTTCAAAATGAAGTAGAGAATCAATGTGACCGAAAGATAAAATTCTTGCGATCAGATCATGGAGGAGAATATTTAAGTCACGAATTTGGTACACACTTAAGGAAATGTGGAATCGTTTCACAACTCACGCCGCTACCGAACACCTCAAGCGAACGGTGTTTCCGAACGTCGAGTCGCACTCTATTGGATATGGTGCGATCTATGATGTCTCTTACTGATTTACCGCTATCATTTTGGGGATACGCTCTAGAGACAACCACATTCACTTTAAATAGGGCACCGTCTAAATCCGTTGAGACGACACCGTATGAATTATGGTTTGGGAAGAAACCTAAGTTGTCGTTTCTAAAAGTTTGGGGATGCGATGCTTATGTCAAGAAACTTCAACCTGAAAAGCTCGAACCCAAGTCGGAAAAATGCGTCTTCATAGGATACCCTAAGGAAACCATTGGGTATACCTTCTACCTTAGATCCGAAGGCAAGATTTTTGTTGCCAAGAACGGATCCTTTCGAAAAGAGTTTCTCTCGAAAGGAGTAAGTGGGAGGAAAGTAGAACTCGATGAAGTATTACCTCTTGAACCGGAAAGTAGTGCAGCTCAGAAAATGTTCTGTGGTGCCTACACCTACCGGAGAGGAAATTAATGATGATGATCAAGGTACTTGGATCAAGTTGCTACTGAACTTCGTAGGTCCACAAGGACACATTCCACACCAGAGTGGTATGCCAACCCTGTCCTGGAAATCATGTTGTTAGACAACGGTGAACCTTCAAACTAAGAAGAAGCGATGGCGGGCCCGGATTCCAACAAATGGCTTGAATCCATGCAATCCGAGATAGGATCCATGTATGAAAACAAAGTATGGACTTTGACAGACTTGCCCGATGATCGGCGAGCGATAGAAAACAAATGGATCTTTAAGAAGAAGACGGACGCGGATGGTAATGTTACCATCTATAAAGCTCGATTATCACTAAGGGTTATCGACAAGTTCAAGGGATTGACTACGATGAGACTTTCTCTCCCGTAGCGAAGCTTAAGTCCGTCTGAATCATGTTAGCAATTGCCGCATACTATGATTATGAGATATGGCAGATGGACGTCAAAACGGCATTCCTCAACGGTTACCTTAAGGAAGAGCTGTATATGATGCAGCCGGAAGGTTTTGTCGATCCTAAGAATGCTAACAAGGTATGCAAGCTCCAGCGATCCATTTATGGGCTGGTGCAAGCATCTCTGAGTTGGAACATTCGCTTTGATGAGATGATCAAAGCGTTTGGGTTTATGCGACTTATGGAGAAGCTGCGTTTACAAGAAAGTGAGTGGGAGCTCAGAGCATTTCTCATATTATATGTAGATGACATACTTGATGGGAAATGATATAGAACTCTTGGACAGCATTAAGGCCTACTTGAATAAGAGGTTTTCAATGAAGGACCTTGGAGAAGCTGCTTACATATTAGGCATCAAAATCTATAGGGATAGATCGTCGCCTCATAGGTCTTTCACAAAGCACATACCTTGATAAGATTTTGAACAAGTTCAAAATGGATCAGTCCAAGAAAGGGTTCTTGCCTGTTTTGCAAGGTGTGAAATTGAGCTCGGCTCAATGCCCGACCACGGCAAAAGATAAAGAAGAGATGAGTGTCATCCCTATGCCTCAGCCATAGGATCTATTATGTATGCCATGCTGTGTACCGGACCTGATGTAAACCTTGCCGTAAGTTTGGTAGGAAGGTACCAAAGTAATCCCGACAAGGAACCTTTGGACAGCGGTCAAGAATATCCTGAAGTACCGAAAAGGACAAAGGACATGTTTCTCGTTTATGGAGGTGACGAAGAGCTCGTCGTAAAGGGTTACGCCGACGCTTAGCTTCACACAGATCTGATGACTCAAAGTCACAAACCGGATACGTGTATATGTTGAATGGTGGAGCAAGAGCTGGTGCAGCTGCAAGCGAGCATCGTGGCGGGATCTACATGTGAAGCGGAGTACATGGCAGCCTCGGAGGCAGCACATGAAGCAATTTGGGCGAAGGAGTTCATCACCGACCTAGGAGTCATACCCAATGCGTCGGAGCCGATCAAACTCTTCTGTGACAACACTAGAGCTATTGCACTTGCCAAGGAGCCCAGGTTTCACAAGAAGACCAGGCACATCCAGTGTCGCTTCAACTCCATTCGTGAAAATGTTCAAGATGGGGACATAGAAATTTGCAAAGTGCATACGGATCTGAATGTCGCAGATCCGTTGACTAAACCTCTTACGCGAGCAAAACATGATCAACACCAGAACTCTATGGATGTTCGATTCATCACAATGTAACTAGATTATTGACTCTAGTGCAAGTGGGAGACTGTTGGAAATATGCCCTAGAGGCAATAATAAAAGTATTATTATTATATTTCCTTGTTCATGATAATTGTCTTTTATTCATGCTATAATTGTATTATCCGGAAATCGTAATACACGTGTGAATACATAGACCACAATATGTCCCTAGTGAGCCTCTAGTTGACTAGCTCGTTGATCAACAGATAGTCATGGTTTCTGACTATGGACATTGGATGTCATTGATAACGGATCACATCATTAGGAGAATGATGTGATGGACAAGACCCAATCCTAAGCATAGCACAAGATCGTAGTTCGTTTTGCTAGAGCTTTTCAATGTCAAGTATCTCTTCCTTAGACCATGAGATCGTAACTCCCGGATACCGTAGGAGTGCTTTGGGTGTACCAAACGTCACAACGTAATCGGGTGACTATAAAGGTGCATTACAGGTATCTCCAAAAGTGTCTGGGTTGACACGGATCGAGGCTGGATTGGTCACTCCGTATGACGGAGAGGTATCACTGGGCCCACTCGGTAGTGCATCATCATAATGAGCTCAAAGTGACCAAGTGTTTGGTCACGGGATCATGCATTACGGTACAAGTAAAGTGACTTGCCGGCAACGAGATTGAACGAGGTATTGGGATACCGCCGATCAAATCTCGGGCAAGTAAAATACCGATTGACAAAGGGAATAGTATACAGGGTTGATTGAATCCTCGACATCGTGGTTCATCCGATGATATCATCGAGGAGCATGTGGGAGCAAACATGGGTATCCAGATCCCGCTGTTGGTTATTTCCCGAGAGCCGTCTCGGTCATGTCTGCATGTCTCCCGAACCCGTAGGGTCTACACACTTAAGGTTCGGTGACTCTAGGGTTGTATGAATATGAGTATGCAGCAAACCAAATGTTGTTCGGGGTCCCGGATGAGATCCCGGACATCACGAGGAGTTCCGGAATGGTCCGGAGGTAAATATTTATATATAGGAAGTCTTATTTTGGTCGCCGGAAAAGTTTCGCGCGTTATTGGTATTGTACCGGGAGTGCCGAAAGGGGTCCGGGGGTCCACCGGGGGGTCCACCTGCCCCGGGGGGCCACATTGGCTGTAGGGGGTGCGCCTTGGCCCATATGGGCCAAGGGCACCAGCCCCAAGAGGCCCATGCGCCAAGATATAAGAAAAAGGGGAGAGTCCTAAAGGGGGAAGGCACCTCCGAGGTGCCTTGGGGAGGATGGACTCCTCCCCCCCTCTTGGCCGCACCCCTTCCTTGGAGGAAGGGGCAAGGCTGCGCCCTCCCTCCTCTCTTGCACCTATATAAAGGGAGGGGAGGGAGGGGTGGCCGCACCCATAAGCCCTGGCGCCTCCCTCCTCCCTGCAACACCTCCTCCTCCCGTAGTTGCTTAGCGAAGCCCTGCCGGAGTTCTGGTGCATCCACCACCACGCCGTCGTGCTGTTGGATCATCATCAACCTCTCCTTCCCCCCTTGCTGGATCAAGAAGGAGGAGACGTCATCCGCTCCGTACGTGTGTTGAAAGCGGAGGTGCTGTCCGTTCAGCACTAGGTCATCGGTGATCTGAATCACGGCGAGTACGACTCCATCATCCCCGTTCCATTGAACGCTTCCGCACGCGATCTACAAGTGGTATGTAGATGCAATCACTCTCCCATGACTCGTTGCTTAGATGAACTCATAGATGGATCTTGGTGAAACCGTAGGAAAAATTTTAATTTTCTGCAACGTTCCCCAACACATAACAATTGCAATTGATGTCCACTTCAGATCATATGTTCAAGGGGTGGAAAGAGAGGTTGCAGCTCACCACGTGTGAGGGTAGGAGGAGGGGAGGAGGACGTCCTGCATCAACAGTTTCTCGTCATCGGAGCAGCACCTGCACAAAACAGAGCCTTCAACATGTCTAGATCGGGAAGAGATATAGAAAAATTACAAAAACAGAACAAGAAAGGACAACCTTCCATGGCTTCTTATGCACCTCGGGAGACGTCGCACAAGATACGGGAGCTAGGAAGAGCGGAGCGTCACCGTGGCCATGCTGCTGGAGTTGATCGAGCCCGACAGCGAACAGAGACGGCGGGAGGACACGTTGACGGAGACGGAGCTCCGCCCGGGAAGCAGACGAAGCAGGGGAGGCCATGGCAAGGAGGCAAACGGCGGCGGCGCTTGGACTTGGGCGAGGCGTCTGCTCAGCGGCGCAGGAACGGCGAGGAGGAACTTGGCATCGGGGCGGCACACTGCAAGGTCGGGGACATGAGCATCCATGGCGGCGGAGTGCACTGTTGGAGACAGAGAGAGAAATCGAGATGCGTGAGAGGGAAAAAGGAGGAAGAAAGAGAGCACGGGAAGAAGATAACAGAGAAGAAGGATGGCACTCATCTGCTGGCTTCGGCAAGCTGTGGCTGGTGGTCGCCGGCGACGGCGGGAAAAACCATAGGAGGAGCTCCTCTCGTGGGGCTCGGGTGCAGGGAATCATGGGAGGAGGCTGCGAAGACGGGCGCGCTCGGGCGCTCGCTCGATCTCCTCAGGCGTAGAGGTGGCCGGGAGATGCGGGAGGGAGGGAGGGACGAGGTCGGCGGCGGTGGGTGAGGAGGACGGCGAGGTTGGCGGTGGGTGGGAGAGGACTGGATCGGGAGGGGCGGGTCACGGGAGGAGGTGGCGGTGGGGGGGGGGGAGATTGGGAGCAGGGAGGAGGGGTGCTATGGGGGGATCTGATCTAGGGTTTGGGCTGCGCAGGGGGAGGGTGGGGGTATCTCTTTTACTCTCTTTTTTCCTGTGGATAGATGGATGGATGGATGTGGGATGGAGACATGGATGGATGGATGGGCGCCATGTCATCGATCCGTGGGAAGAGTTTTGATTGGTTCAGAAAATCAGTGATTTAAAATAGTTTTCAAGTACTAAAAATAGAGGGATTTTGTGAAGTAGCTATCAAAACTATTTTCAAACGGGCATCACACAAATTTTCACTCAATTTAGACCACATTTTATGGATGAGCACCAATTTGTATGCATTTCTGGTCTTTCTATCTATTTTTAATCATTTTTCGAGTGCCCAAAATGAGTTTTTTGTGAAGGACCTACCATATATTTGTTACAAAATTGGAACAAATCATTTTATAAAGTATAACGCAATATTTAATCTAAAATTGACCAAATGGTTGGGTGTCAAGATTTTTGATGCAACTCTCGTGAAAAAGACAAATTTCCGCCGATTCCGCTAGAAGCGGGTCAAATTTGAACTACCGCTGCCTCATAGTTTGTTCTTTATTTTTTTCAGAAAATCATTTCTAGGTACATAAGTATCTGTTTAATCATAGAAACATCAAAAGTTTTTCAAGATTCAACCACTAGCTATGAACGGTCATGCCCGCCGTTTTGACCACATTTTGAAACGAGCATGAAATATCCAACAAAATTCAAAAAATTGGAAAACCTTCGCATTGTGTCATTACATGTGACCAAGTTATCAGGAAAAATAATAAACTTGTAATACTGTAATTATTTTAAAAAAGTGTTCTCGAAAATAAGCTATCATGTGTGAAGATTCATGGCTTTCAAGCCAAATGATCAATCTTATGGCCGCATTCATGGCATAGTTTGTTCAAATGATCTAATATTGTTCATAAGGGTGCATCTTGGAATGGCAAACAATGATGCCTGAGGGAGTTTTCATTTTCTTTGGACGAAAAATCAATTTTCCATTTTCTGAGTGCCCAAAATGAGTTTTTTTGTGAAGGACCTACCATATATTTGTTGCACAATTGCACCAAATCATTTTTCTAAAATACTAGACCGTATTTAATGCACAATTGAAAAAATGGTTGGGGTGTCCAAAGCTTTTATCCACCTCTCGTGAAAAGACAAATTTCTTCCGATTCAGTAGGAACCGAGTTAAATTTGAATTGCACCTGCCTTATAGTTTGCTCTTTATTTTCTCCAAAAATCATTTCTAGGTGCATAAGTATCTATTTAAGCAGAAATACATGGTTTGGTGACGATACTTTGAGGTTTGGACGGTGGCCCAGGGCCCCAACTCCAAAGCGCGTAAACTCGCATGCCCGCCGCGTGGTCAACCCGTGACCGTGGCGTTGCCATGCGTTCGGGGCGGCCTAGGCATGTCTAGTGGGTGTGGCACTCCCCAGGTAGCTGCTATGAAGAAAATGACAACATATGAATCTCACGAGGAGACCGAACTATGCTCAAACATGAATTAGCAGCCAAGTGTTTGATTAGCGGTACGGGAAATGCACATGGCCAATGGGTATGAATTTTGGCTGAGGATGATCATCCAGTAGGGAGACTGGCTTGGCAAATTTTCAGCTCAAAAGGAGGAGCCTAGGTGGTACTTGCTTTGCAAGGTACCACACTGGCCAGAAATATGGATGTTGAAGCAGGGCTCAAAATAATAAATGGATTGAGCTGAAATTTGGTGGAGGATGGTTATTTAGGCATAGGAAAACACTGTAGAAAATTCAACTCATTAGGATATTCCTATCTAGTACTTCCTTCACAAAGCTTCTAGCTCAACAAAAACTTTGGAAATTTGTCGAGGAAGATTTACTAGGAAGATAGAGCTGAATATTGACATGTGGCAATGATTTGGATATGGAAGATTGACAAAAAAGTTTGAGGGCAATAGGAGGGGTATAGATAGCATTTGCTTTGCAATGTGCCAATCTGGACAGAAAATAAAAATTAAAGCTGGGCTCACATAGATGATTTGATTGAGCTGCAATTTGGAGGAGGGTGATAATTTTGGCATACGAAGGCACTGTATAAATTTCATGCCATTTGGATATATATGAATAGTACTTCCTTCACAATGCTCTTCACTGAACAGAAAATTGGGAAAAATATTGAGGGAAAACGGTTATATTAAATGAGGTAAAATTTTGTGGAGGGGGTTCTATGGGTAGGGTCATGTCCTGGTAAATTTTCAACAATTATAAAACAATATAAAATATAGTTGCTTCACAAACTGAAAATATTACTAGAATAAAAGATTGGATGGTGAGCTCCCATGGATTGTTAGATGGAGCTAAAATTTTGTGGAGAGCTATGATATGGGCATATAGAATATGTGGAAAAACTTCAAAACAGTAGGATATGTATAGCTAGTACTTCCTTCCCAAAGCTTCTAGCCATTTTTTTGCTAAACCAAGCACAGTTTCCTGAACAATTGTTGCCAAAATGTGTTTTCATTTTCTTTGCACAAAAACATCATTTTTCATTTTCCGATTGTGAAAATTTAATTTTTAAGAAACTACCAAATATTTGTTGCAAAATAGCACCACTCCATTTTTTCAAAAATATTTTAAAATGCTTTCTTTAACATTTTCTAAATACATAATTTACTTTATTCATAGACAATGTATATTTTTTGTATACATTTTTGCATCAAAATGCTAGACTTACGGGATTCCGGCTATGGACGACTGTTACGGGATTAGGTGTCCTTGTCTCATTGATTCTCCTCCCGTGAGTTCAGCTGTGGGACCCAAAACGTGGTAAATCCCAGATCTCCACCTCATCTCCGTAAGGACTTTCCGTAAAAATTGTCCATAGCTGTAGCAAAGTTCTTTTTCGCATACATGAGAAACATTTTCAAATGCTTGCTTTAACATTTTCTAAATACATGACTGGCTTTATTCACAGACATTGTATATTTTCCGTATACATTTCTCCTATACATGAGAAACATTTTCTTTATATACAATTAGAATTTTCAAGTGCTTCGTTAACACTTTTTGAACACATAATAAACATTTTTATATACACATTTTCAACATTTTTTAAATGCTTGATTTTTTAAATACAAAATTAATATTTTTGATACATGGTTAACATTTTTTAATTACACATATTAACATTTTCAGATGCTTTATTCACATTTTTAGATACTTGTTTAACTTTTTTTCAAATGCTTGATTAACATTTTAAACACATTATCAACTTTTTCCACACACATTATATATTTTTATACATGATAAACATTTTCTTTATACACACGTAACATTTTCAAATGCTTGGTTACATTTTTTTCAAATGTTTTATGTGAATTTTTTGTAATATTTTTTTAGAATATATTTGGAAGTATAAACAAAAGTAAAAAAACAATGAACCAACGGAAAAACAGAAAAAATTGAGCTGCGGCCCTGGAGTTGGCCCACTCGGCGCACGTAAAATGTTAAAAGAAAAAAGGTACCCTCGTCCCACCGAGGCCCAAGCCCACTCGGCACTACCCTTAAATACTTGTCGGGCGTAGTTGTATCAATAGCACTGTTTGGGCGTGGTGGTTTGGCTCCGTACGGGAGAGTGAAGGGTCGCGAGTTCGATTCTCATGATGCCCCTTTTTTGCTGATTTATTCGCCCATTTGAGGGTGTGGCCTGCTTGTTAGCACATCGCACAAGACAGGTTTGTGGTACGGGTCCCACATGTCATTGGTACCATGTTAGTTGGTCCCGCGTGTAAATGGTAGACCCCAGAAGTTAGTTTAGTCAATACTTGAGCGGTCAAACCAACCATGCAATTGACACATAAGTTAAAATGACACGACACGTAGGCAAAATTGATGATGTGGACGTCTAGTCATATAATTTTATTCATGTTACAACATTATGACCTTATAGATTTGTCATAATCAGCTAGAAATAAGGCTGTCAATTACTGTTGTTTGTCTGTTGTTTGCATTATGACCTTTTGTGTAAGATAATTATGACTTTTTTTGACTAAAATGGTCGTTATTGTTTAGTTTTTGGACCCTCCTAAACAGGCCATGACCAATTGGTTCGAAATGGTCATAGATTTATGACCATATCTTCCATAGTCACTAGAGAAGGTCATAATTTAGCATACTTCTTGTAGTGACTATAGGTGCGCCATTACTATTTGTTACTAGTGGCGTGGTAATAGTGGCGCACCTATAGTGCGCCATTAATGGCAAAAATTGGTGCGCCACTAACATGCCTTTTTCTAGTAGTGCGGGGTCCTAGTGGAAACTAAGGGATATTAAGGCCTCCTTTTAATAGAGTACCGAACCAAAGCATTAACACATAGTGAATACATGAACTCCTCAAACTACGGTCATCACCGAGAAGTATCCCGATTATTGTCACTTCGGGGTTGTCGGATCATAACACATAATAGGTGACTATAGACTTGCAAGATAGGATCAAGAACTCACATATATTCATGAAAACATAATAGGTTCAGATCTGAAGTCATGGCACTCGGGCCCTAGTGACAAGCATTAAGCATAGCAAAGTCATAGCAACATCAATCTCAAAACATAGTGGATACTAGGGATCAAACCCTAACAAAACTAACTTGATTACATGGTAAATCTCATCCAACCCATCACCGTCCAGCAAGCCTACGATGGAATTATTCACGTACGGCGGTGAGCATCATGAAATTGGTGATGGAGGATGGTTGATGATGACGACGGCGATGAATCCCCCTCTCCGGAGCCCCAAACGGACTCCAGATCAGCCCTCCCGAGAGAGATTAGGGCTTGGCGGCGGCTCCATATCGTAAAACGCGACGAAACTTTCTCTCTGATTTTTTCTCCACAAAACGGAATATATGGAGTTGGAGTTGAGGTCGGTGGAGCTCCAGGGGGCCCACGAGACAGGGGTCGTGCCCAGGGGGAGGGGGCGCGCCCCCCACCCTCATGGACAGGATGTGGGCCCCTGGCCTTGATTCTTTCGCCAGTATTTTTTATATTTTCCAAAAGTTATCTCCGTGGATTTGCAAGTCATTCTGAGAAATTTTGTTTTTTGCACAATAAACAACACCATGGCAGTTCTGCTGAAAACAGCGTCAGTCCGGGTTAGTTTCATTCAAATCATGCAAATTAGAGTCCAAAACAAGGGCAAAAGTGTTTGGAAAAGTAGATACGTTGGAGACGTATCACACTATCATATACGTGAGCCAAAAGGCGCAAACGGTTCCGGGCCAGGTAAGGTGGCACCCGTGGGAATACCGTGCGTGACGCCGCAAAGTGATATGATGTGTTACATGCTAGGTTGGTGTGACTTTGGATCGGGGTCCTGACACCTAAGTTTGGAGATTGTTTATTTGAGCTTCGTGACCTTATGCGTGCCAAAGGAGATGTTGAAATCATTAGCAATATCATTTCCGAAGCCATTAGAATCCATAGAGATGAACATTGTTAAAATCATATATCTAATGAATCACTCTCTCTAGCAAATAATCATTCGCACGACAATGTTGAACATGGATATTATGATGAGGATGAGGATAGTGACTTTGATCTTGAAGAGTAAGTGAGACACTTTGGTCTTATGGCTAACCTTCACGGCCACATGGATGGAGGAAAGGAATGGGTTCTTGATAGTGGATGTACCGATCACATGACCGGAGACAAGGATATGTTTCGTGAGCTTGCTGAAAACGATGGCCCTCGAAAGTATGTCACTTTTGGTGATAACTCAAAGGGTAAGGTGGTTGGACTTGGTAAGGTGGATGTATCACATGACAGCTCCATACAAAATGTTATGCTCGTTGAATCTCTTGGCTATAATTTACTTTTTGTATCTAGACTAGTTGACTTTGGATTCAATGTCGTATTTACTAAAGTAGATTGCCAAGTGTTTCGAAGAGATAATCATAAAATGGTCTTTACCGGCATACGTAGAGGTGATCTATACAGTGTTGATTTCACTAAAAAGGCTCAACCTAGAACTTGCTTAATTGCTAAATCCTCTAAAAGCTGGTTGTGGCATAGACGGTTAGGTTATGTGGGCATGCAAAATCTTGACAAGCTTATTAAAGGTGATCATATCCTTGGAGTTAAAGATGTCATATTTGACAAGGATATACTTTGCAGTGCTTGCCAAGCAGGAAAAAGGATTGGAGGAAGCCACCCCGTGAAGAACATCATGACCACAAGGAGACCGCTCGAGCTACTTCATATGGATCTTTTCGGTCCCAATGCCTACAGGAGTCTCAGTGGTAACTCGTTTGGACAGGTCATTGTTGATGATTTTTACAGATTTACGTGGGTGTTCTTTCTTGATGATAAATCGCATGTCCAAAAGATCTTCAAAAACTTTGCTAGGAAGGCCCAAAACCAATTTGGAGTGAAGATCAAGAAGGTTCGCATCGACAACAGAATGGAGTTCAAGCACGCCAATGTGAACACCTTTCTTGGCGAAGAAGGTATTTCACATGAGTTCTCGGCTACGTACACACCTCAACAAAATGGAGTTGTTGAGAGGAAGAACCGGACACTCATCAAATTGGCGAGAACAATGCTTGATGAGTACAAGATGCCAAAACACTTTTGGGTGGAAGCGGTTGAGACAGCTTGTCATGCAACAAATCGTCTATACCTTCACAAGCTACTCGGCAAGATGGCATACGAGCTTCTCACCGGTAACAAACCCCAAGTTGGATACTTTCCGGTATTCGGCTCAAAGTGCTACATTCTTGATAAGCATCGTCGTTTGAAATTTGCTACTAAATCTCATGAAGGTTTCCTACTAGGTTATGGCTCAAACTCTCACAACTACCGTGTCTACAACAATTTCACTCTAAAGGTTGAAGAGACGGTAGATGTGAAGTTTTATGAATCTAACAGCTCCCAAGTAGAGCAATTGCCAATTCATTTAGGCGACAAAGACCCTTCAGAAGCAATCCAAGACTTGTCTATTGGCAAGATTCGCCCAACGGAGGTGAAGGAGAGTACCTCGTCCGTCCAAGTGGAAGCCTCAACTTCATGCCAAGGTGAACCACAAGTTGACTTGGAGGCATCCAAGAGTGGGACACATCAAGAAAATGAAAACGAGGATGTACAACAAGATGAACCTCGATGACCTCCTTCTCCACCTCCACAGGAGAACAACAACACCAACAACAATGAAGAAACACAAGAGGAAGAACAAGACAATGAAGAGGATGTTCCACACCGACCCAAACAAAAACTCTAACGAGTTCGAGCAAGAGTCTCAAGAGATCATCTCGTCGAACAAATCTTTGATGATATTCAAACCAGGAGAATTACTCGCTCTAAAACTCGTTTGGCTAACTTTTGTGAACATTACTCATTCATTTCTAGCATTGAACCTATGAAGGTTGAAGAAGCTTTGGAAGATCCGGATTGGATAAATGCCATGCACGAAGAGCTACACAATTTTGAAAGGAACCAAGTGTGGACGTTGGTTGAAAAGCCCGATGAGAAGCACAATGTCACTGGAACCAAATGGGTGTTTCAGAACAAGCAAGATGAAGAAGGACAAGTTGTATGCAATAAGGCTCATCTCCTTGCTCAAGGCTACACTAAAGTCTAAGGTATGGACTATGGTGAGATTTACGCCCCGTTTCTAGACTTGAGTCCATTCAGCATCTTACTTGCTTATGCCAATCATCATGACACCACCTTATATAAAATGGACATCAAAATTGTTTTTCTTAATGGTGAAATTGAGGAGGAAGTTTATGTTAAACAACCTCCCGGCTTTTTTAATCCCAAGAAACCCGACCATGTTTACAAACTCCAAGAAGCTCTTTATGGTCTTAAACAAGCTCCTAGAGCGTGGTATAAATGCTTGACTAAATTTCTTATTGAAAAAGGCTTTGAAATTGGTAAAATTGATTCTACACTCTTCACTAAAAGGGTTAATGGAGAATTATTTGTGTGCCAAATTTATGTTGATGATATCATATTTGGTTCAACTAACCCTCATTTTAGTGAAAAGTTTGGAAAGCCAATGTCGGAGAAGTTTGAGATGTCTATGATGAGTGAACTCAAGTTCTTTCCTGGTTTGCAAATCAAGCAAACTAAGGAGGGAACCTTTATCTCTCAAACAAAGTACACCAAGGACTTATTCAAGAAGTTCAACATGCAAGAAATTCAAAGGTATGAGTACCCCCATGCCTACTAGTGGACATCTTGACTTGACTAAGGATGGAGAACCGGTTGAAAAAAGGTCTACCACTCTATGATTGTTCATTGTTATATCTATGAGCCTCCCGTCCCGATATCATGCTAAGTGTGTGCATGTGTGCACGATATCAAGCGGCCCCCAAAGAATGTCATCTCAAGGCTGCGAAAAGGATAGTGAGATAGTTAATTCATACACCAAATTTTGGCATTTGGTATCCTAAGAGGTCTTATTTTGATCTTGTTGGCTACTCCGATTCGGACTATGCCGGTGACAAGGTTGATAGAAAGTCCACTTCGGGTACTTGTCAATTTCTTGGTAGATCTCTTGTGTCTTGGTCCTTCAAGAAACAAAACTCGGTATCCTTATCCACCGCTGAAACGGAATACATTGCCGCCGGTTCATGTTGTGCTCAATTACTTTGGTTGACCCAAACTCTTAAATATTATGAAATATATGTGAATTAAACATCATTGATGCCTCAAACTTTTAGTAGAAACTCCATTTGGATGCATGCAAGGCATGAGTCTTTCTTTCACTAATCCTTGATATTTCTCTTATGATGATGATCATATGTATTGGATATATTTCTACACTTGCATGCTATCTAACCCTTGTAGGTACTTGGATAAGCCCAACTCGATGAGATTGCAACACAATCACATTCTAAGCAATCTTTACATCTCCAAGTCTCTACAATGTGGTGGTTGACGACAAGGAAGCACGAATCCTTTCAATATATCCTTTGGCAATTTATCTACATCAAATTTCATGATTGTCATTTTGGATACACAAGTGCTCTTCCTTGCAAGACTAACCCATGTAGGTAGATGAACTTCAATTACAAGTGGTGCTCCCAACTCTTGATGAACTACATCAACTTTGAGCATCCTACTCAAGTTCAACTACATGATTAAGATCAACATCACCACCAAAGGTATGTCATTCCATCTTAGAGAAGCTTTACCCCAAGACATGGTCAAAGCAACTCAACAAGATGAGAATACATCAATATGCTTAAACGAAAAATGGCAACCCCATTTTGAGCTTAAACGATGAGTATGACCTATGATCAAGTGTCTTCACTTGAATCCTAAGTCAATATACACTAACATAGGTGACAATGTCGCCGACCAATTCTACATGAAGTTCTCTTTTGTTTCCTTGTATACTTGCATTTGTCTCTTACTTGTTGTTTCCCCTTTTCAAAAAAAACTTCATCTAGATTTCTTTTCTTTTCTCTGTTATGTTCTGCATTCCCTGCATCCAGTTCATTGCAAATCCTTCAGTTAATTCCTTGCATATCTTTGTGAGATCTTATTTGTCTAAGTGAGATGAGGTGACAATTGTTTCTCTCTGGGTTGAACTCGGCCTATGAGAAAAATAATGTCATTTGCATCCTGCATATTTGTTCCAGCTCCACTCAATGATACTTGTCCTCTACCAGCATCCCATTACATGTTACTTTGTAATGTGACTCAAGGACCAAACCTACTTGACTCATGCTCCAGAAGATCCCTTCCTGGAAATTGATGTCAAAGGGGGAGGGAGAGCACATCAAAGCTTATCACATAAGAGAGAATGCACACCTGAAGCTTCTCCTGATGCTTCTTTTTCTTAAGAGGAAAGTTGTCTCATGTCTTCAAGAGGGGAAGACATGATAGTATGTGTTGTCATTATTTTTCTCTGATTTTCTTGTTTGCTCTGATTTTATATTACCCTACATTGTCCCATTATCCAATGTCAGATTCAAGGGGAGAAAGACACCTAAGGGAAGAAAATCTTTCGAATTCATTGCAAATCTTTATTCTTGGGGACATGTCTATAACCAACTAGAGTACCTAGTACTCACTCTCTACATGTCATCCCAGTCTTGGTACTCTTCTGATCTCTCGCTCTTGCTCTATCTAGTAGATGTTCTTGTGTTATCTAACCTTGTTACTCAGGTTCATATCTTCCAAAGCTAGTTCAAGACCACAAGGTAAGTATATGCATCACACTCATGTGCATGAGGATCTCTTGCTGTGGTATATATTGTTTGCAAGAGAGACTCATGAACATGAAGGTATCCTTCCAGTATCTACACCATTTGCTCTGATGCATATAGCCAATATACATGTAACTCATTGTTTGCTCTGTCATGCTTATGCATTCTCATGCTTTCATATTCCATAATCACATGATTGCATACATGTAGGGGGGGCTAATGAATGTTACATGTCTTTCTAAAGATTTATTGGCTATTTCCTTATATCCTTATCTAAAGCTTTGATGTATGTTGTCATCAATTACCAAAATGGGGGATATTGAAAGCACAATTGCTCCCTGGGTGATTTTGGTAATTAATGTCAACATATCTCTTGTTGGACTAATATTTTCATCTAGTATATTTTAGATAAGTTCAACATTGGAGTGGCATGGACAAGAGGACGTGGAACCCCTTCAAGATGCTAAGGACAAACATTGGCAAAAGCTCAAGACTCTACATTTTCATTTTAGTGATCCAATATCACATTGAGTCCATAGGAAAGCCAATACTATTAAAAGGGGATGAGGTGTTGCTTAATGGCTTGCTTGCTCAAAGTGCTTAGTGATATGCTCCAAAGCCCTCAACCACTTTATCATTTCCACATATGTCCTAAACCTAAAGTCAAACTCGGCCCACCGATTTGATCTATCCGGCGCCACCGAGTTCATTTGACATAGCCACTACCAGAAACCCTAATCAGTTCTTTCTCACCGATGGGATCTCGGTCTCACCGAGATGGGCTTGCAAACTCTCTTTGTTGCCTGTTGCAACAATTTTGGTCCCACCGATATATGCAGTCGGTCCCACCGAGTTTGCTTGACCGATTCTCTGTTTGATTATTACCAAAATCGGTCTCACCGAGTTTGTGTAATCGGTCAAACCAAGTTGAGGTTTTACCCTAACCCTAACACATCGGTCCCACCGAGTTGACCTTGTCGGTCCCACCGAAAACTCTTATGTACACATTTTGAACCAAATCGGTCTGACCGAGTTTCACCATTCGGTCTCACTGAGTTTGGGAATCTGTATGTAACGACTAGATTTTGTGTGGAGGTTATATATACCCCTCCACCCACTCTTCATTCGTGGAGAGAGCCATCAGAACCTTCCTACACTTCCAGCATTCATTTTCTGAGAGAGAACCACCTAGTCATGTGTTGAGACCAAGACATTCTAATCCAACCACAAAAATCTTGATCTCTAGCCTTCCCCAAGTTGCTTTCCACTCAAATCATCTTTCCACCATAGCCAAATCTGTGTGAGAGAGTTGAGTGTTGGGGAGACTATCATTTGAAGCACAAGAGCAAGGAGTTCATCATCAACACACCATCTATTACCTTTTGGAGAGTGGTGTCTCCTAGATTGATTAGGTGTCACTTGGGAGCCACTGTCAAGATTATGGAGTTGAACCAAGGAGTTTGTAAGGGCAAGGAGATCGCCTACTTCGTGAAGATCTACCCAAGTGAGGCAAGTCCTTCATGGGCGATGGCCATGGTGGAATAGACAAGGTTGCTTCTTCGTGGACCCTTCGTGGGTGGAGCCCTCCATGGACTCGCGCAACCGTTACCCTTCATGGCTTGAAGTCTCCACCAACGTGGATGTACGATCGCACCACCTATCGGAACCATGCCAAAAATCTCTGTGTCTCCAATTGCGTTTGCACACTCCAATCCCATCCCTTTACTTTCTTGCAGGTTGCATGCTTTACTTTTCGCTGCTCATATACTCTTTGCATGCTTGCTTGTATTGTATTGTGAATGCTTGAAATTGTGCTAATTTCCAACCTCAACTTGAAAAACTTAAAAACTGCTATCTTTACTTGTTGAGGGTCTAATCACCCCCCTCTAGACACCTCTTCTCAATCCTTTCAGGAAGCCAGGAAGTTATGGTGGAGTGAGAAAAGGAGAAAGTGAGATCTCCCCATTTCTTACCAGTGTATTTTCTAGCTCTACGCTCGATCATGTTTCATGCTTTATGTTCTGAACATAATTATTTCAAACTTATGTAGTTTTCTCGATGCCTGCCTTCTCGAATCTGTAGGGTGGTTGCCGTGTATTGTAAAGTGTTGGTATACAAATAATTAATTTTCACTCTTACTTTGTTTGCAGAAGAGAAGAGTAGGCACTATGATCTGATCTCCATGTAGGAGTGTCTATTTGACACTCGACATGTATTTAATTTGGTTTCAGTCAAAAATATTATGCCCATGTTCCTGAGCGCCAGGTACTGATGTATTCTAAATTTTGACCTCACTAGTTCCATCGCCCCATCTTTTATGTATGTCAACGAGTTGGGCAAACAGGTTGGCTGACCCAGTAGAAAAATAACTAAGAACAAAAGGAACAAATATAAGTTACAATGCAAGCTGAAAGAAATTTCAGAGCTAAGGAAAATAAATTACAGTGCTAGAAACATTTAATTCTCTTTGATAAGAACAAATATATCCTCTGTGACTCTTCCACGCAGAAAACAACACTATAAGAAGGAACAACAAAAAGTTATAGTCCACGCTCACAGTTACAATGATGCATCTACTACCCCTATAAAAGACCCAAAGGGGGCAGGTCCAAACCATCACGATTGTCCATCTAGAAGATCTGAAGGCGCCAAACCATCCAATGTTTGACGCAACAAGCCCGAAAAACATCCACCACTAATCTTCCCCGCCCCTTTGTAAAGAAAGAACTGCCCCGCACCACGCACCACGACCGATCTAATCCCCCCATGACCTTCGCTCAGCCGCCACCCCCACCACGCACACCCGCTACTCCTGTGCTACCCCACGTGCATGAGCATGGACCGCCACCTCTCCACTCGGTCGCCACCGCCTCTCCAATCGGCCTCCGCCTCTCCTCTCGGCCGCTGCCGCTAGTCATAAACTTGGCCTCCGCCGCCAATTCTCCAAAATGATGCCGCTAGCCTATCCTTCGCTCCGCCACCACCAATCCCCCACTTGGCTGCCGCTAGCCGATCATCCACTCCGCTGTCGCTGTCGGCGAGGCCCTCGCCATCACTGTTCAAGAATTCACCCGATTAATCAGTTAACGGGACAGTTAATCGCTACTCATAGAATGGTCGAATCGAATAACACCTATTCATCGCGTTAACTTGCCAGTCCGATTAATAGGCGAGTTAGACCGATTAATCAGTTGTCAGGCCGATTAATCCCCGCTGGCCCATTAACAGGTGGGCAAACAAAGCCCAATATTTTGGCCCGTAACACCTTCCAGACCCATCCCGCTCCTTAATAGTTATGATAATAATTTTAGCTCCTCTCTATGCTTTTCATATGTGTACGACGACATATTTTGGTATACTACATAGCTAGGAGCATGAGAGTATGGTATAATACTTAAAAAATCTAGATATATGTTGGAAAGTTCCTATTAATTCTATCGATTAATGGTCGACTAATTAATCCAACTAATATAATAGGCCGATTCACCGATTAATCGCTATTCCTAAAGCGACCGAGCAGCTACCAGTTAACGATTTCTTGAACATTGCTCGCCATTAGGACAACGTACTTTGATAAGGTTTTTCTTTACCTTAACTTTCAGTGGCTAGCTGGGTGTAGGAAGCTAGCTCAGAGGACCAGGAAGAAGATGAATCTCACATACTCTATAGCAAGCAAATGAATCTGGGTATTGCAAAGAATGAACAATCAATTGGATAGTCCGATGAAGCACGAGGGAGAAACATGTGGTCGTGTGAAGACTCCAGAGGGAGCAAAATAGTTCAAGAAATTATAAAATTGATGGCATTGCCTAAGATACGATGCTTGCACACATGAGAAGTTGATGCTTGTGATTGCAAAATCGGTGGATATGTAAAGATCTTGTCTTGGCTTTATGAATTGGCTGGGATTTTTGGAAAGTCGCACTTCCGCAGGACAAATGTGTTCTTAATTCATGTTGACTTTCCCACTTTTCTTTTGAGCAGGCTATTTCAATTTTAGGAGAGCTGGCAAGGCTGACAAGCATTGATGTTGCATTCCAAAATCTCACATACACAAGTAAGGAAAATATTCTCCTCACATAAAGTACTTTTAGTGCATGTATGGAGGTTTGCTCACTTTCTTTCTAGCTAGCTGTTGCACTCTTTTCTTTCTGTGGTGCCGTATATAATATACCTCAAATATTTCATTTTAGTGCATGATGTTTAGGTGTAGCTACCATTAGCTTTACTGGAGCAGAGCAACATTTTACAGGAATTCCATCATAAATATCGTACCCAGATACAACATTCTTATCTGGAATTTGAGTTTTTTTCAGAAGGTTCAGGATCTAGGGACAAGCTATCAGTGGTACTGATTATACAAGGAGTTTGGTCAAAATGTTCGCTGGTGTTGGGTGTTTTGAGCTGATTAAGATTACTATAGCTACCTTTACCTTTTATCGTTCGATACCCCCTTATTGTGTTTCTCTATTTCTAGAAAGTAGGCCCTGCCTATCCATTTGTTCTAGACTTGGATAAAATATTAAAAGAAATTTAGTGGCTTCAATACTGACACAACAAGAATAATCGGCGGATTTAAATAGCACTGTTGTGTTGACATAGCCATGGAACTAGCCGGCAGCCAAGACGATGGGCTAGACACTTCATCCCCAGCACCATGCAGCAGGGACAGCGACATGATTCCACCAGCAAGGTCAGCAACATTGTGTCGTGCTTCATTGAGCAGCCTAGGAGCTACTCCATGGTGATTCGTGTGGAAGGTGATGATACCCTGTCCGCTGTAGTTGGTTGAGGCCTCATTGACATATAAGTAAACCGTCCTCTGGACCAGTTTGTTGCAATCAACTTCAAGTGTTTGAGGAATCACCTCTTAGGGAGGCAGTTATTTCTGCTAGAGGAGCAAGAGGTGATCTGACTATTAGGTCATATATTTGGGATAGTGTTGGGGGGGTCTTCAGGAAAAGAGTAGTTTCAAATATGGCTATTCTTGACACCGCTATCTTTCCTTGCCATTCACATGCCGATGCATGCATCAATGTCGTAGCATGATGTTATTAGGTATTGCGCATTAGTTGGTTGTGAACTACTACACCCATTATTAAATAGATGGCATATTTGATAGCGTGCTGTCTAAATTTGGCTCATGAGCAACAAAAGAGCATTCAAAAAATTTTCTTGAGAAAAGAAAGTATTCAAATTTGTTAGGTAAAAATGTATCAACTTTTTTCATGAAAAAATAATTTCGTAATAACATAACTTTGTAACTTTTGTACTAGCATATAATGCAGAAAATGATGGACAAGATTTTATATGTTGAAATTTTATCAACTTCGGGATCCTCTTTGTATATTTGATTGGTCTCTGCCTAGACTTTGGGAGGCAAAAATTTGGTCTCTGGTACATAGAAAATTCATACATGGAAAATGTGCAAATGTGGTGGTACTCACACAACAGCAACTTGAAATGCTTTTCGTGCTCGTGTGATCTATATTTTTTGCCTTATAATCAACCCTTTTCCCTTTTCTAGAAATTATTGTTTTTTAGTTTAAGGTACTACCATGGTTAATCATAAAGAATCAATCTTCAGCTACAAGATCAGTTGATGTTTCTGGGAAAACCAATATTAAATTATGAACAACTGATATTTATAGCAAAAGTATGGTCAAAGATCGCATTTTTTATCTCAGGAATTAAGGGTGGATGGCCAGAAAATCTGGATTGGATCCATGATATGTTTACTGGAGTTTTAATTTGATCACTGGATAAACTAAGTGGAAACATGTATCTATATGCATTCTGTTAACAGGTAATTTGATACTCCCTCCGTCCCAAAATAATTTTCTCAAATTTAGTACAATTTTGTTAAAATTGTACTACAGTTGAGACACTTATTTTGGAACAGAGGGAGTAATTTTTTTTCCAAACTAAGCCTGTTATTTTTTAGAAGCAATAAAGTTTTTCATAAATGAAAAGATATTATACTTAGTCCACATGAAGTTTTGTTAAATGGTTGGCTGGTTAATTCTATAAATATGTTTGGACCAGTCTATATGGACCGTGTAATTCTATAAATGCAATAGACCAGGACCAGCCAACCATCTAGAAAGGTTAATTACGTTAAAGGGTAATTACTCAGTCCATGGTTAATTCTATAAACATGTTTTGTTACAATGCCATGATGTTTTATAATTATTAGGAAACTTCTTTTTGTTCGTTGTTCAGGTATGTGACAAACTTATCCTATCACTGAAGCACCGGATATAAGTTCTTGCTACTGGAATCATTTTTCGATGGATGCTTAATAGTTTTATTTATGTTGGTTGTTTAGGTGTGTGACAAACTTAATCTAGCACTGAAGGACTGGATAGAAGTTCTTGCTACTGGAATCATTTTTTGATGGATGCTTAAAGTACACGTCACCTCACCCAACAACGCATATTTGATGCGGTTTCCTTTTTTAGATGTTTAGAAATGTATCATGTTCATATTTGATGTGGTTAACAGACTTAGAGTATATATAACTTCAAATTTTAGGAAGGAGCATATTTGGTGTGGTTATTATGAAATGTGCCAAAATTCTATGTCAAAAGGCTAATATATTTGTATTATTATTACAATATTATAAAAAATTGTATTATTCAAGACGTGCATTTCACGTGCAAGCTTATTAGTAATTGCTGGGGAACGTAGTAATTTTAAAAAAATTCCTACGCACACGCAAGATCATGGTGATGTATAGCAACGAGAGGGGAGAGTGTTGTCCATGTACCCTCGTAGACCGTAAGGGGAAGCGTTATGGCAACGCGGTTGATGTAGTCGTACGTCTTCACGATCCGACCGATCCAAGTACCGAACGTACGGCACCTCCGAGTTCAGCACACGTTCAGCTCGATGACGATCCCCGGACTCTGATCCAGCAGGGTGTCGGGGATGAGTTCCGTCAGTACCACGGCATGGTGACGATGATGATGTTCTACCGACGCAGGGCTTCGCCTAAGCACCGCAACGATATGACCGAGGTGGAATATGGTGGAGGGGGGCACCGCACACGGCTAAGGAACGAGCACGAAGATCAACTTGTGTGTTCTAGGGTGCCCCCTGCCCCCGTATATAAAGGAGCAAGGGGGGAGGCCGGCCGGCCCTTGGGGGCACGCCAAGGAGGGGGGGAGTCCTCCTTCTAGTGGGAGTAGGACTCCCCTTTCCTAGTCCAACTAGGAAGAGAGGGGGGGGGAAGAAAGAGAGGGAGAGGGAGAGGGAAAGAGGGGCCGCGCCCCCCTCCCCTAGTCCAATTCGGACTCCCCATGGGAGGGAGCGCGCCATCTCCTGGGCTGCTACTCTCTCTCTCCCCTCAGGCCCACTAAGGCCCAATACTTCCCCGAGGGGTTCCGGTAACCCCTCCGGCACTCCGGTTTTCTCCGAAATCACCCGGAACACTTCCGGTGTCCGAATATAGTCGTCCAATATATCAATCTTTATGTCTCGACCATTTTGAGACTCCTCGTCATGTCCGTGATCACATCCGGAACTCCGAACAACCATTGGTACATCAAAACATATAAACTCATAATAAAACTGTCATTGTAACGTTAAGCGTGCGGACCCTACGGGTTCGAGAACTATGTAGACATGACCTAGAACTATTTCCGGTCAATAACCAATAGCGGAACCTGGATGCTCATATTGGCTCCTACATATTCTACGAAGATCTTTATCGGTCAAACCGCACAACAACATACGTTGGTCCCTTTGTCATCGGTATGTTACTTGCCCGAGATTCGATCTCCGGTATCCAATACCTAGTTTAATCTCATTACCGGAAAGTCTCTTTACTCATTCTGTAATACATCATCCCGCAACTAACTCATTAGTTGCAATGCTTGCAAGGCTTAAGTGATGTGCATTACCGAGAGGGCCCAGAGATACCTCTCCGACAATCGGAGTGACAAATCCTAATCTCGAAATACGCCAACTCAACATGTACCTTCGGAGACACCTGTAGAGCTCCTTTATAATCACCCAGTTATGTTGTGACGTTTGGTAGCACACAAAGTGCTCCTCCGGTAAACGGGAGTTGCATAATCTCATAGTCATAGGAACATGTATAAGTCATGAAGAAAGCAATAGCAACATACTAAACGATCAAGTGCTAAGCTAACGGAATGGGTCGAGTCAATCACATCATTCTCCTAATGATGTGATCCCGTTAATCAAATGACAACTCATGTTCATGGCTAGGAAACTTAACCATCTTTGATTCACGAGCTAGTCAAGTAGAGGCATACTAGTGACACTATGTTTGTCTATGTATTCACACATGTATTATGTTTCCGGTTAATACAATTCTAGCATGAATAATAAACATTTATCATGAAATAAGGAAATAAATAATAACTTTATTATTGCCTCTAGGGCATATTTCCTTCAGTCTCCCAGTTGCACTAGAGTCAATAATCTAGTTCACATCGTCATGTGATTTAACACCAATATTCATATATGTATATGATTAACACCCATAGTTCACATCGTCATGTGACCAACACCCAAAGGGTTTACTAGAGTCAATAATCTAGTTCACATCGTTATGTGATTAACACCCAAAGAGTACTAAGGTGTGATCATGTTTTGCTCGTGAGAGAATCTTAGCCAATGGGTCTGTCACATTCAGAGCCGTATGTATTTTGCAAATGTTCTATGTCTACAATGCTCTGCACGGAGCTACTCTAGCTAATTGCTCCCACTTTCAATATGTATCCAGATTGAGACTTGGAGTCATCTGGATCGGTATAAAAGCTTGCACCGATGTAACTCTTTACGACGGGCTCTTTTATCACCTCCATAATCGAGAAATATTTCCTTAGTCCTTACTAAGGATATTCTTGACCAATGTCCAGTGATCTACTCCTAGATCACTATTGTACTCCCTTCTCAAATTTAGAGCAAGGTATACAATAGGTCTGGTACATAGCATAGCATACTTTATAGAACCTATGACTGAGGTATAGGGAATGCCTTTCATTCTCTTTTCTATTTTCTACCGTGGTTGGGATTTGAGTCTTTACTCAATTTCACACCTTTGCAACACAGGCAAGAACTCTTTCTTTGACTATTCCATTTTGAACTATTTCAAAATCTTGACAAGGTATGTACTTATTGAAAAACTTATCAAGCGTCTTGATCTATCTCAATAGATCTTGATGCTCAATATGCAAGTAGATTTACTGAGGTCTTTATTTTAAAGAACTCCTTTCAAATACTCCTTTATGCTTTCCAGAAAAATTCGACATCATTTCTGATAAACAATATGTTACTCACATATATCTATCAGAAAGGCGGTAGTGCTCCCACTCACTTTATTGTAAATACAGGCTTCACGGCAAGTCTGTATAAAACTTATATGCTTTGATCAAATTATCAAAGCGTATATTCCAACTCTGAGATGCTTGCACCAGTCCATAGATGGATCACTGGAGCTTGCACATTTTGTTAGCACCTTTAGGATTGACAAAATCTTCTGGTTGCATCATATACAACTCTTCTTTAATAAATCCATTAAGGAATGCAGTTTTGACATCCATTTGCCAAATTTCATAAAATGTGGCAATTGCTAACATGATTCGGACAGACTTAAGCATCGCTACAGTTGAGAAAATCTCATTGTATTCAACACCTTGAACTTGTCGAAAACCTTTTTGCGA
Source organism: Aegilops longissima (assembly GCA_021605205.1). Lineage (NCBI taxonomy): Eukaryota > Viridiplantae > Streptophyta > Magnoliopsida > Poales > Poaceae > Aegilops > Aegilops longissima. Next base: position 686,110,721 of record CM038679.1, read on the forward strand.
CAAGTCGAGCTTTGTAGATAGTAACACTACTATAAGCGTCCGTCTTCCTCTTGTAGATCCATTTATTCTCAATGGCTTGCCAATCATTGGGCAAGTCAATCAAAGTCCATACTTTGTTCTCATACATGGATCCCATCTCAGATTTCATGGCTTTAAACCATTTTATGGAATCTGGGCTCATCATCGCTTCCTCATAGTTCGTAGGTTCGTCATGGTCAAGTAACATGACTTCCAGAATAGGATTACCGTACCACTCTGGTGCGGATCTTACTCTGGCTGACCTACGACGTTCGGTAGTAACTTGATATGAAGTTTCATGATCAATATCATTAGCTTCCTCACTGATTGGTGTAGTTGTCACAGGAACGGTTTCTTGTGATGAACTACTTTCCAATAAGGGAACATGTACAGTTACCTCATCAAGTTCTACTTTCCTCCCACTCACTTCTTTCGAGAGAAACTCCTTCTCTATAAAGGATCCGAATTTAGCAACGAAAATATTGCCCTCAGATCTGTGATGGAAGGTGTACCCAATAGTCTCTTTTGGGTATCCTATGAAGACACATTTCTTCGATTTGGGTTCGAGCTTATCAGGTTGAAAAATTCTCACATAAGCATCGCAGCCCCATACTTTAAGAAACGACAACTTTGGTTTCTTGCCAAACCACAGTTCATAAGGCGTCGTCTCAACGGATTTCGATGGTGCCCTATTTAAAGTGAATGCAACTGTCTCTAATGCATAACCCCAAAACGATAGTGGTAAACCGATAAGAGATATCATAGATTGCACAATATCCAATAAAGTGCGGTTACGACTTTCGGACACACCATAACGCTATAGTGTTCTAGGTGGTGTGAACTATGAAACTATTTCACATTGTTTTATATGAAGGCCAAACTCGTAACTCAAATATTCTCCTCCACGATCAGATCGTAGAAACTTTATTTTCTTGTTACGATGATTCTCCACTTCACTCTGAAATTCTTTGAACTTTTCAAATGTTTCAAACTTGTGTTTCATTAAGTAGATATACCCATATCTGCTCAAATCATCTGTGAAGGTCAGAAAATAACGATACAGGCCGCGAGCCTTAACACTCATCCGATCGCATACATCGGTATGTATTATTTCCAATAAGTCAGTAGCTCGTTCCATTGTTCCGGGGGAACGGAGTTTTAGTCATCTTGCCCAAAAGGCACGGTTCGCAAGCATCAAATGATTCATAATCAAGTGATTCCGAAAATCCATCTTTAAGGAGTTTCTTCATGCGCTTTACACCGATATGACCCAAACGCCAGTGCCACAAACAAGTTGCACTATCATTATTAACTTTGCATCTTTTGGCATCAATATTATGAATATGTGTATCACTATGATCGAGATCCAACAAACTATTTTCATTGGGTGTATGACCATTTGAAGGTTTTATTCATGTAAACAGAACAACAATTATTCTCTGACTTTAAATGAATAACCGTATTGCAATAAACATGATCAAATCATATTCATGCTCAACGCAAACACCAAATAACATTTATTTAGGTTTAACACTAATCCCGAAAGTATAGGGAGTGTGTGATGATGATCATATCAATCTTGGAACTACTTCCAGCACTCATCGTCACTTCCCCTTCAACTAGTCTCTGTTTATTCTGTAACTCCTGTTTCGAGTTACTAATCTTAGAGACCGAACAAGTATCAAATACTCAGGGGCTACTATAAACACTAGTAAGGCACACATCAATAACCTTTATATCAAATATACCCTTGTTCACTTTGCCATCCTTCTTATCCACCAAATATTCAGGGCGTTTCCGCTTCCAGTGACCATTTCCTTTGCACTGTAAGCACTCAGTTTCAGGCTTTGGTCCAGCTTTGGTCTTCTTCACGGGAGTGACGACTTGTTTGCCATTCTACTTGAAGTTTCCCTTTCTTTCCCTTTGCCCTTTTCTTGAAACTAGTGGTCTTTTCAATCATCAACACTTGATGCTCTTTCTTGATTTCTACCTTCGTCGATTTCAACATCACGAAGAGCTCGGGAATCGTTTTCGTCATCCCTTGCATACTATAGTTCATCACAAAGTTCTAGTAACTTAGTGATGGTGACTAGAGAATTCTGTCAATCACTATCTTATATGGAAGATTAACTCCCACTTGATTCAAGCGATTGAAGTACCCAGACAATCTGAACACATGCTCACTAGTTGAGCGATTCTCCTCCATCTTTTAGCTATAGAACTTGTTGGAAATTTCCTATCTCTCAACTCGGGTATTTGCTTAAATATTAACTTCAATTCCTGGAACATCTCATATGGTCCATGACGTTTCAAAACGTCTTTCAAGTCCCGATTCTAAGCCGTTAAGCATGGTGCACTAAGCTATCAAGTAGTCATCATATTGAGCTAGCCAAACGTTCATAACGTCTGCATCTGCTCCTGCAATAGGTCTGTCACCTAGCGGTGCATTAAGGACATAATTTTTCTGTGCAGCAATGAGGATAAACCTCAGATCACGGATCCGATCCGCATCATTGCTACTAACATCTTTCAACGCAATTTTCTCTAGGAACATATCAAAATAAACATTTGAAAGCAACAATGCGAGCTATTGATCTACAACATAATTTGCAAAATACCTCCAGGACTAAGTTCATGATAAATTAAAGTTCAGTTAATTATATTACTTAAGAACTCCCACTTAGACAGACATCTCTCTAGTCATCTAAGTGATCACGTGATCCAAATCAACTAAACCATGTCCGATCATCACGTGAGATGGAGTAGTTTTCAATGGTGAACATCACTATGTTGATCATATCTACTATATGATTCACGTTCGACCTTTCGGTCTCCGTGTTCCGAGGCCATATCTGTATATGCTAGGCTCGTCAAGTTTAACCTGAGTATTCCGCGTGTGCAACTGTTTTGCACCCGTTGTATTTGAACGTAGAGCCTATCACACCCGATCATCACGTGGTGTCTCAGCACGAAGAACTATCGCAACGGTGCATACTCAGGGAGAACACTTCTTGATAATTAGTGGGAGATCATCTTAAAATGCTACCGTCAATCAAAGCAAGATAAGATGCATAAAGGATAAACATCACATGCAATCAATATAAGTGATATGATATGGCCATCATCATCTTGCGCTTGTGATCTCCATCTCCGAAGCACCGTCGTGATCACCATCGTCACCGGCGCGACACCTTGATCTCCATCGTAGCATCATTGTCGTTACGCCATCTATTGCTTCTACGACTATCGCTACCGCTTAGTGATAAAGTAAAGCAATTACAGGGTGTTTGCATTTCATACAATAAAGCGACAACCATATGGCTCCTGCCAGTTGCCGATAACTTCGGTTACAAAACATGATCATCTCATACAAAAATATAGCATCACGTCTTGACCATATCACATCACAACATGCCCTGCAAAAACAAGTTAGATGTCCTCTACTTTGTTGTTGCAAATTTTACGTGGCTGCTACAGGCTGAGCAAGAACCGTTCTTACCTACGCATCAAAGCCACAACGATAATTCGTCAAGTTAGTGCTGTTTTAACCTTCGCAAGGACCGGGCGTAGCCACACTCGATTCAACTAAAGTTCGAGAAACAGACACCCGCCAGCCACCTGTGTGCAAAGCACGTCGGTAGAACCAGTCTCGCGTAAGCGTACGCGTAATGTCGGTCCGGGCCGCTTCATCCAACAATACCGCCGAACCAGAGTATGACATGCTGGTAAGCAGTATGACTTGTATCGCACATAACTCACTTGTGTTCTACTCGTGCATATAACATCTACGCATAAAACCAGGCTCGGATGCCACTCTTGGGGAACGTAGTAATTTCAAAAAATTTCCTACGCACACGCAAGATCATGGTGGTGTATAGCAACGAGAGGGGAGAGTGTTGTCCATGTACCCTCGTAGACCGTAAGCGGAAGCGTTATGACAACGCGGTTGATGTAGTCGTACGTCTTCACGATCCGACCGATCTAAGTACCGAACGTACGGCACCTCCGAGTTCAGCACACGTTCAGCTCGATGACGATCCCCGGACTCCGATCCAGCAGGGTGTCGGGGATGAGTTCTGTCAGCACGACGGCACGGTGACGATGACGATGTTCTACCGGCGCAGGGCTTCGCCTAAGCACCGCAACGATATGACCGAGGTGGAATATGGTGGAGGGGGGCACTGCACACGGCTAAGGAACGATCACGAAGATCAACTTGTGTGTTCTAGGGTGCCCTCCTGCCCCCGTATATAAAGGAGCAAGGGGCCGGGGAGGCCGGCCGGCCCTAGGGGGCGCGCAAAGGAGGGGGAGTCCTCCTCCTAGTGGGAGTAGGACTCCCCTTTCCTAGTCCAACTAGGAAGAGAGAGGGGGAAGGAAAGAGAGGGAGAGGGAGAGGGAAAGAGGGGCCGCGCCCCCCTCCCCTAGTCCAATTCGGACTCCCCATGGGAGGGGGCGAGCCACCTCCTGGGCAGCTGCCCTCTCTCTCCCCTCAGGACCACTAAGGCCCAATACTTCCCCCCGGGGTTCCGGTAACCCCTCCGGCACTCCGGTTTTCTCCGAAATCACCCGGAACACTTCCGGTCTCCGAATATTGTCGTCCAATATATCAATCTTTATGTCTCGACCATTTCGAGACTCCTCGTCATGTCCGCGATCACATCCGGGACTCCGAACAACCTTCGGTACATCAAAACATATAAACTCATAATAAAACTGTCATCGTAACGTTAAGCGTGCAGACCCTACGGGTTCGAGAACTATGTAGACATGACCTAGAACTATTTCCGGTCAATAACCAATAGCGGAACCTGGATGCTCATATTGGCTCCTACATATTCTACGAAGATCTTTATCGGTCAAACCGCATAACAACATACGTTGTTCCCTTTGTCATCGGTATGTTACTTGCCCGAGATTCGATCGCCAGTATCCAATACCTAGTTTAATCTCGTTACCGGCAAGTCTCTTTACTCGTTCTGTAATACATCATCCCGCAACTAACTCATTAGTTGCAATGCTTGCAAGGCTTAAGTGATGTGCATTACCGAGAGGGCCCAGAGATACCTCTCCGACAATCGGAGTGACAAATCCTAATTTCGAAATACGCCAACTCAACATGTACCTTCGGAGACACCTGTAGAGCTCCTTTATAATCACCCAGTTACGTTGTGTCGTTTGGTAGCACACAAAGTGTTCCTCTGGTAAACGGGAGTTGCATAATCTCATAGTCATAGGAATATGTATAAGTCATGAAAAAAGCAATAGCAACATACTAAACGATCAAGTTCTAAGCTAACGGAATGGGTCGAGTCAATCACATCATTCTCCTAATGATGTGATCCCGTTAATCAAATGACAACTCATGTCCATGGCTAGGAAACTTAACCATCTTTGATTCACGAGCTAGTCAAGTAGAGGCATACTAGTGACACTATGTTTGTCTATGTATTCACACATGTATTATGTTTCCGGTTAATACAATTCTAGCATGAATAATAAACATTTATCATGAAATAAGGAAATAAATAATAACTTTATTATTGCCTATAGGGCATATTTCCTTCAGTAATGCATAGAGTGTGCCCTTATACTCATTGAACTCTTGGTTGTTTCCTTCAAACTGTATGTTAGAGTTTACAGGAGTGACTGCTTCCAACATATTATTGACAGAGTTTGTCAGAGGCTTAAGGGTTGGAAAGAAAAGGTTCTTTCAGTGCAAGGAAATAAATTTTTATTGAAAGCTAGAGCACAAGCTATTCCTTCCTATGCAATGTCAGTATTCAAATTACCAAAAGGAATTTGTAAATCAATTACTGATGAAACATTAGCATTTTGGTGGGGCGATGGAGAAGGGAAGAAGAAAATGCACTGGTTCGCGTGGTGGAAATTGTGTGCACCAAACAAGAAGGGTGGATTGGGGTTCAGGGACCTTCACAACTTCAATCTCGCTATATTAGCAAAGTAGTGTTGGCGTCTTCTCCAAAATCAGGACTTGTTGTGTGCACGTGTATTAAGTGCTAATTACCCCAATGGTGACATATTAAAGGCTGGACCAAAGAAAGGGTTTTCATTTACTTGGCAAAGTATTGTGGCTAGAATTCAAACTTTCAAGAGAGGTTGTATATGGCGAGTTGGAGCGGGCTCGCAAATAAATATTTGGGATGATCCTTGGATTCCTTCTAGTGCGTCAAGAAAGGTTATAACATCTAGAGCAGGGACAATGTTAACACTAGTGGAGGAAAGTATAGACCCTCACACGGGACAGTGGGATCTGGACCTTATTAGGTCTGTCTTTCCACGGTTAATGTTGCTAAAATAATTCAAATTCCGCTCCGGATGGAGGCTGTGGAAGATTTTGTGGCGTGACAGTTTACAAGGTCAAGAGCCTTCCTGATTCGGTCGGTGTACCACGCGGCATTTAATCATTAGTTTGGGAGCCAAATAGCCAGGTCAGATGGACAAGGTATATCGTTCAGTTTGTTGGCGCCACCTCTCTCAGCGCCGATTCTTCTTCCTCCCAACTCTCTCTAGTTTCTTTGTTTTTCTCTCTATCTTCTTCTCACGAGAACACACACACATATGAAACTCTACACACACACGCAACCAAAGAGAAGACCAGCTGGTGCTTTGCCAAGAGGCTCTCCTCCTCGGTGGAACAAGAGACTACATTGTCTATTTTCCCAGCCCTCACGGCCTCAACTTTTCTCACAGACTCAAATGACTTATATACACAGGTAGACGCACCCACTAACCTGGCCACCATGCTCGGCCACTAACCCAACTAATTCCATGCACTAACCACCTACTGCATGCACGTCCATATCCAGTGCGTGGGCAGTATATCCTCAACGGCCACACCATTGACCATGCAGCTAACTACTCCTAGCTAATTGCACGGCCAAGTTCAGTCTTTACGCAGCCACACCAACGGCCCCGGACCCTGCCAAACTAGCATGCAACCATTGACTAGATAACTCACTAGCTAATGATCCAGCTAACTACACATACAATCAATATGACAAGATTAATGCTAACACAGTTGAACTCCATATCGAAACAAGTTTGGCAACTACGTACTCCACAGAAATTAAAACACTTCGGTGGAAGGTGCTCATGGGTGTACTACCATGCCTGGGAGTCTTAGCAGGAACACACATTCCAGTTCTTTGGCAATGTCCATTTTGCAAGACTGAGATTGATGACATTCAACATGTTCTTTTCTGCTGTCCACGGGGCACGCAAGGTTTAGGCCGAGCTTGGGCTAAAATCTGCTATAGATGAGGTAGTAGTGCAAGACAGGTTGGGGTCTGTTATGTTAGAAATCCTGCTTAAAATGATCATCCGCTGGTGACATCCCCACGGATGAACTAATCATTATTGCTATGTGGTTCACATGGTGCCATCGTCGCCAAGTAGGCCAGGAGAGATGATACAGGAGCCAGATCGCTCGGCTGTTTCAATCAAAGTTTTGGTAACAAACTTCGTCAGGGCTGCAACACCAAACATCTAGTAAGGAAACCAACCGAAGGTACTGTGAAGATTAATGTGGATGCATCATTTTGTGAGGAAACACTCTCAGGCTCGAGTGGAGCGGTGGCGAGAGACCATAAAGGAAATTTTATTTCAGCAACTACTTGGGTTCTACTCCATGTTCGTAGTGCAGAATCAGCAGAGCTGAGTGCTATTCGTAATGTCCTATACCTAGAAGGGAGAATGTAATGCAATAAGGTATACATCGAATCAGATAGCATACGTGCGGTGGAGGCTGTTACACGAGCACATGATTATATGGTTCCTGATGTGGCAGTAATTGCGGAATGTATTCAGCTTGCTAGTATTGACTACGGTTATTGTTGCAGAAAGCTTAGCCAAACATTCTTTCGTTTCTAGTTCGTCTGAACTCTCGGACTCTACTATCCCCGACTTTATTCTTTCTCATATTATAACGATATGTCAATTGTTTGAGGAATAAAGTTTATGATGTTAAAAAATGGGGTTGATGATGAATAGGTTGAAAGGTTTACCCCAAAAAAAAGAACGTGATCCATAGAGTTTCTTTTAGAAACTTGAACCGAAGAGGGTGGGCCTATGAGCCAAAGCTTATGGACTTCACCATATGGGCCACACTGCCCTGGACATTCATTAAGAGCATCTTCAACAGGCGCCCAAAAAGAGCTCCGCGCGCTAAAAGTTTGTTTTTTTGGGCGCCGGACAGCTCCGGCAGAAGCTGTAGCGCTGAAAAACGCTATCGCGCGCAGCATATTTGGGGTGCCGGATTGCGCACGCTTCACAATTTGCACTGTCTGTTTTTTGGGCGTGCGTTTTTGGGCACCGGCTAAAGCAAAGTTGGTCCCGACGCTTTAAAAATGCTATAGTGGCGCGCTATAATGTTTATTGGGCGCGGAATTTTTGTGCGGCCGTTGGAGATGCTCGAGTTGCTGGACTCTCGTTTTCCAGGATACGGCGTTCTCTCGTTTTCCTTGGATGGAATCGGGATCGGGGCGTCGCCCATGGCCGAATTCACCGCGCTCGAGAGGCTGTCCCTCAAGGGAAAAATCGACAACCTTGGCGCCGTGCTTGACCGCTGCCCATGCCTACGCGCGCTCGAAATCGCCTTCCGCCTTGTGGATTCTGCCTTGGTCGAATCAGCACTCGCCTGGATCCAGGTGATGAGGCCCCGTCTCACGGTGTCTCTCCTCGACATCAGCATACCTCGGAAAGACATTATCAATGCGGCTGGTTTGGCCTCCCTCATCCACGCCACGGCGAGGATCTCACCGCAGGAGTTCATCTTCTCCAACTATAACCAACACATCAATGGTGTCAGGAACATAATCAATGCACACCTGCCATGGTTCCACCGTGCCACATCGGTCGTGCTAAGCCTACACAACATATACTTTACGCGGCTGCCGGATCAAAACTTCTCTACACTCGAGATGTTGTCCCTCTCTGCCTGCAGCATCATCAACCTTCCAACATTGATTACCCGCTGCCCGCGCCTGCTCGTGCTCAAGGTGATTGCTGGTAAGTTTACACGCAACATCACAATCCGCTCAACGTCTTTGCAGGAGCTTGATGTCCGGGCATTCATGGAATGCTCGAGCATCGATATAGTGACTCCGGTGCTTAAGCAACTGAAGCTCGGTGTACGGGCCAACACGGAACTCAACATGTCCATCTCGATGCCAATGGTGGAGAATATCTCATTCCAGGGCCATTACACAGGGTTCCCTCTTGTATTTGATTGTTCGTTGCCTCAAGGAATAAGGCTGGAGACGTTACCCACTAACAACGTGAAAGCACATCTACCTTCTGTTCATGTCCTGATTTTGCACATGTCTGCCTGTGTAGGTTCAATATCTTTTCCTAATCAATCGAATGATTCGATGTTCTAAATTTCGATTAAAGTGGGTTTTTATGATATCATATATCAAACTGTTTTTCAGGGTCATATAGGTGCACAGCTATACTTTACGCAGGAGATGGATAAACTTCTATTTATGAACTTCTCTGTGCTGGAGCTACATCTCACAGCAATGGAGCATGTTTCGGGAGGACTCGTGTCACACCTCCTCGAGATGCATCATGTTCAAACCGCTACGCAAAGTCTTAAGGTCAACCTATATTATTACTACGGGGTAATTCTTCACGCTTTTTGTATGTCTTATTATATGCATATTGTCCTGCTTGTTCATTCACTAGTAGAAAAAGGGTCAAATGTGAGACATATTAGTCCCGGTTTGTAACAGAACCGGCACTAATGTGGCCATTAGTGCCGGTTCCAACGGCTAGCCGGGAGGAGCTCTTTAGTACCGGTTCGTGGCAAACCTTTTGCACCGGTTCGTGCCACGAACCGGTACTAATGAGTGGTGGCAGGATGTTGTCAGAATGGGGACCTTCCAGCACCTTTAGTACGGTTCGTGGCACGAACCGGTACTAAATGTCGCCCCATATAAATCCTTCGTCCACCCGCACTCTGTTCTTCCCCCTTTCCCCTCTCCCTCTCCTCTGTTCTTCCCTTCTTCCTCTCGAGTTCATCACAAAATTTGCCCCAAATTTGTCAAGATTTGCAGGCCCTCATCCATTCAAATGATCACCAAGGTTAGCAACTTTGTCCTTTCATCTCTCATTGCTAGATTAGCTCTTGCATTGGTTTATATAGTGATTAATTGTGGGTTTTAGTAATTTGGGAGGAATTATATGTGGTAGTATTTGATTTATATGCAATTTGAGGTCAAAATAACACTTAGTTTGCATATGTAGGTGTGGTTTACTTAGTGCCTTCTAAATCTCTGTCGTAACCACCGTCGATCGCCCGCACCGTCCCGTCGCCGGCACCACCTTGTGGTGAGCCTCTTGTTCCATGAAATTTTATATAAAAAGTTGATGTTTGTGTGATTTGGATATATAGTTACTCGTATAATAATTATCTTACCCGTACGTTGTTTGTTATACACAGTGTCATGGTTTTGATATCCGTCCCCGTCGGCCCTCGTCCTTGTTATGATTCGGATGTGGTATATTCTCTTTTAAAACTATTTGTTGCATTTCGTGTTTATGACAAATTATGCCCATCAAGTTGACATAGATATTTTTATCTAGGAGGTATGTGAACCGAAAATTCCAACCGACCCTATTGTCGAGAGGTTAAATTTAGTTGAAAGAGAAAACGAGTACTTGAAAGAAAAATTGAATTGGAGTTGCATGTTGCCGATGTCGTCGATGATCACAAGATCAAGATGGAGAAAATACGCTTGAAGATTATAAAGATTAGAAAATATGCCATCGATAGTGAGGCTTGGTATCATTATGCTGTTGGATCAATTGTTACCTTAGTTGCGATCTTGATCGCATTTGTTGTTGCATTTAAATGCTTTAGCTAGAGAGTTATTTGTTTGTTGCATTTAAGTGTTGTATGAACTTTATGTATGAACTTGATGTATGAACTTGTATTAATTTGCTCTATTCGGCGTTGTGTAATGAAGATGAGCCGGCAATGGATGTACGATGACCGATGCTCTCCCCAGTTTGTTGAGGGCGTGCATACTTTTCTGCTTGCGGCTGAGGCAAACAAGCGGGCGGATGGTTTTATGCCTTGTCCATGTGCTGGCTGTAAGAATGGTCGCAACTACTCTACGTCAAGAACCATTCACGTCCACCTGTTTGAGTCCGGTTTCATGCCCCACTATAATGTTTGGACCAAGCACGGAGAAAGAGGGGTTATGATGGAAGACAATGAAGAAGAAGAGGACGACGACAGCTATCCTGGCCATGGGTTCCCTGAATACGATGATACAGCAATGAGGGAAGAAGCTGAGCCGGTAATGCGGGAAGAAGCTGGGCCGGCAATGCGGGAAGAAGCTGAAGAAGAGGCATCAGATGAGCCCGTTGATGATCTAGGTCGGGCCATTGCCGATGCAAAGAGAAACTGCGCAAGTGATTTGGAGAAGAAGAAGTTGCAGCGCATGTTAGAGGATCACAAAAAATTGTTGTACCAGAATTGCGTAGGTGACAAGAAAAAGCTGGGCACCACACTGGAATTGCTGCAATGGAAGGCAGAGAATGGTGTATCTGACAAGGGATTTGGAAAGTTGCTGGTAATGATAAAGGATATGCTTCCAAAGGACAACGAATTACCCGAGAGTACGTACGAAGCAAAGAAGGCTGTCTGCCCTCTAGGGTTAGAGGTGCAGAAGATACATGCATGCCCTAATGATTGCATCCTCTACCGCGGTGAGTACGAGGATTTGAAGCTTGCCCGGTATGTGGTGCATTGCGCTATAAGATCAGCCGCGATGAGCATGGTGATGTCGAGGGCGAGCACCCCAGGAAGAAGATTCCTGCCAAGGTGATGTGGTATTCTCCTATAATACCACGGTTGAAACGTTTGTTCCAAAACAAAGAGCATGCCAAGGCGATGTGATGGCACAGAGAAGACCGTAAGAAAGGCGGAAAGTTGAGAGTACCGGTGACGGGTCGCAGTGGAGAAAAATCGAAAGAAAGTACGGGAAGGAGTTTGCAGATGACGCAAGGAGCGTATGGTTTGGTCTAAGCGCAGATGACATTAATCCTTTTGGGGAGCAGAGCAACAACCATAGCACCTGGCCTGTGACTCTATGTTTGTACAACCTTCCTCCTTGGTTGTGCATGAAGCGGAAGTTCATTATGATGCCAGTGCTCATCCAAGGCCCTAAGCAACCCGGCAACGACATTGATGTGTACCTAAGGCCATTAGTTGAAGAACTCTTACAACCGTGGAATGGAACAGGTGTACGTGCGTGGGATGAGTACATGGGGGAAGAATTTGACCTAAAGGCGTTGTTGTTCGTGACCATCAATGATTGGCCTGCTCTCAAGTAACCTTCGGGACAGACAAACAAGGGATACCGCGGATGCACGCCTTTGTTGGATGATACCGACAGTATATATTTGAATAGTTGTATGAAGAATGTGTACCTAGGACATCGTCGATTTCTTCCGAGCAGGCATCCCGTAAGAAAGAAAGGCAAGCATTTCAAAGGTGAGGCGGATGACCGTACGAAGCCTCGCCACCGTACTGGTGCTGATGTACATGATATGGTCAAGGATTTGAAGGTGATATTGGAAAGGGTCCTAGCGGACAACCTGTTCCAAAGGACGCTGACGGGCGCGCACCCATGTGGAAGAAGAAATCTATATTTTGGGACCTGCCATATTGGAAAGACCTAGAGGTCCGCTCCGCAATCGACGTGATGCACGTGACGAAGAATCTTTGCGTGACCCTGCTTGGATTCTTGGGCGTGTATGGGAAGACAAAAGATACACCTGAGGCACGGGAGGACCAGCAACGTATGCACGGAGAAGACGGCATATATCAGGGTCATGCAAGCCACGCTCTTACCAAAGAAGAGAAGGAAATCTTCTTTGAATGCCTGCTCAGTATTAAGGTACCGTCGGCTCTCGTCGAATATAAAGGAATAATAAACATGGCAGAGAAAAGTTCCGAACCTAAGTCTCATGACTGCCACGTGATTATGACGCAATTGCTTCCGGTTGCATTGAGGGGCTTCTACCGGAAAACGTTCGATTAGCCATTGTGAAGCTATGTGCATTTCTCAATGCAATCTCTCAGAAGGTAATTGATCTAGAAATCATACCAAGGTTACAGAATGATTTGGTGCAATGTCTTGTCGGTTTCGAGTTGGTGTTCACCATCCTTCTTCAACATCATGACGCACGTCCTAGTTCACCTATCTTGAAGAGATTAACGTTTTGGGTCCTGTATTTCTACACAATATGTTCCCCTTTGAGAGGTTCATGGGAGTCTTAAAGAAATATGTTCATAACCGTGCTAGGCCAGAAGGAAGCATCTCCAAGGGCCATCAAAATGAGGAGGTCATTGAGTTTTGTATTGACTTTATTCCTCACCTTAAGCCGATTGGTGTTCCTGAATCGCGGCATAAGGGCAGACTGGATGGAAAAGGCACGCTAGGAGGGGAACAAATAATATGTATGGACGGACATTCTCTCACTGAAGCACACTACACAGTTCTACAGAATTCCGCCTTGGTGGCTCCATATATGGATGAACACAAGAATTTGCTACGCTCCAAACACCCGGAGCGGTCTGATGACTGGATTACACGTGAACAAACCAGGAGTTTCGCCAGCTGGTTGCAGACACGTACCATGCATGACACCTCTATTGAAGATGACCTGTACTTGATGTCCCAGTTACCATCTTCGAATATAATGACTTTCAAAGGGTACGAGATAAATGGTAATACATTTTACACGATCGCCCAAGATAAGAAAAGCACCAACCAAAACAGTGGTGTCCGTTTTGATGCAGAAACCAAGACGGGAAAGGAAACATATTATGGTTATATACAGGACATATGGGAACTTGACTATCGACGTGGTTTAAAGGTCCCTTTGTTTCGGTGCAAATGGGTCAATATGACACGAGGCGGGTAACGGAAGACCCATGAGACGGAATGACAACAATGGATCTCAACAATCTTGCGTATGCAGACGAACCATTCGTCCTAGCCAATGATGTGGCACAGGTTTTCTATGTGAAGGACATGTCTACCAAGCCAAGAAAAAGAAAAGATAAGGAAGCGAATGCATCGTACGATGAGCCAAAGCCGCACATAGTTCTTTCTGGGAAGAGAAACATCGTGGGAGTGGATGACAAGACAGACAAGTCAGAAGATTATGAAAAGTTTGATGAAATTTCTCCATTCACAGTGAATATTGACCCGAGCATCCCGCTAAATGATGAAGATTTTCCATGGTTACGGCGCAAAGGGACACACGCGAAGAAAAAGTTTCACACCCAAAGATCTGGGATGTGATCGGCTTCACTATCATCACTTTCTTCTGTGTTTCACACCCAGAGGGGAATCTCTATAATAGTTAGGATAGTTATGTGTTTTGGCATTTGAAACGCGAAGAAATTTTATGTGCAAACAAATTCTTTCATGCCTTTACTGATTTTTAAAGATAAATTATTCACAAACTAGTGATTCACACTAATTTCAAATAATTCAAAATTTAAACTATTCAAATTTGAAAACTACGGGCACTAACAGAAAGTTTGTAATTTTTGTACCTAAAGCAAAAATATTCACAAAGAAACTCTAAATACACAAAAAACAACACAAAAATAAATAAAGCAAAAATAAATAAAAAAGCCCGCCTACTAGACCAGAGCGGCCTGCATACGACTAGAAACCCAATCTGTTGTTGGGCGGGATGCAGGCCCAAGAAGGCAAAGTGGGCCCACAGGCAACAAAGAACACGAGGCCCAGTGGGCCTGCTTTGGAGAGGAGCTCGAGAGAGCGACCGCGACGGGGTTTATAAACCAGTGCGGTCGCCCCTCGGCTAGCGAGGTGGGACTAAACTTGATCAAGACTGCTAGTAAGACCCCTTTAGTACCGGTCGTGGCACAAACCGATACTAAAGGGGGGCTTTAGTACCGTTTGTGCCACCACCCGTACTAAAGGGGTCGCTTCCGCCGCTTGGCTGGCCAAAACAGACCTTTAGTTCCGGTTGGTGGCTCCAACCGGTACTAAAGGTGCCTCTATATATACAACACTTGAAAAATTTCATTCTCCTCTGTTTCTTCCTCTGTTTCCCCATTGAACCGCCCGATCGATCGATCGACGCGTCACCGACCCGTCGCCGTCGCCGCCCCGTCCCGTCGCCGCCCGGGCCCGTCCCGTCGCGCCCGTTCCTCGTCGCCGCCCCAGCGTCACGCCCGACCCCCGTCGCCGCCCCAGCGTCACGCCCGCCCGTCGCCGCCCAGCGTCACGCCCGCCCGTCGCCGCCCAGCGTCGCCTCGCCGTCGCCGTCGCCCGCTGTGAGCTCTCCCCTCTAACCCTCTCCCTCGCCCAAGGCCACCATGGCGCCGCCTCCCCGAGCCCATATACACACACAAGCATGATGAACACACACACACATACACGTATATATGTATGAATGCATGTATATATTAGTATATACATATTTTGTATGTTTAATCAATTTAGATTTTTAGATTATTATTTTTCACTAGTATATATGTATGAATGCATGTTAGATGGATATAATTAGTGTTTAATTAGTATGGAATTTTTTTATATAATGTTGTTTTTCTGTTTTTTAATGGATGTATAGAAATTGTTTTTTCTGTTTTTAGTGTTAGATGCTTAATTAGTATGAAATAGTATATAGATTTTTGAAATAGTAGAAATGTTAGAAATTTTAGTTATCAAAATCCAATCATTAAAAAATATTACGTTTTGCGGGCATATAGCTAGTATTTGTTCTCGAGGATGCCCGGCCCGCATCCTCGCCGTCGACCCGTCCGCGACGACGTCCAGCCGACCCATGTCCGGGACTGGGCTCCGCCGGGCTGGCACTGGGAGGTGCTGCCTGGAGGGGCGCGCCGCTTGATGAGGAACCCGGCCCCGGGTCCCGTCGTCGACCCTGATCTCGTTTGGTGGCGTTCGCGTGGGCCAGTTTCGGTGCGGAGGGACCCGGCCCGCCGGAGGAGGTCGCCGTGTCAGGGAGGAGGACGAGCACGTCCATCGCTACATGGTTGCATTAGAGGGCGGCAGGTTCTCCAATACTGGCAGTATCTTGAGGATCTCACTTCAGCTATGATCCTGTGAGGTTCCTTCTCTTTGGGTGTCCACCGCCATGACGCAGGAACATGAGTGTCCTAGATTCTTCAGTAGTATTCGATCTTTAATTAGCTAGCCGTGATGTACTATTCAATATTATATATTATTCGAGGCGATGTATTGAGATTATATCTATTATTCTAGACGAAGTATTCGAGATTATATCTATTATTCGAGACGATGTAATTTGAATACAAAATTGTTTTATATTTCTTTTGAATTAGTTAAATAAAAGCTATGGCAGACAATACCGACAGAGAGGGAGAACAGACCATGTTCGAGATGATACGCGAGCCAGATGATAATCAGAATGAAGAAGATTATGACGGCTCCGAATTTCTAAACAACACCGGAGAGGGTGATATGATATTCGATCGCGACGACCGAATTGATTAAGTCATGAACTACGATTATGACGATGACGAAGAACATGTTGATCCTGAAACAACAAAGACCGGCGAGGTATATATATTTATATAAGCAGGTATCTGGTGATCATCACATGTTTTAAATGACTTGAAGATATATTAACGAATCGATCTTTGTTCTTTCAGCCATCCGGATCGAGCAAATCTTGAGCAAAAGGGCGAAACGAGGCCCGAACTAAAAGTTGAAGGAGGGCGTAAAGTACAATATCGAGGCGGTCGGACATAATGGCGAACCATTAGCGCCTAAGAAGATTGCGGACAAGTTCATTCGTCGGTCGCGGAGTTCTTGTGAAGGACCAACTCGATCTCCTTCAAGAATGGAAGAGCCAGCAAAAGACAAAGGACAAAAGGCAAAGAGGACGCTGCTCCACGTCCAGATGTTACTTTTGTCGACAAGAATCAAAAGATCTGCTTTGGGATACTCTCATGGAACATTTCACCCTACCAGATCATTTCACAAAAGCAGATGTGCAGAAAGTCAAGGACGCTGCTCTTAGGAAGATGGCGGTTGCATTCAAGAACCACAAGAATCATGAATGGGACAAGTACGTCAAGGGAGGAAGGAAGACTCCAGTATTCGAGGGAACACTAGAGAACCAACGTGCTCATTTGTGACGCCCGGATAATTAAGCTACAGTAACCCTCTACTAATGATGCCACGTCCCCTCGGTTACTGTTGTTAAATCTTGCGTTAGTTCGAAACCGATTCAAATTCAAATTCAAAATCGAGTCAAACGGTAAATTTTTCAAACGTTAAAACTAAAATGTTCAAAATGGGACAAATAAATCCTAAGTCCAAATGGTGGAGGAACCACATTTTTGTAAAAAGATTTAAAGCACTAAAATGATTTAAACAATAGCAAAACAACTATTTAAACGACTTTGGTATTTTATAAAATACTAGACTATTTTTATCATGGTAAAACTTTTTGTAGTAGTGGATTGTTCTGAAACATTATTCTAGGGGCTATAGATATATTTTTCTAAAATTAAAATTAATGTGTAACTAAATTAAAACAAAAAAACAAAAATATGAAAAGGTAAAAAGAAAGGAATAAAACAACCCGCCCCCCCCCCCCCACTGGGCCACTCGGCCCAACTGCTAGCTAGGCCAAACCCCAGGCCGGCCGACCCCCTGCCTACTAACCCACTCCCTCCCGAACCCTAACCCCCCATGCCCCACTCCTTCCCCCGATTCCCCTTTCCCCCTCGTCTCCTCCCTTTGCCCCCGATCCAGATCGGGCACGGCCCCGCCGCCTACCACTGACCTCGTCGCCGAACTCCGACACCGCCCGGCGCTGCCCGCCATTGGCGCCGCCTCCTCAACCCCGCTCACCGACGTTGCCTCGCCGCCGCGGACTCCGGCCACCCCAAGATGCCCGACGCTGTCGCTCGCCGACCCGGAGTCACCTCGCCTACGCTGTCGCTACCCCGACCCCGTCACCCTCGTCTGCCGTCTGCCGTCTCTGACTCGACTCGACGAGCCACCTCGCCGTTCGCCGGACTGCCCGCCCCGCCTCTCCGTCGCCGGACCGCCCCAACACCTCCTCGAGCTCGCACGCGACCCTCCCCGTGAGCCCCGTCTGTCCTCCTCTCACCCCCCTCTGCCTCGATGTGGCCACCACATCCCGGTGCGCTCGCCGCGCCCGTGCCACTCCAGCCACGTTCGACGCAGCAGCGCCCGGCATCATGACCCTTCCCGGTCGCTCACCCTCACCGCTTCGCTTCGCCGTCGCCGCCAACGCGGCCCGGCCGGTCGGCGCCCGATCCGGCGCCGGGGCTCGCCGCCATGCTCGGGTCAGCCCGACGGGCGCCCACGCCATACCACGCTGCCGCCCGGTCGGCCTCTGAGCCATCGACGTGGGCCCCACACCCCTAAAAAAATTGAAAGTGAAAAGGTTTTAATAAAATAATTAATTAGTTAATTAATTAATTAGCAAATTAATTAAGTTAACCAATCATGCTTAAATAATCTAATTAATTAGTTAATTTAACCAACCACACGTAGTTTGACCAAGTCAACTGCACAGTTGACTGCTGATGTCAGCATGATGTCATGCTGACGTCATCTTTTACTATTCTGGATAATGTTGAAATAAATAATTAAATTCTAGAAATTAATAAAAACTTTATAAAATCATATTAAATAAACCGTAGCCCGGATGGAAAAACTTTGTACATGAAAGTTGCTCAGAACGACGAGACGAATCCAGATACGCAGTCCATTCGTCCGCCACACACCCCTAACCTATCGAACCCGCAACTCTCCCCCTCCGGCTCCTCTCCCCGAAAACACGAAACACCGGGGATATTTTCCCGGATGTTTCCCCCCTTAACCGGTACCACCTCATACCACGTTAGGGCACGCCTAGCATCGTTACTTGTCATGTCATGCATCGATATGCATCTGTTTACATGTTATTCATTGTTTCTTCCCCCTCTTCTCCCCGGTAGACTACGAGACCGACGCTGCTGCTGCCCAGTTCGACTACGGAGTTGACGACCCCTCTCTCTTGCCAGAGCAACCAGGCAAGCCCCCCCTTTGATCACCAGATATCGCCTACTCTTCTCTATACTGCTTGCATTAGAGTAGTGTAGCATGTTACTGCTTTCTGTTATACCTATCCTGATGCATAGCATGTCCTTGCTACTACTGTTGTTACCTTTACCTGCAATCCTACATGCTTAGTATAGGATGCTAGTATTTCCATCTGTGGCCCTACATTCTTGTCCGTCTGCTGTGCTATACTATCGGGCCGTGATCACTCGGGAGGTGATCACGGGTATATACTTATACTTATACATGATACATGTGGTGACTAAAGTCGGGTCGGCTTGTGGAGCACCCGCGAGTGATTCACTTGATTGGGTGATGAAAGGACCTTTGTCCCGACGGCCCTCTGGATGGATCTTTGTGGCGGAGCGGCAGGCAGGTTGAGACCGCCTAGGAGAGAGGTGGGCCTGGCCTGTTCGGCGTTCAGCGGATACTTAACACGCTTAACGAGATCTTGATATTTGATCTGAGTTGGCTACGAGCTTATACGCACTAACCATCTACGCGGGAGTAGTTATGGGTATCCCGGCGCCGTGGTATCGGCCGGCACTTCGTGATGCCGAATCGCCCGGCGCGCGCCGGATTGGACTGGAACGCCACTAGGCTAGGTCTGCTTCCGGTCGCGTACGCAACGTGCAGGTGTGCTCAGGGCGATGGGCCCAGTCCCCTGCGCGCTTAGGTTTAGACCGGCGTGCTGGCCTCTCTGTTGAGCCTAGGTAGGGCTGCGACGTGTTGATCTTCCGCGGCCGGGTATGACCCAGGAAAGTGTGTCCGGCCAAATGGGATCAAGCGTGCTGGGTAAGATGGTGCACCCTGCAGGAAGTTAATCTATTGAATAGTCGTGATCTTGATAACAGGACGACTTGGAGTTGTACCTTGAGCTTATGACAACTAGAACCGGATACTTGATAAAACACACCCTTCCAAGTGCCGATACAACTGGTGGTCGCCTCTCTCGTGGATATGAGGAGGGATCGCGGGTAGGATTATTGCTATGTGATGTTACTTGGAGGACTTCAACCTACCCTCCTCTACATTGCAAGACGGTGACGAAGCGTAGTCTTCGATAAGACTAGCTATCCCCTCTTATTCGGCATTCTCGCATTCAGTCCTTGATATGGCCCTTTACACATATATCCATGCATATGTAGTGTAGCTCCTGCTTTGCAGTACTTTGGATGAGTACTCACGGTTGCATTGTTTCCCCTTTTCCCCTATCTCTACTCGATTGCTGCAACCAGATGATGGAGCCCAGAGGCGACGCCACCGTCGACGATGACTACTACTAATCGGAGGTGCCTACTACTACGTGCAGCCCGCCGACGACCGAGGAGTAGCTAGGAGGATCCCGAGCAGGAGGCCTGCTCCTCTTCGATCTGTATCCGGTTTGTGCTAGCCATCTTATGGCAACTTGTTTAACTTATGTCTGTACTCAGATATTATTGCTTCCGCTGACTCGTCTATGATCGAGCACTTGTATTCGAGCCCTCGAGGCCCCTGGCTTGTATTATGATGCTTGTATGACTTATTTATGTTTTAGAGTTGTGTTGTGATATCTTCCCGTGAGTCCTTGATCTTGATCGTACACATTTGCGTGCATGATTAGTGTACGATTGAATCGAGGGCGTCACAAGTTGGTATCAGAGCCGACTGCCTGTAGGAATCCCCCTTCCACACTCCTTGGCCGAAGTCGAGTCTAGACATTGCAAAACTTTTACTAACTTGGCTGTGTGCCTTACGGGCCCACGTCGCCATCGGGTGGTACTAGGATCTTTTACTCCTCGATATTTACTCTGGGACTCTGAGCTCTCTTCTATTCGGGTTAAACGATTTTACTAAAAACAAAACTAACTTTAGGTTCTCGCAAGTACTTTCTCCCGGAGAGCCCCTCACTTCAGATGATCGTCTGCTAATCAGAAGATTCCGAAGATACTCTCTGATGTTCTCTCGAGACTTTGTGCCCATCACTTTTGCTATTCCTGACCACCGATAAATCCGTATGGTTAACTACTTACACTTGCCATTCATACGATCATCCCCATTGATCTTGTTATTACAAGATACCCCGAAGTTTTCTCTATTGTTCCGAGAATACTTTGTGCCTACTGCCTAGCAGTTCTTTCCCGCATGAATACCCCTTCAAATAAATCCTCGCACTTGTCGAGTATCCGCTCAACTCCAGTTGTTCATGTGTTTCACAAAAATACATTCAAATACTACCCGATCTTCCGATAATCCTGAGCAGCCTATTGCTCTTGAAATTCTTGCTTGCTTGCAATATGATTAATCCCATAAGTCTCGTAGTCTTAATGGCATACCTTGTCATTATCATTTTGAGTCTGTTGATTCAATATGGTGCGAATGCACGCAATCATCAGTTGATCCTTTTAAATTATCTTTCCGGCTCAGACGTCATTTTAAACATGAGCTGGTTCTCAACCAATCCAAATGCCGTCGATAGTACCCCCAAGGCTATTCAACTTATCCACCCCTAATCAGAACATTGCTTCTGTTCCCTTGATTTGAAGATCATAATTCCTTTGCATTTGAACTCTGGATTGGTCAGTTGTTTCTATAATCCAATGCCCTTGCATTGTTACTTCCTCTGATTGTGTGCCGATGCTCACATCAGCTCTGTTAGGGACCGACAGATCCTTTAATGGATCTTATCCGGCTTTGACCTTCATATTCAATAACCTTGTGAACCTTCCCCTGATACATAATGCCTTTGGTAAATTGTATCCTCTGCTTTGTCAACCATGCTCTGCTTTCGAGTTGGTGATATTTACTCTTGAAGCTTATGGTATATGTTCGTAAGAAGCCCTGATGGGATTGAACCAACGCCTTCCCTCACCGGTGTGAACCCGAAAGATTTCACGAGTCATACTTATCTGGTATTGCACCAGGTAAAACTTTCAACAACTATTGTCATCTTCGAAATACGAGAGGTGAATGGAAGATTATGAATTGAGGAAGTGGGAGTCGACCTTGAACCTTTGTGTTCATGCCCATGGACACGATGTAGATCCTATCATGGAAGCTTCTTGTAACAATAATTATTTCCTTGATAACTAACATATGGTATCTGTGAATTGAGCCCTTGCAACCGTGGTTCCGACCATGATTGTTCTTCTTTGATCCCATTTCTCGGACAAGTTAAAACAATTGTCTTCTATGGATCAATACACCAGCCCAACCTTTACTTTGATCTAGTGTCGAGTATTACCCCCCTGGTATCTCGAGATTATCATGGAACTGCATAACTTTTTATGAGTTCTTCATCAAGTGCTACCTTCCCACTGATTCCAATTTTTCGCGGGCTCTGAGTTATTAAACACTCAAAGACACCTTTAACTGAACCGAGTCCGCACTACGGTTCAACAACTCTTCAGTAAGCTTCTATAAGTACGAGTTTGTACCCGATCACGCCATTCCTAGCCTGTTTGGCTATATCATTGTCGTGATTATTTTAACTGTGCTACCCGGTCCTTCTTCTTGGAGCGCAATTTTCGACGATGAACTAACCTTATGTCGATCCTCATCGTCATATCATTTCGCCTTGAACAACAAGCTTGGTTTCGAGTTTGTGTCATACCCTTGGTTCCAATAACTTTTCGCTTCACCATTCATTTGACTTGATGTCATCGCCGATCGATTACATCTTGAAATTTCTCGACAAAGTGTGTTGTGATCATCATCAATCTTATGAGCTCTTCCAGGATATCAAATGAGTTCATGATGAGAAATACCATCCTTGCCCTCGATGATCTGCTTTATCATCGACCTTTATTGCCTTCCCACCAACACCAGCTTGTTCGTGTTTGGTGTTATACCTTGAGTTCCTTGCTATCCAGTAATTGTTCTTCTTTACCTTGGAACATTAACACTCTTATGTTCTCAATGTTCTGAGATTTGTTCCACCTCTTGAGAATTCTTGACATAGAAATACTTCTCACCATCACCATTCTTTCTTGGTCCCCGTGTTAATTCCAACAAGAGAACGGTGTTGTTTGGATTCTTTCCTTCTAGCAACCCTATTTCCTTGACGTTAATGGTCGAAAGTTCATTCTTAGGCTATTGATTATTGAATCACCATTCTGACATTGGTCGTGCAACCCAACCCATATTTCGGGTGCACCTTTCAACCAGTCATTAATTGTGTATGTTTCCCTCTAGCATACATCATTATATCATTTGATCTGTTAAATGTTATCTCCTTGTTCACATAATTGTGGAGATCCATCTTTTGGAAATCTCGATGAATTGTCGCTGAGACCATCAGCCACCTCCTCATCCTCTCTTTGATTTAATGATGAACTCTTGTTTCGGAACTCGCTTCCATAGTTCATTTCCTGAGAATCTTGCAATGTCATATCGTCGATTTGTGTTGCACCTTTCCTTCTCAGGCATCCCGAGTCTGAGGTACCCTGACACCAATCAGATCTGAATCTCGGTCAGATATGATGGTTGGAACATATTTTAAGGGTTATACCATCGGTCTTTATATGACCCGGTAAGGTGATGTCATGCCTAGCACACCTGGCCGGAGGACCTATTGTTATAGTTTCCTTTTCTGCAAGATTATCCATTCTTCCATGAAGGAACTGTAAGACTTATTCTACAAGTTGTTCCTGATGAATCCTTTGTGTATCCGAGGTTTGACCTTTGCTTGAAGAACATGTCAATGCTATCTCAAAGCATGTCTGTGGTACTCCGATTTCCAACAAAATCATTTGAAGCCCAATGCTTAATGTTTCTTGCTCAATTACCCCAAACACCGTTGTATGGGTAATGTCATGATATTTCTCTCCCCTTTCCTAAAGGGTTTTCTACGTTATATCATATCATGGATATCATGCTCTGCTTGTCCTTGGGAAGGATGTGTTTAAACACATTTTCCTTTCCATTGTTCTGTTTAAACATAGTAATCACTTTTCCTTTCCATTGGTTTGTTTAAACCTTCTTGTGATCTATATAATATAAGCAGTAATATCCTGCTTATGTAAACACCTCGGTGTACCATCTTGTGCAGTGTAACCTGTTACTATTGTTGATGACATTCCGGTAGCCACCGATGGGCGAGAACTTTGCCTATTGGTCCGCCTCGTTCAACGAAAGCAGGAATTGGTTCTCTTCGTCCCTCGCCCTTGGTACCGATGTTGTTGCCGACATAAGCGACGGGCTATCCTCGACATGCCTTACTACATGATCGTGCAAGACGTCATCACCCTTCTTACTTTTAAACCACATGGTGGGCCCATAACCCACAGTTGCACAGGATCTAAACCTGACTCTCCTGTACACCCCTGTTCCTAAAGTTGATCCTCATGCTTGGCTTCGTATGAAAGATCACGAGCCACCTTCCTAGTGATCTATTCTGGTATCAGACGCAATGCTTATTCCCGTTGCTCTGAACCCCTTTTACACTTTGTTTCAGGCATCGAATGATTGCCTACCCGCTTGGAACTTCTCATGGTACCTTCTTACTTTGCTCTCGATATTTTCTTAAGTTCCAGTTCGAGAGTTACTTCCGCCACCTTCCCCGATGTTAGCTACCAGATAGTCAACCTTGTAGAGGTTCATTCTGCCGGAATACCCCCTTATCCTTTCGTAAGTACGATGGAGTTCCCGAAGAAATGAGGACAAGTTTATCAGGATGCATCGGAATAAAGGATTGAAGACATCAACAAAGGGGATTAACTTCTTCGAGAAGATCCGTTAGAATATCGTAACCAGAACTTTCCCCTTACTCCCCTCTTAAATCTCGGGACGAGATTTCTTGTAGTGGAGGAGAATTGTGACGCCCGGATAATTAATCTACAGTAACCCTCTACTAATGATGCCACGTCCCCTCGTTTACTGTTGTTAAATCTTGCGTTAGTTCAAAACCGATTCAAATTCAAATTCAAAATCGAGTCAAACGGTAAATTTTTCAAACGTTAAAACTAAAATGTTCAAAATGGGACAAATAAATCCTAAGTCCAAATGGTGGAGGAACCACATTTTTGTAAAAAGATTTAAAGCACTAAAATGATTTAAACAATAGCAAAACAACTATTTAAACGACTTTGGTATTTTATAAAATACTAGACTACTTTTGTCATGGTAAAACTTTTTATAGTAGTGGATTGTTCTGAAACATTATTCTAGGGGCTATAGATATATTTTTCTAAAATTAAAATTAATGTGTAACTAAATTAAAACAAAAAAATAAAAATATGAAAAGGTAAAAAGAAAGGAATAAAACAAGCCCCCCCCATCGGGCCACTCGCCCAACTGCTAGCTAGGCTAAACCCAGCCGCCCACCCCCTGCCTACTAACCCACTCCCTCCCGAACCCTAACCCCCCACGCCCCACTCCTTCCCCCGATTCCCCTTTCCCCCTCGTCTCCTCCCTTTGCCCCCGATCCAGATCGGGCACGGCCCCGCCGCCTACCATCGACCTCGTCGCGAACCCGACACCGCCCGCTGCCTGCCGTCGCCGCCGCGCCCGCCTCCTCAACCCGGCTCCCGTCCTCGACCTCTTCTTCACCCGCTCACCGGCGCCGTTGCCTTCGCCGCCCGCGGACTCCGCCACCCCAAGCTGCCCGACGCTGCTCGCCGACCGAGTCACTCGCCCTCTGTCGCTACTCGCTACCCGACCCGTCACCCTTGTCTGTCGTCTGCCGTCTCTGACTCGACCCCGACGAGCCACCTCGCCGCTCGCCGGACTGCCCGCCCCACCTCTCTGTCGCCGGACCGCCCCAACACCTCCTCGAGCTCGCACGCGACCCTCCCCGTGAGCCCCGTCTGTACTCCTCTCACCCCCCCCGCCTCGATGTGGCCACCACATCCCGGGCGCTGCGCCCGTGCCCTCCACCACGTTCGACGCAAGGCGCCCGGCACCGCGACCCTTCCGTCGCTCACCGCCTGCGCTCGCTCGCCGTCGCCGCTAATCTGTTCTCCCGGCGGTCGGCGGCCCGATCCGGCGCCCGGCTCGCCCGCCATGCTCGGGTCAGCCCTGACGGGCGCCCACGCCATACCACGCTGCCGCCCGGTCGGCCTCTCAGCCAGCACGAGGGCCCCACACCCCTAAAAAAAAATTGAAAGTGAAAAGGTTTTTAATAAAATAATTAATTAGTTAATTAATTAATTAGCAAATTAATTAAGTTAACCAATCATGCTTAAATAATCTAATTAATTAGTTAATTTAATTACAATAGTAATTAATTAGCTAAACCCTATTTAAACTAAACGGTGTATGACATGCGGGACCCACACGTAGTTTGACCAAGTCAACTGCACAGTTGACTGCTGATGTCAGCATGATGTCATGCTGACGTCATCTTTTACTATTCTGGATAATGTTGAAATAAATAATTAAATTCCAGAAATTAATAAAAACTTTATAAAATCATATTAAATAAACCGTAGCCCGGATGGAAAAACTTTGTACATGAAAGTTGCTCGAAGCAGCGAGACGAATCCGGATACACAGTCCGCTCGTCCGCCACACACCCCTAACCTATCGAACCCGCAACTTTCCCCCTCCGGCTCCTCTGCCCGAAAACACGAAACACCGGGGATATTTTCCCGGATGTTTCCCCCCTTAACCAGTACCACCTCATACCACGTTAGGGCACGCCTAGCATCGTTACTTGTCATGTCATGCATCGATATGCATCTGTTTACATGTTATTCATTGTTTCTTCCCCCTCTTCTCTCCGGTAGACTACGAGACCGACGCTGCTGCTGCCCAGTTCGACTACGGAGTTGACGACCCCTCTCTCTTGCCAGAGCAACCAGGCAAGCCCCCCCTTTGATCACCAGATATCGCCTACTCTTCTCTATACTGCTTGCATTAGAGTAGTGTAGCATGTTACTGCTTTCTGTTATACCTATCCTGATGCATAGCCTGTCCTTGCTACTACTGTTGTTACCTTTACCTGCAATCCTACATGCTTAGTATAGGATGCTAGTATTTCCATCCGTGGCCCTACATTCTTGTCCGTCTGCTGTGCTATACTATCGGGCCGTGATCACTCGGGAGGTGATCACGGGTATATACTTATACTTATACATGATACATGTGGTGACTAAAGTCGGGTCGGCTTGTGGAGCACCATGAGTGATTCACGGATTGGGGCTGAAAGGACCTTTGTCCCGACAGCCCTCTGGATGGATCTTTGTGGCGGAGCAATAGGGCAGGTTGAGACCGCCTAGGAGAGAGGTGGGCCTGGCCCTGTTCGGCGTTCGCGGATACTTAACACGCTTAACGAGATCTTGGTATTTGATCTGAGTTGGCTACGAGCTTATACGCACTAACCATCTACGCGGGAGTAGTTATGGGTATCCGGCGTCGTGGTATCACCGGCACTTCGTGACGCCAAGAATCGAAGGCGGCGCGCCGGATTGGACTGAACGCCACTAGGCTAGGTCTGCTTCGGCAGCAGACGCAAGCGTCTTGTGTGTGCTCGAGGCGATGGGCCCGGACCCTGCGCGCTTAGGTTTAGACCGGCGTCTTGGCCTCTCTGCTGAGCCTAGGTAGGGCTGCGACGTGTTGATCTTCCGCGGCGGGCATGACCCAGAAAGTGTGTCCGCCAAATGGGATCAAACGTCTGGGTAAGATGGTGCACCCTGCAGGGAAGTTAATCTATTGAATAGCCATGATCTTGATAACAGGACGACTTGGAGCTGTACCTTGAGCTTATGACAACTAGAACCGGATACTTGATAAAACACACCCTTCCAAGTGCGGATACAACCGGTGGTCGCTCTCTCGTGGATATGAGGAGGGATCGCTGTAGGATTATTGCTATGTGATGTTACTTGGAGGACTTCAACCTACCCTCCTCTACTGTTGCAAGACGGTGACGAAGCGTAGTCTTCGATAAGACTAGCTATCCCCTCTTATTCGGCATTCTGCATTCAGTCCACCGATATGGCCCTTTACACATATATCCATGCATATGTAGTGTAGCTCCTTGCTTGCAGTACTTTGGATGAGTACTCACAGTTGCATTGTTTCCCCTTTTCCCCTATCTCTACTCGATTGCTGCAACTGCACGATGGAGCCCAGAGCGACGCCACCGTCAACGGCATTTAAAACTACTGCTGGAGGTGCCTACTACTACGTGCAGCCCAACGCGACGACCAGGAGTAGCTAGGAGGATCCCAGGCAGGAGGCCTGCTCCTCTTTCGATCTGTATCCCAGTTTGTGCTAGCCATCTTATGGCAACTTGTTTAACTTATGTCTGTACTCAGATATCGTTGCTTCCGCTGACTCGTCTATGATCGAGCACTTGTATTCGAGCCCTCGAGGCCCCTGGCTTATATTATGATGCTTGTATGACTTATTTATGTTTTAGAGTTGTGTTGTGATATCTTCCCGTGAGTCCATGATCTTGATCGTACACATTTGCGTGCATGATTAGTGTACGATTGAATCGAGGGCGTCACATCATTAGGACGATTTCGTGAAATTCAAGGATTCGGAATTAGCTAAGGAACGGTCGAGAATAAACAAGAAGAATGCCGAAAAAAGGATAAGTTCCATAAGTGGGGCGGTGGCTATGCGGTGGCAATGCCTAAGTGGGATAAGTCCGAGAAAGAGATGGAGGATGCAGGTGCCACTCCGTTATTAAGAGCTGGCCCCGTGGTCGGGACTTGGTTCTGTGCGCATGGGGGAGTTGGACCCAAGACAAGCAATGTTTGACGAGGGCAAGTCTGAAGGAGCCGACGATGCGATACTTGTTGCAATAGAAGAGGCACGATCGGGGTGTTCCAGCCCAACAGAGAGAACAGCGAGCTTACGCGTGCCACGGGAAATCCTGAACACCTGTGAAGAACACGAGGCAAAGGCGCTATTCCGTGGTATGAGGGGTTTTCAGATGGAACACCGACTACGAACCCGTGCGAGAAAGAAGATTGCGGAGGAGAAGAAGAGGAAGATGGAGGAGGAGCAGAGGAAGCGGGACTATGAACGCCTTCAAGGCCTAGAAGCAAGTCAAGCAGAATTGGTAGTCAAATTCCAGCGGCAGCAGGAGCATATCGACTCACTTACCCAGCAAAGGGGGTCTCAGCAGCTGCAGCAGCTAGCGAATGATCCAGCATTGGATAGCACCGCCCCATCCATGCCGAGAAGCAGCGTGGGTTCCGCCCGACGACGCAATGTTGGTAGATACCCCGTGGATGACATCACGGAGAAAACTAGCTGCAAGCTACACGTCAAAATGAAGAACATATCCATGAAGGTGGCGGACGGCGTTGCTTTTCCAGTTACCCCCAAAGCAACCTACCATTGCATCCCGATTCCAGAGGCTATGCTCGTGTCATGGTTGACGAGGTGGTGCACCCATATTCGGGGCTAGAGCTTGACATTCCTGGAGGTGACGACGAGCGCTTTCTCGGAGATGCCAACCATCGTATCATCCTATGGAAAAAGGATTGCATCATCTTTCGAAGGCCACCGACACCGCGTCATCCGACTCCTCGTCGAAGTCCTCCACCGAGTCAGCAGTCTCCGCTCCTGCAAGTCCACCAAGTCCGCAAAGTGTCGGCCACTCCTCCAAGTCCGCAAACTGTCAGCCTCCTCCTCCTCCAAGTCCGCCACAGCCGACGTCCCTCCTCCTCCAAGTCCGGCACAACCTCATGCCTCCTCCTCCAAGTCCGCACAGCTTCAGCGGCCCTCCTCCTCGTCCAACTCAGCCCCGTCGGCCGGCGTCTCCGCCGCCAAGAATCGCAGAAGAGACACCCGTAGCTATGGTGCGTGGCGATGCACGAGTCGAGGTAGTACAGGAAGTACAAGCGGAGGCAAGCAATATAAATATGGTCCAAGCCTCACGCCTCTTCCGCAGAGGTCTTATGACAGGTCCGGGGAGGAAATCGCAGCCATATCGAAGTCCGAGGTGGAAGCCCATTTTGCACCGAAACCGCCATCACCGCCAAGGGAGAAAGTGCACGAGGAAGCGATTGACCACTTCATTCAGATGGCTCAACCACCAGCTCCCAAGCCTGTTGACACAGACTATGAGCGCCACATCAGGAAGTTAAACCGAGCACGTCTACGTAAGGAGGCGAGCTCGGGATCGAGCAAACAAGAAGCAGCTGTCAAAAAATGCGGGAAAACCATTCCCACTGAGAGAACAGGCAGCGCAATCGATCCCTCGCTTGTTGTGCCAACAACACGTGAAGATCTGTGCGCCAATATTATTGTGGGCAAACAGTTTACGTTCCTGAGGTGGGCAATGTGGTAATAACGGAGGACCATATAATGCAGGCTGAAGTTCTCAAAATCACTGTTGGACAACTCCTCGAGATCGAAACCATGCCTGTGCTTAGAGAGGATGAAATAAAATGGAAATATGTCCGGGGCCAACCTTTGGTCGAGCCAGACAAGGTCAAGAACCTCCCAACGAGAATGTATGAATTGCATCAATGGTACATGAACATTACCAAGATTTCCGATCGATTGTCCCTCATGGTGAATGTCAAGGAGGAGCATTACTTCCATGAGAAAGATGTGTCCGTTGAGTATTCTCAACTGTTTCAGTTATACAATCAAGACGCACTCGACAAATCTATAAATCAGTTGCTATTGTCTCGTAAGTGATTTCTTTCCGTAATTTAAGTCTCAAGCTAGCTGTACTGATCCTTTTGATCAATCATTACCTGTAATTATCCTCACTATATTCTTTTCTGTGGTATTATATGCAGGATGAAGATATATGAAATGAGAAAAGGTGGACGCTTTGGCATTGGGTTCATTGACCCAAACACCGTTAATGAATACACATGGAAACTAAATCCACGTTATCAAAAGGACGTAGAGGACAACATGCTAGAGTTCTTGAAGCGCCTCAAATACAATGAAGATATACTACTTCCTTACAACTTCCAGTGAGTCACACTATCTTGTACTACAAATTCTTTGTTTTTGCCTACTAGCTAGCTACATGTTTTTGCTTACATATGCCCGCTTAATTAAGACATGCAAACGTGTGTGCATGCATATTTCACTGGGTCTTGTGTATCATTAAAGTTGGCCGCCGAACAGTTGAAATACTGGACTCACTACTCAAAGAAAAAACTGACTATAACATCTTGTTTGGGATAGTCAACAGGTAATTTCAATCATTATTAACTATATATCTCGCCTATTTAGTTCGTCATTTTCATGATATGAACTATTTAATAACCCTTTATTCATTTTCTTTGTCGGCGGGCAGGGCTTGGGCAAGGTTCATCAGCGTGACCCCAGGAGAATGGAAACAAAAGCTTAAATGGTTTCGACCCAAGGTAAGTAATTAAGTAGTACTAGCTAGTTAGCTAGCTGCCATCTCTTTAATTATCATGCTTGATTAATTATTATCTGATCAAATTCCATTCTCGTAAAGGCCCTGAAGCAGGCGCAGGAGACTGATCTGTGTGCATTCTGCGTTTGCGAGAACATTCGCATGATGGCGTCCGAAAGGAGCAGATCTCAAAGACAGGAATGGGTACGCTTGTCAAAACACTATTCACAAATTTTACACCATTATCGATATCTAGTCAAACAACTAATACACATGCATATTGATCTCCTTCTTAACAGTTCACAGAGGTGCGGAGAAGCTCCTAGAAGCGGAGCGCGTAGAAGCACTTCAAGAGGAAATAAGCGGGATTTTTGCTCGACCAGGTCATAAATCCAAAGGAGAATACTATTACCGCTACGCCCCCATCGTGCTCAAGGCACCAATTAGGCTAATGCCACTGGCTCAAGGCAACATGCATATGTAGGAGAAATTGTATATAGTTATACATGTGTGTATGTGTGAATTAATTAATATGATGGTTTGTGAGACATTGATGATATATATATGCATGATTGGTTCTACTAGAAATATATATATATATATATATATATATATATATATATATATATATATATATATATATATATATATATATATATATATATATATATATATATATATATATATATATATATATATATATATATATATATATATATATGCATAACGTGTACAATGTGTAGTATCGTAAAATACCAGCAAGCTAAAAAGAATTAAAATGGAAACACAAAATTAAATAAAAGAAATCATAAAACTAAAACCCCTAACCTTATAGTACCTGTTGGTCTTACCAACGGTACTAAAGGGCTCAGCCCTGGAGCTAGCTCGTACACGTGGTTTCCCTTTAGCACCGGTTCGTGCTGAACCGGTACTAAAGGGGCCTTTAGTGCTCATTACACTTTAGTGCGGTTATGGAACCGGCACTAAAGAACCTCTGAACAGTGCTATTGCCGGTTCTGCACTAATGATTGCAATTTCTGCGGTATGTTCTTGAGAGAAGGTCCGAGCTTTAGTACTCCCTACGTTTTATTTACTTCACATATTAGCTTTATATCGGCTGGTCAAACTTTCTAAACTTTGATCACGTATATACCAAAAAAATTAACATCCACATATACCAAGTCAATACCATTAGAATCATCATTATTTATATTTTCATACCCATATAAACTTTTTATTGTCAAGGTTTATTTTTTTCCGATAAACTTGATCAAACTTTATTAAATTTGACTTAGGTCAAAAACTACCACGCGGAGTAAATAAAAGCGAAGGGAGTATAAGATAAGAAGACGTGTTGTAACACTTTTTTCATTTGTCCCAGGAGAGAAAAGCATGCGGAAATTGTCCATGCGACGAACCTAAGAACCGGATAATCCAAAGTATCTCAATGCCTCGTCTTAAAGAAGTGGAAATATGTGGCTTCAAAGGAGAGCATTGCCAGCTTGATTTGTTGGCATTGCTATGTGGATGTGCTCCAATGCTTAGAACAATGACTGTCAAGTTGGCAAAAGGGGTTTATAGAGAGAACTTTCGAGGCAGCATCAGAAAAATTTACAATATTTTCTTAGCGTATCCTTCCGTGGATTGCTATGCTTATTTCTACTCCGGTGAACCGGTTCGGCGTGCCCATGGTTAGCATGCTCCTAGATGCAACATCAATGTTTTCTGCGAGACATGCAGCCATATTTTTAATCTTATACCCTACATATTCTTTTTGAACGTAGTCCCACATTTGTTTCTTCAAGATTCTCTAAAGCTATGTCAGTGCCTTTCGTATTATTTTGATCCGCTCCGCTAGTTTGGCCACTGTCATGCTTTTCGGCCAATCTGATCGATTGATTTATCTTTATTTGGTTTTCATAGATAAAATTTAGCTGTAAACGCATGCCGTAATGTTGAGCTTAGTAGTGGAATAAGATGTCATTGTTTATCAGATTTTCTTACCAGATCAACAAACTTCCATCGGTTCTTGTTTTTTTAGAACATCCATCGGCTATTGCTTTCTGTGTGTGTGGGCTATACTGTAGGGAGGCATTGGCCAGTTATGGGCCTGGGCATTGTTAATTGGGGCGATCTCTGTAGGCATTTAGAAGTTCAGGGTGCACTGCCTTGCACTTCAGTAAGCCTTGGGATCCATGGAAACCAAATCAGAGCGTCGCCTCAGCTCGCCGCCGGCGTGCAACACGAGATGGCTTCCCCATCAGCGTCCTCCCCGACGACATCCTCCTACTGGTGCTGATGCGCCTACCCTGCCTCTGTCGGGGGAAGGCCCCCGGGCAGGCAAAGGAACCCGGATCTCTTTTAAAAACATCGCAAAGCCCCTCAATCCGGCCCGCACCTAGTTGGCTCCCTAGCGCGACACGGCCAGGTGCCGCAACCCGGCCGGCCGGCTAGCGCATGCCGGCCGTCCACGAGAAGTCAACCCTCGGCGACAAGCCAGTATGGCTACAGTGCTTCCTCCTTTATGCCGGCCCCGGCGAGCGCGGCAGTGGCGCTCCCATCCCCCCGCTCGGGGCGGGCAGTGTCCTGGGGGCACGGCCCTTTAGCGGGACGGTGCGCGTCGCCCGATGACGCCTGGCGAGGCGTGCCACAGTACCAAGCAGCTGACCGTACCCGCGCCCGGCGGTGCCGTTACGGCCCGCACCCGACGGACCTGACGCTTCCTGCGTCCGGAGTACCTGGCAGACCCGACGCCCCGGCGGCCCCCACCGCCGGCTTCTAGACACTGGCACCAGGGCCCCACACCCATGTAACTTTACCATTGTAACCCCGGGGGCCAGCCTATAAGCCCCCCCTCCATGTATACGGGCGATCACCAGTAGAATCCATACACATACACACCAGGGGAGGGAGCAGTCTATGCACTAACCTGTCTTTCTTCCTCCCAAAAACAGCTCTAGGAGGAAGCTTGTATCCACATTATATAAACCTGGTTAAGTCTCGTGTCTCCTCGCCTCTGGAACCCACCGGTGCCCTTGTGTCTGTCCCCCTCTTTAGCCATCCTATAACATCTGCTGTGCGATCACCACGCTGGACGCACCGGCCTCCTCACGCGTAGTCAAGCAAATCCGTGGCCTCACTTGCAGTCAAATAAATATATACACCCGCCCGCTTTGTAACTTAACATGCATTTTTGGTTCGCAACCTCCCCCACCCCCACCCCCCAAAAGCCTCTGATCCAAGATCCCCATGGCCTGGACGATTCCCTCGAAGTCCTGCAAGTAGCAGCGAAAACGGGTACCCTACGACGGCCACCATGGCGACTAACCCCCGCATGGTCGTCTTGGCGGCGAAGCCATGACGAACTGACAACGTTTTGCGGCAGTGACGAAGCGTCTCAGATAAGGCGCCACCCCCCTTGGATGGCCTTCCCCGACAGCGATCATTCAGCTGTAGCCTCTCGTACGTCAATAGAAAGCTGTAGGGATGCAGGCCTGTAGCAGATGTGCATTACTAGTGGGAATACTCGTATCAGCATATTGTATCAATTTTTGCAGTATAATGAATGAGAATGTCTTGTCAGATCAGAGGCTTTTGGTTGAACTTTTCCCTGCTAGTTTGCTTTGCATTTGGCCAGAAGTATTATCTTTGCTGTTGCCAAAAATTCAGTGACTAATTCAGTTCGTCTGTTGGAAGCATAAGTGACCTTCTCAGTCATGTGATCAAACCATATATTGTTCAGTAAACCTTTTGAACTACAGAAGTGGCCTGGGATGGTTATGCCCAGTTTTGAGATCAAAGCTACAGGCAGAAGTCACTGTCATATGTTTCCTGAACATTTACAAACTTGAAT
Organism: Aegilops longissima; assembly: GCA_021605205.1. NCBI lineage: Eukaryota > Viridiplantae > Streptophyta > Magnoliopsida > Poales > Poaceae > Aegilops > Aegilops longissima. The sequence goes on from CM038679.1 coordinate 686,145,999, forward strand.
TCGGTAAACTTGAATATGGTTAGAAATCAAGTCGAATTTAATTTATTTTTTTTGCGAAAAACTTCCAATCTATTCATCTTCAATCATGGCAGTACAACGAATACCAGAATTAAAAATTACATCCAGATTTGTAGACCACCTAGCAACGACTACAAGCACCGAAGCGAGCCAAATGCGCGCCGCCGTCATCGCCCCTCCATCACCGGAGCCGGGCACAACTTGTTGTAGTAGACAATCGGGAAGTCGTCATGCTAAGGCCCCATAGGACCAGCACCCCAGAAAAGCAACCGCCGCCGATGAAAATAACGTAGATCGGAAGGATCCAAACCGAAGACACACGAACGTAGACGAACAACGACGAGATCCGAGCAAATCCACCAAAGTTAGATCTGCCGGAGACACACCTCCACACCCCCACCAACGATGCTAGACGCACCGTCGGAACGGGGGCTAGGCGGGGAGACCTTTATTCCATCTTCAGGGAGCCGCCGCCGTCTCACCTTCCTGAGTAGGACACAAACCCTAACAAGATTGAAAAAAAACGACTAAAAACGGAGCCCTCCCGCCGGCCCTTGCCAGGATCCACCGCGCCTCCATGGCCCTAGGGCCACCGGAGACGAGGCGGACCTGCGCCGGCGCCGGCGAGAGGCACGAACCCTAACGTTCTTTCTTGGAGGAGGAGGAGGAGGAGGAGGAGGAGGAGGAGTTTCCTTTGACTGTCGAATTTAATTTGACATAACACAAATTCTCATCCATTGCATGAATTCGATAGATCAAAGTGTACTTTTTTTTTGAAAAGAAGGATATCACCCATCAAAGTGTACATGATAATATTGATAAAATTATCTTTGTTTGGACAGTTTTTTGTATCAGGAACCTGATCTTTATGTACTTAAGGTTTTTCTACCAACTATGGAAACATGATTAAAATTCTGATTTGTAAGTAAGGATGTGTAGTGGGTTAGTGTCAGTATATCAGGCATCTCTGTAAACGCTTTACGGCAGCCTGGATGATCAATTATGTTGCTGGAATTCAGAAGTTTAGATGATGAGAATGCTTGCAGTTGCAATGTTTATTCTAAGGACTGAATTAGACAATAACACAATACAGTTACCAGTATACTGTAAAGAATATATAATGGTTACCATTTTGACAACAAGATTGAACAAAGACATTCATAATCCTTCTCATAATAAAATTCTTTGTTGAATTTATTGCCAAATGCCAAGAGAAATACACATCAGAAGTTGAACCTATATTTCAGATCTGATCAAGCAAAATCGAACATCACCTAAAGATTTCCAAACATTCAGAAATGAACAGAAGCATCTCAGTTCACCCATACGAGCTGACCTCATCATGCGTCTCCATGGCGAGGCTCCGCGTTGTTCCAGCCAGCTGCGAGATCGGGACGACGCGGCTTCCGGTAAAAATCGCGCCTGACTGCGGTCTTGGCGGACGATGGCGGTGTCTCTGACGTCGTTTTCTTCTCGAGGCATCGGCGTTGCAGGTCACGTCCACTCGATCGTGTGTCTACCGGATATGGGTCTACCGAATCGGACGATGACGGTGCATTCGGTGTCGTTCTCCCTCCCGGGGGCATCATTTTGGAGCAGGAGCTGGATGGAGGGGGCAAGAGGAGGAGCAGTGTTACATCTACCGCAAGGACCGACAACGGATCCCGGAAGCATGGTGCTGCCGAATTTCGCCGACGAGCGCGTGTGGATGGATACGTGCAGGATGGTGGCGTTGTCTGGCGCCATGGTGGCATCGACGGAAGGCCTGGCAAGGTCGGTGTGTCATTACCTGCTCTGGAGACATATCGGTGGAAGACGATGTCGGCGGCCTCTGAGAGCGCGCCAGACCGGTGTGTAACCTAGTCCCGGTATTGTGGCTGGGCTAGGGCATCCGGTTTTAGATGTTTGGCTTTGGTGCGATGTCTATTTGATATTAGGCTCGGACATTCGGCACTCATTCATCAAGGGATAGGAGTAGCGACAATTGTTGCCAAAATGGTGCCTCAAGATTAACTTTCACAAGTCCACTCTCATCCCTATCAACACTGACGCGACAACCACGTCTAATATTGCCAGCATTTTTGAGTGCAATATAGGAGCCATGCCCTTCACATACCTTGGGCTTCCGCTAGGCACCACCAAGCCCACCATTCAAGAACTTATGCCCTTAGTTTGCAAAATGGAGCGTCGCCTCACGGCCACAATAGCCATGATGTCATATGGAGGGCGTTTGTCCTGGCTCAATGCGTCGGTCACCTCCCTTCTGGTCTTTGCCATGTGCACCCTAAAATTTCCTCCCAAGCTAATTGATATCCTTGACAAAATTAGGAGGAGATGTTTATGGACAAAGAAAACAGAGCAGGGCGACAAGTGTAACTCTTTGGCCTCCTGGGAGATGGTCTGCAAACCAAAGACCAAAGGTGGATTGGGGGTGATCGACATCAAAGTCCATAATGATGCCCTCTTGCTGAAATTCTTGCACAAGTTCTACAACAAGGTCGACGTTCCCTGGGTCAACATGACCTGGGCAAATCAATATGCTGGCCAAGTGCCCCACGCTGTTGATTCGATGGGATCCTTCTGGTGGAAAGATGTCCTGAAACTGACACCAGTTTATCGTGGAATCTCGCGTGTGCAAGTGGTTGATGGCTCGACGGTTTTGCTCTGGAAAGATTTGTGGTCCGACGAGGTGCTCCAAGTGTCACATCCTCGAGCCTTCTCTTATACTCTGCATGAAGACATGACGGTGGCTGACTTCTGGGCCACCGCGGATCTGCATGAAACCTTCCAGCTTCCGCTGTCTCCTCAGGCCCATGCCGAAGCGCTTCATGCCCAACAAGCCTCCCTCAAACTAAACCCCACAACAGCAATGACTGACATATGGCATTACATTTGGAGCAAAGCGGATTACAGGCCCATTGACTACTACAACAACTACTTTGCCGCTGCAACTGCCCATCCGGCATTCCACAAGCTTTGGAAATCCAACTGCACAATGAAAATCAAAGTGTTCGGATGGCTGCTCCTGCATGATAGGCTTAACACGCGTGACATGCTGCGAAGACGACATTATAACATCGGAGATGATTTTTCCTGCCTCCTCTGTGGGCAAGAAGTTGAGACTCTTGACCATATGATCTTCACGTGCCACTTTAGCAAGATGTGCTGGGACAAAATACATATTGACTGGGGTGATTTCCATGATAGGCTCTCTGCGCTCCACGACAAACAAGCAGGCTGGCCGAATGTGTTCTTTGTTGAAATCTTTTACACCGCCGCATGGAGTATATGGAAGGAAAGGAATAACAAGCACTTCAGGGGTGTTGTGCCCAGCGTAGATTCCTGGTCTGCTCGGTTCAACCAGGATTTACGACTTCTACAGCATAGAGTTAAGGTGGCACGTCGAACGTCCCTGCTCTCGTATTGTGACACGCTTGGTTGAGTCACCATTTTTTCTCTTTGTCCTGGTTGTAAACAGTTAGTACATCACTTACCATCTTGTATGGAGTAGCTTCCCACCCTCACTGGTGCTAAACCAGGAGTGGTGGGGTTGATGTGTTTGTATATGTCTATGTAAACATCCCATTTATATAGATATACGAAACAGTGGGGGTTCTCCCTCACTGTCAATTCCTCAAAAAAAAACTTTATAAGGTCACTATGAATAATTAATAAAATGGTTGCATGCATCCGTCAAATGCAGAGTTCGGTGGTATATCCTCGTTTTCTTAAAAAAGTAATTCATCGGAATAATGTCGACCGTCGCGGTCGTTGTTGCCCCTGTCCATCCCGTCGTCGAGCCGAGGTCGACACTGCCATCAAGAGAGACCTTCAAGGGGGTCGTCCGAGCCCTAGTTGCCGTCACCGGCCTTCTGATTAAGATTTAGGCTTCCGAGTAATCGAGAAGGGGATGTGGCGAGCCGATGAAGAGACCATGAGCCCACGATTTAGGGCAGATAGAGGAGTTGACTCTTGGGTTGGGGACCGTAGACTAGGGTTAGAGGACATGTTTGCATAAAAGGATGGTTGTTTAGTCCATAAGCGGGTTGCTAAATGCAAATATTCAACGTGTTGGATACGAAGCGCATGATTTAGATCATTTGGTGGAGAACACAAAGGATACACGGTGCAAGGGATGCAATAAATATGTTGCCTATAATTTTAGTTTATTCTTTTGAGGATTTGTTGCCTATTATATATCCGGTAAAAGAAGGAAAGGTGGATATTATTGCTTCGTGGGCCGCAATGGGATTGGGCTGCGTGACGGATGGGCCGCTATTATATATCCACACGGGGTTGCCTGTCTAGGGTTCCAGTTTCCCATCGCTCCCGAATCCCAAATGGAGGTCCCCCGATCCCGCCGCCGCATTAGGCACTCCCCACCGCCGCCGCCACCGGCACAAGGTTGGACGGGAGGAGATGACCTCATCAGCACGCTCCCGGACGACATGCTCCTCCAGATCCTCACGCGCCTCGGCTGCGCTCGCGCCGCCGCACGCACCGGCATCCTCGCGCGCCGGTGGCGCAACCTCTGGATCCATCTCCCCGGGCTCATCTTCCATGACATCCCGGTCGGCAAGGTGCAGGCGGCGCTCACCCGCCTCATGCGTCGCCGTGCAGGTATGTCCGTCTCTGCCCTCGACATCCGTCTCGCGAGGAGTGTGCCGCCGGAGGCTGCCAGGCACGACGAAGCGCTTGCCAAGAAGTTGTTGTGCAAGGCCGTCCGGCTCTCGCCGGAGGAGCTCATCTTCGTCCTCCCGCGGTCTTCTATAAGCAAGCCAGGGCGTCGCGTCGAAATCACCATGCCTTGCTTCCTCCGCGCCACCTCCATCGAGCTGGACACATACTTCCTCCAGATCCAGCCGCCGCACAACCAGATCCTTCCTGCGCTTGAGAGGCTCTCTCTCTCCGGAAACATTGTTGACATTGGCGCCTGTCTCAACCAGTGCCCGCGCCTGCGCGTGCTCAGGGTCACCTTCCGTGGGGTCTCGCCTGTCTTGCTCGAAGAGTCGCTCACTGCACTAGAAGCTGCTGTGGCGCTCGGACTCACGGTGTCCCTCTTACGCATCGAACTCGAGCTCTATAGTGGGGGACACACTGCTGATGGAGCTCAATTTGCGTCCCTTCTCCATGCTGCGGCAAGGGTCTCTCCGGAAGAGCTAGTCCTTGTTAATAGCTTCAACAAATATTTTACTGCTGAGCTGCCGTGCTTTCCTCGCACGAAGTCGATCGAGATGTGGTTGTTCTTTGTCTGCTTCACACAGGTGACGGAAGATAAATTCTTGGCACTTGAGAGGTTGTCCCTCCAACACTACCGTTGCACCATCCTTGATCTTGACACCATGGTTGCCCGTTGTCCACGCCTACGCGTGCTCAAGGTGAACGCAGATAGATCTGCACAAGTTGTTACAATCCGCTCAACATCGTTGCAAGAGCTTGAGCTTAGTATCGATGAAGGGCAATGTGAGGGTATCAACATAGAGACTCCACTGCTTACGCAACTGAAGCTAAGTGTTGATGCTGCCTCGGACATCAACGTGTCCATCTGGGCGCCAATGGTGGAGAAGGTCTCATATTGGTTTTCATATAAAAAGTTAGCCCTTATGTTTGGTTTTGGTCACTTGAGCACGAGGATCGTCGGTGAGAACTACAAATACAAATATGAAGGGCTCACCAAGAAGGAAAGATGCATGTTCGCAGCCCCTCGTGTTCATGTCCTATGTTTGCAAATATCTGCAGGTATGTCTCTTGTTCAACCTAAATTTTCACGTGTTTTACTATTTTTAAATTACCTGGATTTTTTTCTCAAATAATATTTTATTAGTTGGATGCTATTTAGGATATGTCCTTTTGGTGGCTTTCCATTTCCCATTTCCTTCATATTATCTCTTGATCCATGATCCTAGGAGGCATAGATTGATCTCTTGGAGATTGGAGATACCTGAACCACCAAACTCTTTCTTCCTATAGACAAGTCTCAAGTTAGCTAAATGCAGTTTCCTAAGGCCTTCAAAGTCATTGACGGACAATGAGTCATCGTGTATTGATTAACTCAGAATTAGGAAAATTGATAAAAGGTATATATGGATAGTAGGTAGGCAACCATGAATTAATATTAATCTTCCATTGTAAGAGAGAAGCTTTCCTCTCCAGCCGGCTATTCTCTCAATAATGTTGTCCATCAAGGGTAGAATGCCTTCTCTCCACAATTTATCATAATGAATAGGGATTTTTAAGTATTTAGTAGGGAAGTTGCTTTTTTTGCAACCTAAAGCTTCTGCATATTCCTTGGTGTCCTCTTCCGACATGTTTATCGGAATTAGTGCACTTTTGCCGTAGTTAATTTTCGTGCAAAAGATATATTCAAAGAAGGACATCACCATTTTCAATTTTACGGTTTTGCCCAGATCCTTTTGTAGGAAAAGGATTGTGGCATCAACATATTGGAGGCACACGAACCCTCCATGGAACTCTGCAAGGCACAAACCAATAATCAAATCACTAAGGACAACTTCAGCAAGCATCATAGATAGCAAATCTACTCCTGTATTGAAGAGGAGAGGTGAAAGGGGTTCCCCTTGTCTGACGCCCAGACTGGTGGTGAATAAATCACAGGGCCACAACCATTAATATTCACTCCTACAAACCCAACCCTAGTAATAGCATGTATCCAGGATACCCATTCATCACCAAAGCATCTAATATTTGTTAATCCAGGTACTAAATTTGGGTTAATAAAATCAATTGCCTTCTCATAATCTAGTCTGAAAACTAGCCCTTCCACATTACTGGAATGTAAAAAATGCAGCACTTCATGTAGTCACCACACTTTCGAATATGAATATACCTATAAGAAAGGTAGAGTGATTACTGCCTATGCGTCTTTGTAACGTATCACTAATACAATTAGTTAAAACCTTAATAATATTCTTTTACACTGCAACTGAGTAAACTAAGGGCCTGAACTTCTTCATGGAAGTGACATCAACATCCTTTGGAATGAAAGCTAGAAAAGCAAATTCAACCTATGAAAACCTTCAAATACCTTAATCATATCATAATTGATTAGATTCCAAAATTGTTCATAGAAAAAGAAAGGTAGCCATTCAGGTCGTGGAGCCCATCAGCATAATAATCAAACACTTCTTTTTTAATTTCCTCCCCAATAAAAAGGATTGCAGCAAATCGTTTGTAGCATTAGAGGCTCTCTCTTCCATAGTGATGAAATGTCGATTGAGAGTAAATCATTTTCTACCCTTGGCTTTGAAAAGATCTTTATTAAAATTACTAGCTAGATCGAGGAAGTCTAAAATTTTAGTGACAGGGCAATTAGGGCCATCCAGAGAGTGAATTAATGTTTTCCTCCTTCTATGGTTGGCCACTGCATGAAAATACGCAGTGTTCCTAACACGCTCTTTAATTTCTCTAGCCCTAGACCTCTCCTGAGCTCTGGTCTCCTCTTTCAACCAGTAGTTTTCATTTATAGGTGAATCTCTTCCATTCTATTTGTTCTTGCTCCAAAGATCTCAACAATTTCCGATTTAATGACCAATTTATCATAATCCTCCATAATTGTCTTCTTGAGTTTTCTCAACTCAACATGTGTATTGGCACTACACCCTTCTGTAGTCTTTCCAAGTTTTGAATTTTTCTCTTGCAACAACTCAATGGATGACCCACCTAGGGAAGGTGTATTCCATATTTTCTCTACTAGATCTTTACTATCTTCCCTAAGGAGACACGTGTTCTCAAATTTATAGCTTGTAGTTCTAGCTTATTTACTAATACCAGAATCCCATACTTTGAGAGTGTGGTCACTTCCCATTCTTGGAAGGGCATTACAATAATCTAAACGGAAAATATCTAGGTCAGTATCACGAAACATCCTATGTATAGGGGACATAATAATGCCAACCTGGTTATTAGCGCAAGTATATTTCCTAGAGGAAAGCTTAATTTCTAGTGAACTCCATATATCCACCCAAGTATTGAAGTTATCTCTCCATCTATGGTTGATGACCCCATTGCTCTTATATGATTAACTCTAACCAGGTCAAAAGTCACCCCAAATTAGAGTAGGAGTTTGAATATATATAAATAATGAATGAAGCTCAGAGAGAAATTACGCTTTGCATGCCTCATAAGGGAATCCATAAACAATAACAACTATAATTGTATTTCTTGCTTTTCATCATAAGGGTGCAAGCCACATATAGAATTGAGCAACACCCCATTTAATCACGTCAAAGATATCTACATCTACTCCAACCAAGATGCCACCAGAAGAAACTGATGGTTCCCATCAAAATTCCTCCTATCAACTAAAGACTTCAAATATGAGTGAGACATGAGTATTATTGATAAAGTCTATAATAAGGGGCTTTCTACCTAGGGCATTAATGCGCCAAACATTCCAGAATATGCAATTCATCGAGACACTGATGTCTTGGGGTGCTTGCCCCTCCTATAATTACATGCCACAACCCAAGTTTCAATACTACCATGAGGAACATTCCAAAATTGTACTACTTTATAGTTGTTCTTCATAATGTGTGCGACTTCCCTATAATGTGTGCCCAAATATTCAATTTTGGCAATGTTCTTCTTCCATAGTCCATTTTTTTTACAATACTTTCATTTAAGGAAATACTTCTACATGTATTATATATATCCGCCACAATAAGCTTTTATGTTGCATTTCAGTGTTTTTTTCTTATCCTAGTTATGTTGCCCATTTTCTAGGACTTCTAATTATTTGAGCCAAAAAAATTCGTAGTGGGCTCACCGGTAGTACTAGCTCATTATGCAAGTCATGTTATGAATCAGGAACACGAAAGTTCCTAGATGCAATCATAAGGCCAGTGAAATAAGTGATTACATTCTCTAAAAAATTCAGACAACTTACTTATAAATGACCCACCTTTTCAATTTATTGGATGTGCTTACGAAAGTAATATAAGAATTTCATGATATACAACAATCCAAATAATTATATTATTTTGCAGGATCAGTCTGGTCCAGTGCTGAACTTTGCTAGGGAGTTGGAGAAGCTTCCAGTTTCCAACTTTCCAATATTGGCCCTAAATCTGAATGCAGAGGGACATGTTTTAGCAGCATTTGTGTCACGTATCCTTGGGATGCATCACCTTCAAACTCGTATACAAAGGCTTAAAGTTGTACTATGCAGCTGGTCTGAGGTAATTATCCATGTTGCTTATATAGTTACACACATACTACTTGTCTAAAATACATTATAACGTTTTTTTTTCCTAGATGTCAAAATGCATTAAACATTGTCCTTGTAATGAGCCCAAGAACTGGAGGAGCCATAGTATCTCCTTGATGCGTCTTGAAGAAGTGGAAATTTACAACTTCAGAGGAGGGGATCATGAGATTGATTTCGTGACAATGATACTAAGTTGGGCTCCAATGCTTACAAGAATGACCATCAGGCTAACTCATGAGATTAATCCAAGTGACATTGGAGATTGCGCCAAGAGTATTTATAGAATTTGTTTTGGTCATCCTTTCGTTAACTCCTTTGTTTATCTTAGCAATGGGGAATTGGTACCATGCTCCCAGATGTAAGGTTATCATGAAAAAGAGGCTATCGAGCATGACTGAAATCATGTGGTCTTTGTTTGTTTCCTAAAAGAAATGTTTTCGGGAGTGGCAAGAATATTTTCCATATAGGGGATGCAAGTTGTGTGATGGGTCTCATACCATGCTGAATGTGGAACTTCTATTACCTGTAATATTCCATTGAATGTTTTTTGTATGGGAGATTCCACTATTTGTTTGCTCTTTACTCAATCTCATCTCATGCTTGTTGTTTCGACCGTCAGGATGATGTCTGATATTAATCCTAGTGGCATTGGAGATTGCGCCAAGAGTATTTACATCATATGTTTTTGTCATCCTCCCGTCAACTCCTTCATTTATCTCAGCTCCGGTAAATTCGCACAATGCTCTTAGGTGCAAGGTGATCCTGAAAAGTGGCTATGAGAACGATTCAAAACATGTGAGCTTTGTTTCTCTCCAAAAAAAACATGAAGTTTTGAGTGCAACAAGAATCTTTTCCATAAGGGGAATGCAAGATGTTTGTTGGGTCTCATACCATGCTTAATGTGGAATATGCTCTTACCTGTAAAATTTCATTGAATGTTTCCCGTATGGGAGATTCAACTATTTGTTATATCTTTACTCGATCTCGTCTCATTCTTGTTTTAAACCCTTTTTAGTTCCTTAGCACATTTGATATTTTTTTCAAATCATCGTGATGGTTGCCATGTATTGGTGAAGTGTTTGCATATTATTAGTGTGCCCTTATATATATCCCAATAGGGTTTTGGTGATTAATGATGAAACAATTCAGCGGACTCATATTTTTCAAGTTTATTTCATGAATTTAGTCGTCACGTTTTAGTAGAAACATCAAAGGTGACCAATACCCCATGTTTTTTCGCCTGCACGCGGCCAGCGGCCCAGCGGGCGGGCGGCAACCATGCCAGCCTCCAAAAAATAACGGCCACGGCCGATCGAACGACCTAGTTCAGGCCGTCGGCGTCGAGCATCTCCTTCTGCCTGGCCTCGAACCAGCCCCTCGTCTTCTCGCTCATCTTCAGCAAGTCCACGCTCATGATCGCCAGGGCCACCTCTTTCGCTTTAGTGGCGGCATTGGTGGCCTCGATGTCGACCTGCCTTTGCCTGGACTTGACGTTGTCGGCCTCGATGTCGAGCTGCCGTTGCCGGGCCGCCTCCTCGATGTCGAGCTGCCTCTGCCGGGCCGCCTCCTCCATGTCGAGCTGCCTCTGCCGGGCCGCCTCCTCCATGTCGATCTTCCTTCTCTTCGCCGCCTCCTCCATCTCAAGCTTCTTTGTTTGGAGCTCTAGGTATTGCTTCATTTGCTCGTCCTTGCTTTGCCGCTTCTTCTCATCCCTCACAGACGCGGGGGGACGACATGGTGCCGGTAAACGGCGGCCGTGCTTGCTTTCTTTGCATCTCGACGGATGGCCGGCCGCCGCTGCTGGACCCGGGGGTGACGATGAGGTCGATGACGGCCGAGGGGCGCGGTATGGACGGCGCGATCACGCTCACGTCCGGCGACCCCCCGAAACGGGTCTGGCTGTCGTGCCTTGGCGGAGGAAAGCCGGGCGACAAACTCAGGTCGCCTGAAAGGGCATGCCTGAAGGACTGTCGGCTCCATACCGGGAAGCGGAAAAGGCCTGCCAAAGTGACAACGCAACAACGCACTCGATACATACCAGAATGCAAGGTTTGGAACAAAACAACCAATCATTGTCGACGACCGGCAATGCGGAGGCCGGGCGACCGACGACCCTGAGCTCGCCGGACCGACGACCCCTCCAGAGAAACCGGCCGGGCGACAAATGCCATGCATGAGAAGGGCGTGCGCTTTGCCGACGATGGCCTCCTTCTCCTCGAGGTCGGCCTTGTGCCGCGCGGCCTCAATCGCAGCGCGTTCGGCCGCTCTCTTGGCCGCGGCGATGTTGTTCTTGACGACCACCCTTCGGTCCCTCCTCTCCGCTGATTCCGCATCCAACTTGGCGATCTCCTCCGGCGTGCACTCCGACCGCGGCTTCCTTGGCGCCATGGGCTTCTTCTTCTTGGCCATTCCGGGCGGGTCGATGACCGGGCCGTCGGAGTTCGGCTGGGCGTCGGCCATGGATGGAGGGGGGAGTGGGACGGGCGGGACGTGGGAGGGTTTGGGGGGAATGGCGCCAAAGGGGCCGCGGGCGGGGTTGCTTTGTGTCGCCGACAGGCGGGCCAGGGACGGACAAGCGCGCGTGTCCCGCCCGTCCACGCGCTGTCCGTTTCGCCCCAAAAGCGGCGCAAACTTGGGCCGCGGATGGGTCGAAAGCGGACACAAAACAGACAAATGTCTGTTTGCTCCCGCGCGCTGGGCCGCCTGGTTTGTCCGCTTTGCCCCAAACGAACGGGGCCGGACAGGATAGGGTCGTGCGGTGGAGTTGTCCTTACTCAGATCGGACGTCCTGGACACCATGCCCTTGTCTCCAATGAATAAAACTTGTCAAGGTTTTTCCGCTCACACCAATTCGTCAGAGTCATTTTAGGTAATTTCACGTTGTTTCTCTCCCACCCTTTTATTTTCCTACCCTTTGGGTTATGCTCTTTCTTTCCAACCATTGTCTTCCTCCACTTGTTTTCCAATGGTTTGTATTACAAGTAGATGAAATAATTACCAAAAAAAGGTTGAATCATGGATCTTGGCATGGATGTTTGAAGTTGGATTTTGATTTGTCTTTCCTGCGCCGGTGCGAAGGAAAGGGGAAACACCGCGGTAGCGATTATGCCGTAGTTGAAGAAATGACCAGCATGGGTCTGGTTGCAGATTCTTGTGTTGCGGGAGTCTTCTCCCAAGGTTCAGGAATGATGGCACATAGCTGCGGAGATCTTCGTGTTTTACTGGTAATTTTATGGCGGTCTCTACTTTTATGGTTCTATGTGCGTGTGATAGAGTGTGCTTGTACGGGTCAAGAACTTTGTATTATTTCATGGTTTGAATTTAAGCATAATTTCTCAAAACAAAAATGTACTGCAATGTTTGCACGTACATGCACGGTTTGTTGGCCTAGAAGAGTTTTTGCGATGTTACATGACGGGTGTTTTCTCTCGTGCCTCGTAGCTGGAACCCTAGACGCCACCAGGAGAGCCATCTTTCAGCGCCGTCCTTTGGTAGTTCCCCTCCACCGGCGACCTCAGTCGTCCATGGTGAGGGGGATCGCCGGATCCATTTGCGTGGATCTTTTTTACTCTTTTGTAGTCTAAGTTTTTAGCTTGTTAATCTTCTTGACTTCGGCGGCGATGATGACAGTGCTGAAAAAAGATTCTTTGGATCTTTCCTAGTCTATTCAAGTAAGGATGGCGTCGCGGCGGCGGCATCCTCGTGGTGGACTTGTGTCCTCGTGCTCCGTAGTTGCGGCGGCGTTTTCTCCAGTGTCGATGCGGAGCTTGGGAGGTAGTCTAGAAGTGAATACAGATTGTGGTCTGTATCGACGACATCTGGAAACGGAATATGTGCTTGGTTCGTGGTTCGTAGATAGCTGGTATGGTTTCCTCCTTCGGTGTCTTAGTCGTGGTGGGGTACCAGATCTGGAGTTCGATGGTGTGTCAAGAGTGTTGCCCTGGTCTGATTCGTTCAACGACAATGGCTTTACTTTTGGTGAGCCACCTTGGAGGTCCGTAAAGCTGCGAATCAGCGATGTAGCCGCATCGCGCTCGGGTGAGGAGGTGATCTGTCATTCTTTTCTTCGATGACTGCTGTGATGGTGCCGGACGTAGGTGACGGACGTTGGTGTCAAGCTCAAAGATGTTCTGCTATCTTTTCAGTTTTGTAATGTCAATTTTTACATGACTTGTACTTTGTTGTTTATCATATATGTGTGCGCATCGCGTCGTGTCGACGTACAACAACGCGTACGCGCCAAGCCATCAACTGCTGCGATCGCGATAGTGGACTGCTGCGATTCGCTGAAAGAGAAAAATCATCTTAGCAAAACGGACGAGTTAGTTTTCCACGATATACATACGGCGTTCTCTCGTTTTTCTCGGATGAAATCGCGATCGGGGAGTCTTCGCCTCAGGCGCTCGCCACCGCCTGATAGGATCTCTCCCGGCGCCGGCGCCGTCACGGCGGAGAAGCTGACCTCATCAGCGACGTCCCCGACGAGATGCTTCTCCTAGTCCTCGCCGGCCTACGCTGCATCCGCACCATCGTGCGGACCGGCCTCCTCTTGTGCCGGTGGTGCGGCCTCTGGACCAGTCTCGCTCACACGGGTCTGGCCTTTCATGATGTCGCCCCCTCCACAGTCAAGGCGGCGCTCGCCCGCTTCGCCACCTCAACGCCAGCGTCGGTGTCCACCTTCGACATCCGTCTTCCAACCCCCTGCGACTGCCCCAAACAAGTTAACGCCTTGCTGTGTGACGTCGTGGTGTTCTCACGGCAGAGCTAGTCCTCATCCTCCCGCAGTCGTTTACCGAATGTCCTTTCATGGACAATGAGATGCCTTGCTTCATACGCACCACCTCAATCGAGTTGGACGCTGCGTTCATGTGCATCAAGCCAACACCAATGGCTGATTTCAACGTGCTCGAGAGGCTGTGCCTCAAGGGAAAAATCGACAACCTTGGCGCCATGCTTGACCGCTGCCCATGCCTACGCGTGCTCGCAGTCGCCTTCCGCCTTGTGGACCCCACCTTGGTTGAAACAGCACTCTCCTCGATCAATGTGATGAGGCCCCGTCTCACGGTGTCTCTCCCAAGGTTTTGGATTACAAATGGAACATTTTTTGTCGGGGGGCGGTAAATTCGTTACCATGTAAGCACAATTCGAAAAAATCGAGCAAAATTTAAAATCAAAATTTAAATTCAAAATTTTGAAGAAAAGAATACATAAGCCTTGATCACACATTGTTGCCTACACTGGTGCTAGCGTAGCGGTAAGAGGTCTGCACTGATGCTGCGCACATGCAGGTCGCGAGTTCGACACTCCCACGCTCCTATTTTTTTTTATTATTTACAGCTTCAAAAATCAAAAAAGAAAAGGTGCTGCTGGTTAAAGATCCTAACCACTACGACAAAAGTATGCTTGTGTTTCAGTTAGAGATATACCATATTTAACTAGGCGATAGAAGTTTAAACTCAAAAAGTTCTGGATTTTCTACCCGGTATACATGATTCCCGTGGGGGAGCGGGAAACGCGGTTACCGGGCGGTAACCGAATTTACCACCCGGTACCCAAAACCATGGTCTCTCCTCGACATCAGCATACCCCGGGAAGACATTATCAATGCGGCTCGTTTCGCCTCCCTCATCCACGCCGTGGCGAGGATCTCTCTGCAGGAGTCCATCTTCTCCAACTTTAACCAACACATCAATGGTGTGAGGAACTTAATCAATGCACACCTGCCATGGTTCTACTGTGCCACATCGGTCCTGTTAAGCCTGCACAACACATGCTTTACGCAGCTGCCAGACCAAAACTTCTCTACGCTTGAGATGTTATCTCTCTCTTCCTGCAGCATCATCGACCTTCCGACATTGATTAACCGCTGCCCGCACCTGCGCAAGCTCATGCTGATTGCTGGTAAGTCTACACGCAACATCACAATCCACTCAACGTCTTTGCAGGAGCTTGATGTCCGGGTATAGATGGAATGCTCGAGCATCGATATAGTGACTCCGGTGCTTAAGCAACTAAAGCTTGGTGTACAGGCCAACACGGAACTCAGCATGTCCATCTCGACGCCAATGGTGGAGAATATCTCCTTCCAGCGGAGTGAGGCGTTTTGGTTCACAGGAGCATCTGCACCTGCGCTGAATAAAAAAATCAAAACAAATTCTAGAAAATTCAAAACAATCCAATTTTTTTGGCATGATAGATAATTTGGTGCGTGATGCCCGGTCCAAATTTCAAATCATTTGGTCATTTGAGTAGCTCTCGGCAAAAAAGACAAATTTGGGGCCTTTCGTATACTATTCTGACTCAATTTGTCTTTTTTGCCGAGAGCTACTCAAATGTCCAAATGCTCTGAAATTTGGAGTGTACCTCACGCACCAAATTATCTACCATGCACAAAAAATTTGAATTTTTATGAATTTTTGTGATTTTTTTATGAATTATTTCTTGACCGGGTGCAGATGAGCCCGAGCTCAAAATTGGATATTTGCTTCCAGCGCTATTACACAGGGTTCCCTCTTGTATTTCATTGCTCGTTACCTGAAGGCATAAGGCTGGAGACGTTACCCACTAACAACGGGAAAGACATATTGTCACATCTACCTCCTGTTTATGTCCGGATTTTGCACATGTCTGCCTGTGTAGGTTCAATATCTTTTCTTAATCAATCTTATGATTACACACTAAAATGCAACTAAAGTGGTTTTTTATGATATCATATCAAATTGCTTTTCAGGGTCATATAGGTGCACAGCTAGACTTTACACAAGAGATGGATAAACTTCTGTTTATTAACTTCTCTGTGTTGGAGCTACATCTCACATCAATGGAGCATGTTTCGGGAGGACTCGTGTCACGCATCCTCAAGATGCATCACGTTCAAACCGCTACACAAAGACTTAACGTTAACTTATGTTATTACTACGTGGTAATTCTTCACGCTAGCTCTTTGTATGTCTTATATGCGTAGTCTACTTTGTTCATTGCAATTTCTCAAGGCGGTGTTGAGAGAAGGCCCCAATTTTAGTCCCTCCATTTTTATTTACTTTGCATATATATAAGTTTTGTGTCGGGACAAACTTTCTTATCGTTGATCAAGTTTATACCAAAAAAGTTAACATCCACATATACCAAGTCAATACCATTAGAATCATCAATATATATACTTTCCTACCCATATAAACTTTTTATTGTCAAGGTTTAAGTTGTTTTTGATAAACTTGGTCAAACTTTATAAAATTTGACTTCGGTCACAAACTATTATGCAGAATAAATAAAAACGAAGGGAGTATAACATAAGAAGACGCGTTGTAACATTTTTTTCATTTGTTCCAGGAGAGAAAAGCATGTAGAAATTGTCCTTGTAACAAACCTAAGAACCGGATAATCCAAAGTGTCTCAATGCCTCATCTTAAAGAAGTGGAAATAGATGGCTTCAAATGAGAGCATTGCCAGCTTGATTTGTTGACATTAATATGCAGATCTGCTCCAATACTTAAAACAATGATTGTGAAGTTGGTGAAAGGGCACTAGTAGAAAAGGGGGCAAAGGTCCAGGCCAGGTCAGCCCATTAGTCCCGGTTCAGTCCAGAACCGGGACCCATGGGGGCATTGGACCCGGTTCGTGAGCCCCGGGGCCGGCCGGGCCACGTGGGCCATTGGTCCCGGTTCGTCTGGACCTTTTGGTCCCGGTTGGCGGGACGAATCGGGACCAATGGGCCTCGCTCCTGGCCCACCACCATTGGTCCCGTTTGGTGGCTTGACCCGGGACCAAAGGCTGCCTTTTTGTCCCTTTTCATGCCACCAACCGAGACCAATGAAGTGCCTATATATACCCCCTCGCGTAAGAGCAGAGCACACTGCTCCGTTTTTTCTGGCCGCCGAGGGGGAGAGGGCTTGGTGGTGCTCTAGCTCACCTCCTATGCACACATGGTGTTTGATGGAATGCCCGAGCCACACTACTTAAGCTTTCTCCTCTCCAAGCTCGACCTCCAAGCTCCATTTTCCTCAATATTTTTCTAGGTTTAGCGGTCCGTCACGCCCCGTCCCCGTCTTCACCGCCGTCGATCACCCGTGCCGATCTCATCGCCGCACCACCATGGTGAGCCTCTTGTTCTTATCTTCTTTCTGAAAGGAAAAATATTCTTACTTGTATGTTTAGATAGATACTTGTATCATTTTCTTACTTTTATTATTGCATCTTATATATGCGATGGTTTTGGTATCCGCCCCGCCCTAAATCTGTCTATGATTCGGATGTGGTATATATTATATTTTCATAACTATTGGTTCATTTATTATTTATGAAAATTATGCCGACCAACGTGACATAAATTTTATCTATCTAGGAGGTTGTTGAACCGGAAATTCCAACCGACCCTATTGTCGAGAGGTTAAATTTAGTTGAAGAAGAAAACAATTTCTTGAAGGAAAAAATAAGAAAAATTGAGGAGGAGAAGATGATATTGGAGTTGCATGTTGCGGATGTTGTCGATGATCACAAGATCAAGATGGATGCAATGCGCTTGAAGATGAGAAAGATTAGAAAATATGCCATTCACACCGAGGCTTGGTATCATTATGTCGTTGGATCGGTTGTTACCTTGGTTGCTATTATGATCGCATTTGTTTTCGCATTGAAATGTTTTACATAGTTTCAATGTATGGTTTAATTAATTTAGATGCTCTGCAGAGCTTTATGTTGTTAGATGAGAACTATGTATGTACTTTGGTTTTAATGTGATGATGAACTTCTATTAATTTGGTCACTTAATTATCTATTCATGATGTTCTGTAATGATTTTTGACACACTTAATTATATATAATGCACGCAGATGAACCAGCATTGGATGTACGGTGACAGACACACCTCCGAGTACATTAAGGGCGTGCATGATTTTCTTGAAGTGGCTGAGGCAAACAAGCAGAATGGTTTTATGTGTTGTCCATGCCCTATATGTGGGAATACGAAGTCTTACTCTGACCGGAAAATCCTTCACACCCACCTGCTTTACAAGGGTTTCATGCCACACTATAATGTTTGGACGAGGCACGGAGAAATAGGGGTTATGGTGGAAGACGGCGAAGAAGAAGAGTACGATGACAACTATATGCCCCCTAAATACGGTGATGCTACTAAACATCAAGAGGAACCAGACGATGTGCACGATGATGCTGCAACGGGCGAAGCTGCTGAAGATCAAGAGGAACCAGACGATGTGCCCGATGGTGATGATCTCCGCCGGGTCATTGTCGATGCAAGGACGCAATGCGAAAGTCAAAAGGAGAAGCTGAAGTTCGATCGCATGTTAGAGGATCACAAAAAAGGGTTGTACCCCAATTGCGAAGATGGCAACAAAAAGCTCGGTACCGTATTGGAACTGCTCTCGTGGAAGGCAGAGAATGCTGTGCCTGACAAAGGATTTGAGAAGCTACTGAAAATATTGAAGAAGAAGCTTCCAAAGGATAACGAATTGCCCGACAGTACATACGCAGCAAACAAGGTTGTATGCCCTCTAGGATTGAGGTGCAGAAGATACATGCATGCCCTAATGACTGCATCCTCTACCGCGGTGCGTACAAGGATCTAAACGCATGCCCGGTATGCGGTGCATTACTGTATAAGATCGACGAGATGACCACGGTGATGTTGACGGCGAGCCCCAGGAAGAGGGTTCTGCGAAGGTGATGTGGTATGCTCCTATAATACCATGGTTGAAACGTCTGTTCAGAAACGGAGAGCATGCCAAGTTGATGCGATGGCACAGTGAGGACCGTAAGAAAGACGGGAAGTTGAGAGCACCCACGACGGGTCGCAGATGGAGAAAAATCGAGAGAAAGTACTGGGATGAGTTTGCAAGTGACCCAAGGAACGTATGGTTTGCTTTAAGTGCGGATGGCATTAATCCTTTCGGGGAGCAGAGCAGCAATCACAGCACCTGGCCCGTGACTCTATGTATGTATAACCTTCCTCCTTGGATGTGCATGAAGCGGAAGTTCATTATGATGCCAGTTCTCATCCAAGGCCCTAAGCAACCCGGCAACGACATTGATGTGTACCTAAGACCATTAGTTGAAGAACTTTTACAGCTGTGGAATGGAAACGGTGTACGTACGTGGGATGAGCAGAAACAGGATGAATTTGACCTAAAGGCGTTGCTATTCGTGACCATCAACGATTGGCCCGCTCTCGGTAACCTTCGGGACAGACAAACAAGGGATACCACGATGCACGCACTGTTTAATTGACACCGATAGTATATACCGGGAAGCTGCAGGAAGAATGTGTACAGGCCATCGTCGATTTCTTCCGACCAACCATCAATGTCGAAAGAAAGGCAAGCATTTGAAAGCGAGGCAGATCACCGGAAGAAGCCCGCCATGCGCATCGGTGATCACGCACTTGCTATGGTCAATGATTTACACGTAATCTTTGGAAAGGGTCCCGGCGCACTAGCTGTTCCGAATGACGCTGAGGGACACGCACCCATGTGGAAGAAGAAATCTATATTTTCGGACCTACCCTACTGGAAAGACCTAGAGGTCCGCTCTTCAATCGACGTGATGCACGTGACGAAGAACATTTGCGTGAACCTGCTAGGCTTCTTGGGCGTGTATGGAAAGACAAAAGATACACCTGAGGCACGGGAGGATCTGCAACGTTTGCACGAAAAAGACGGCATGCCTCCGAAGCAGTAGGAAGGTCCTGCCAGCTACGCTCTTACGAAAGAAGAGAAAGAAATCTTCTTTGAATGCCTGCTCAGTATGAAGGTCCCGACTGGCTTCTCGTCGAATATAAAGGGAATAATAAATATGCGGAGAAAAGTTCCGAACCTAAAGTCTCATGACTGCCACGTGATTATAGCGCAACTGCTTCCGGTTGCATTGAGGGGCTTCTACCGGAAAACGTCCGATTAGCCATTGTGAAGCTATGTGCATTCCTCAATGCAATCTCTCAGAAGGTGATCGATCCAGAAATCGTACCAAGGCTAAGGAGTGATGTGGCGCAATATCTTGTCAGTTTCGAGCTGATGTTCCCACCATCCTTCTTCAATATCATGATGCACGTCCTAGTTCATCTAGTCGACGAGATTGTCATTCTGGGGCCCGTATTTCTACTCAATATGTTCCCCTTTGAGAGGTTCATGGGAGTCCTAAAGAAATATGTCCGTAACCGCGCTAGGCCAGAAGGAAGCATCTCCATGGGCGATCAAACAGAGGATGTCATCGAATTTTGTGTTGACTTCATTCCTGGCCTTAAGAAGACTGAATGGAAAAGGCACGCTTGGAAGGGACTCAATAATATGGAGGGATGGATATTCTTGGTCTCAAGCACACTACACAGTTCTACAGAACTCTACCTTGGTGACCCTGTATGTCGATGAACACAAGAACAGTCTGCGCTCCAAACACCCGGAGCAGTGCGACGACTGGATTACATGTGAACACATCAGGACTTTCAGCAGTTGATTGGAAACACGTCTCAGAGGTGACAACACTGTTTGTGATGAACTGTACTTGTTGTCCAGGGGGACCATCTTCGACTGTTACGATTTGGAAAGGATACGAGATAAATGGGAATACATTTTACACGATTGACCAAGATCAAAAGAGCACCAACCAAAACAGCGGTGTCCGCTTTGATGCAACAACTGAGAGGGGAAAGGACACATATTATGGTTACATAGTGGATATATGGGAACTTGACTATGGACATGATTTTAAGGTCCCTTTGTTTAAGTGCAAATGGGCCAATCTGTCAGGAGGCGGGGTATAGGTAGACCCACAGTACGGAATGACAACAATGGATCTGAAAAATCTTGGGTACACTGACGAACCGTTCGTCCTAGCCAATGATGTGACACAGGTTATCTATGTGAAGGACATGTCTACCAGACCAAGAAAAAGAAAAGATAAGGAAGCGAATACATCAAACGATGAGCCAAAGCGCCACATAGTTCTTTCAGGAAAAAGGGACATCGTGGGACTGGAGGGCAAGACAGACATGTCTGAAGATTATGAAAAGTTACATGAAATTCCTCCCTTCAAAGTCAACGGCGGTCCTTGCTCCGGCGGACGGCGGCTCGGGGGAAGGTGAATCTCGTCGGGGAGGGCTGCGGAGGTCAAATTGAAGCCGGGGTTAGATCACTGGGTTCCCGAGGAGACTACTGACGAGATTTGGGCGGCGGGGATGGCCTCATCGGAGTGGATCGAGCTGGTGGCCGAGGCGGATCAGGGCGGCCGGAGTTGGGGGAGGAGACCTCCTCGAGGTCCTCCTAGTGGCTTGGCGGGGTTCTGGTGGGGTGTAATGGTGGTGCGTGCTCGAGAACAAGCTCGGGACCTCTTTTTATAGGCGATCCGAGGCGGTGGCCGCAAACGGGGATCTCCGGCGATGGTTACGGCGGCGCAGTGCTTGGCCGGGGAGATTAGCGGGTTGAGCATCAACGTGGAGGTCTACGGGTTCCGTTTAGCAACTAACCTTGGCTTGATTAGGCGTGCTGGGTGGTTTCGACAGAACGGGGCGGCGCGGGCTCGTCGGCGGCAGAGGGCGCGCCCTGTGCTTGCCGGGCCACGGCGACGGTGCTGCAGTGTGTGCTGGCATGCATGAGGCCACGCGGAGGGCTAGGGGGCGTTGGGCGGCGCAGAACGGCGTAGCGAGCTGGCGCTGGCTCCGTTGGCCGCCACGGTGGCTCTGCCACCGGAGAAGCTGCTGGCGTCGGCGATGCTTGCCGCCACCGACACCTGCGCCCGTCCAAGAGGGCGTGCGGTGCTCAGGTTAAGAAGGAGAGGCCGTGTGCAACGCGCCAGGGGTGCACTGGTGATTGATGACAAGGCACTGACGAAAAACGACACTGTCACACTCTGAAACTCTAAATTTTACTGAAAGTTTACAGGAACAGTGCCGGCCAAGTGTTTGATGAAATGATTCAAGCACGAGAAAAAAATTTCTGGGGCTGATCTTTGGTGTGTTGGTCTCTCAAAGCACCTGGGGGCTGCATGAATTTTTGTGGAATTTTTGGAGAAAGTAAAATATGAATTTCACCAAAAATGATGAATCTGGTCCAAACTTGCAGAGGTTGAAACTTGAAAATTTTGAAAAGAGGAAGAGTGGATCTTGATGGACCTAGGTTGGGGGTGCTAAGGACTATCCAGGGAAGTTGGTTTGAGATCAAAACTCAAAAGAAAACAGGTACTTCCTTTGTAAATCATCTAGGCTTAGAATAATGGACATAATTGTTTAATAAATGAAAAAATATATCCAAAAATGGGTTGAACCTGTTGGAACAGAATGTTTGGGTTGCCCCAAAGTGGAGGGAGGGGTTTTGGGAGAATTTACTACATGAGGCATGGTAAAACAAAGGATGGTTCAAAACAAAAAAAGTAGCTCCAAAACCCATAGGATTTCTTTTAAAATAAAATAAATTCTAAAAATATATTTGAGATGGGAAACTCAGAAGAAAGGTTTTTAATAACCAAACACCAGGGTTAAAGAAGATACAAAACAAAAAAAAAATCGTTGCCATGGGGAAATTTTTTTGAGAGAGGTTTTTGGAAGGATTTAAAAGACCTTCTTCAAATCAAACAAAGTTTTTGTTGAAAACTAAATAAAAAATTTTGGAGTGTCACAACACCTACCCCCTTTGGAAAAATCTCGTCCCCGAGATTTCAGCTGATCCTCAAATATGTGTGGGTGCTCTGTCCGAAGAAAATCCTCTCTTTCCCAAGTCGCTTCATTCTCGGTGTGATTGCTCCACTGAACTCTGAAAAACTTGATGGTTTTCTGTCGGGTCCTCCTTTCAGCCTCTTCTAATATTTTTATTGGACGTTCCCGATAGGTGAGGTCTAGTTGCACGTCAATGTTTTCATGGGATACTTGCTTCTCTGGGTTGCTCACGCACTTCCTCAACTGCGAGACGTGGAACACGTCGTGGACATCGGATAATTCTTCGGGTAAGTCTAGCTGGTAGGCTACCGTGCCTCTTCGTGCCACTATACAGAAGGGTCCGATAAATCTTGGTGCTAGCTTTCCCTTAACCTTGAATCGTTGCAGGCCCCTCATAGGAGATACTCGTAGGTACACAAACTGACTCCCCGATGTTTTTGATCGAAATAACTCTTCTGTCGACTTTGAGTTGTCTTGAGTCGATCCCTAATTATCTTAACTTTATCTTCAGCCTCCTTGAGCATGTCTAGGCCGAAGATATGGCTGTCTCCGGTTTCTGACCAATTTAGCGGGGTACGACATCATCGCCCGTACAGAGCTTCAAATGGTGCCATTTGCAGGCTGGCATGGTAACTGTTGTTGTATGCGAACTCCGCATATGGAAAGCTTTCTTCCCAACTGGTTCCATAGGAGAGGACACATGCTCTCAGCATGTCTTCTAGAATTTGGTTCACGCGTTCGGTTTGTCCATCAGTCTGGGGGTGGTATGCGGTACTAAACGACAGTTGAGTTCCCAGAGCTTGTTGTAATTGATCCCAAAATCGGGAGACGAATTGAGTGCCTCTGTCTGATATTATAGTCTTTGGAACTCCATGTAAGCAGACGATACGGGAAAGATAAAGTCTGGCAAGCTTCTGAGTGGTGTGGGTTGTCTTCACGGGGATGAAGTGTGCCACCTTAGTCAGTCTATCTGTGATGACCCATATGGCATCATTCCCGTGTCGTGACCAAGGTAGTCCAACAATAAAATGCATTCCAATTTCGTCCCATTTCCACTCGGGTATCTTATTTGGTTGTAAAAGTCCGACCGGTTTTAGGTGCTCGGCCTTGATGCGTTGACAAGAGTCACAACATGCAATGAACGTGGCTATGTCCCTTTTTATACCGTGCCACCAAAAAATTTCCTGAAGATCCTTGTACATTTTTGTTCCTCCAGGATGGATTGAATACGGGGCGGTGTGTCCTTCAGCTAAAATTTTATGTTTAAGGTCCTCGATATTTGGTACGCAAAGCCTATCTCCGTACCACAATATTCCCTGGTCGTCTATGATGAATTCTGAGGCCTTGCCCAAACTCACTTTCCGTTTTATGCCTTCAATGCTGGGGTGCCCATGCTGAGCTTCCTTAATCCTTTCTATCAGGGTAGGCTGTATTTCCAAATTTGACACACTGCCTTCGGTGACCACCATTAAGTTGAGTTTAGCAAACTCCTACCGAAATTCAGGTCTCAGTTCTGGTAGGTTGTCGTTGTCCGAGCTAGGGTTCCGACTTAGAGCATCCGCCACTACATTTGCTTTTCCTGGATGGTAGTGGATTCCAACATCATAATCCTTCACTAATTCCAACCAGCGTCGTTGCCGTAAATTTAGTTCCGGTTGTGTGAAAATATACTTGAGGCTCTTATGGTCTATGTATATTTCACATAGATTTCCAAGAAGGAAGTGTCTCCACTCTTTGAGTGCATGGATGACTGCTGCCAATTCCAAGTCATGAGTAGGATAATTTTCTTCATGCTTGCGAAGTTGTCTGGAAACATAAGCGACTACCTTGCCTTCTTGCATCAATACGCATCCGAGGCCCTTCCGGGATGCGTCACAATACACCTCAAAATTCTTGTGTATGTCTGGCACAATTAATACTGGTGCTGTCGTCAATTTCCTTTTTAGCTCTTGGAAACTTTTCTCGCAAGCTTCAGTCCATTCAAACTTCTTGTCCTTCGTGAGTAACTGCGTCATTGGCTTTGCTATGGTGGAGAATCCTTCAATAAATCTCCGGTAGTATCCTGCCATTTCAAAGAAACTTCGTACGTCCGTTACGCTGGCTGGTGGTTTCCAGCCAAGTACGGCCTTGACTTTTTTCGGGTCTACGGCAATACCTTCCTGGGTCAGTACGTGGCCCAGAAAACCTACCTGTATTAGCCAAAATTCACACTAGCTGAACTTGGCGTACAATTGATGTTTCCTTAGTTCTTCTAGTACGATTCAGAGATGTTCAGCGTGCTCTTCTGGTGTCTTGGAGTATATCAGAATATCATCGATGAATACCACAACAAACTTGTCCATAAACTTCATAAATACTTTGTTCATGAGGTGAACAAAATATGCGGGGGCATTTGTTAGTCCAAACGGCATTACTGTGAACTCATACAGTCCGTATCTGGAGGTGAAGGCTGTCTTGGCGATATCTTCTGTTCGCACTTTTAATTGATGGTATCCCGACCTTAAGTCAATTTTTGAGAAGACCTTGGCCTGAGCGAGCTGATCAAATAAATCATTTATCCGTGGCATTGGGTATTTGTTCTTGATTGTGACCATGTTAAGTGATCGATAGTCTATACACAATCTCAGTGTCCCGTCCTTTTTCTTGGCAAATAAAATTGGTGAACCCCAAGGTGAGGAGCTGGCTCGTATATATCCTTTGTCCAGTAATTCTTTTATTGTCTTCTTCAATTCTACCAACTCGGATGGTGCCATTCTGTATGGTTTCTTGTAAATGGGGGCGGTTCCGGGTGCTAGCTCAATGCTGAATTCTATCTCTCGGTCTGGTGGCATGCCTGGTAGTTCTTCGGGAAATACGTCTGGAAACTCACACACTACTGGAACTTTGCTTAACTCAGAAACGTCCACCTTGTTCAACCTCGGTTGCCGAGATATCCGTCTCTCTTTGGCTGAAACTTTTATTGTCTTCCCGTGATGGTGAGTGAGAATTACGGTTCGGTTGAAGCAGTCAATAAATCCTTTGTTGGTGGTTAACCAATCCATCCCTAAGATGACATCCAGTCCTTTATTTTCCAATACAATAAGGTTGGTGTGAAACTTCAATCCTTCAAACTCAATAACCACACCTTGGCAGTAACTCTGAGTAACTTGCTTAATCCCAGGGGACTTGATGATCAAGGATTTTTCCAAGGGAAGCATCAAAAAATTATTTTGCAAAGCAAATCTCTTCGAAATGAACGAGTGAGAAGCTCCAGAATCAAACAAAACCGTGGCAGGTATTGTGTTGACAGGGAACGTACCGAGTACGATATCCGGGGCATTTTGTGCTTCTTCTCTGGTCACGTGGTTCAGATGACCCTTCCTGTGGTTGTTATTGGGGTTGAAATTGTTTGGCTTGGGCGCTAGATTATTGCCACCGTTGTTCGGCTTTGGGGTCGAGTTCCTTGGCTTGGGGCACTGCTTGGCATAGTGCCCTTCTTCTCCACAAGCGTAGCAAGTAACGCCTGAGCGATATGTGAACTCCTTGTCCCTTGCATGGAAATTCTTGATTGGTGTGAAACATTCGTCGTGGGTTTGTGTGTCCCACCTTTCTGAAAATCCTGTTGGAAATATGCCCTAGAGGCAATCATAAAAGGATTATTATTATATTTCCTTGTTCGTGATAATTGTCTTTTATTCATGCTATGATTGTATTATCCGTAAATCGTAATACACGTGTGAATAGATAGACCACAACATGTCCCTAGTGAGCCTCTAGTTGACTAGCTCGTTGATCAATAGATAGTCATGGTTTCCTGACTATGGACATTGGATGCCATTGATAACGGGATCACATCATTAGGAGAATGATGTGATGGACAAAGACCCAATCCTAAGCATAGCAAAAGATCGTGTAGTTCGTTTTGCTAGAGCTTTTCCAATGTCAAGTATCTTTTCCTTAGACCATGAGATCATGTAACTCACGGATACCGTAGGAGTGCTTTGGGTGTACCAAACGTCACAACGTGGCGGGTGACTATAAAGGTGCACTACGGTATCTTCGAAAGTGTCATTGGGTTGACACGGATCGAGGCTGGATTTGTCACTCCGTATTACGGAGAGGTATCACTGGGCCCACTCGGTAGTGCATCATCATAATGAGCTCAAAGTGACCAAGTGTCTGGTCACGGGATCATGCATTACAGTACGAGTAAAATGACTTGCCGGTAACGAGATTGAACGAGGTATTGGGATACCGACGATCGAATCTCGGGCAAGTAACATACCGTCTGACAAAGGGAATAGTATACGGGGTTGCTTGAATCCTCGACATCGTGGTTCATCCGATGAGATCATCGAGGAGTATGTGGGAGCCAACATGGGTATCCAGATCCCGCTGTTGGTTATTGATCGGAGAGCCGTCTCGGTCATGTCTTCATGTCTCCCGAACCCGTAGGGTCTACACACTTAAGGTTAGGTGACGCTAGGGTTGTATGAATATGAGTATGCAGCAAACAGAAAGTTGTTCGGAGTCCAGGATGAGATCCTGGACGTCACGAGGAGTTCCGGAATGGTCCGGAGGTACAGAATTATATATAGGAAGTTCTGTTTCGGCCATCGGGAAAGTTTCGGGGTCACCCGGTATTGTACCGGGACCACCGGAAGGGTCCCGGGGGTCCACCGGGTGGGGCCACCTATCCCGGAAGGCCCCGTGGGCTGAAGTGGGGAGGGAACCAGCCCCTGGTGGGCTGGTGCGCCCCCCACTTGGGCCCCCCTGCGCCTAGGGTTGGAAATCCTAGGGTGGGGGGCGCACCACTTGCCTTGGGGGGCACTCCACCCCCTGGCCGCCGCCCCCTTAGGAGATTCAATCTCCAGGGCCGCCCCCCCCCCCTGGGGGCCTATATAAAGGAGGGGGGATGGAGGGCAGCCGCACCCTGAGTCTTGGCGCCTCCTTCCCCCTGCTACACCTCTTCCTCCTCCCGCAGTTTCATGGCGAAGCCCTGCCGGAGTCCTGCTGCATCCACCACCACGCCGTCTTGATGCTGGATCTTCATCAACCTCTCCTCCCCCCTTGCTGGATCAAGACGGAGGAGAAGTCACGCTGACCGTACGTGTGTTGAACGCGGAGGTGCCGTCCGTTCGGTGCTAGGATCTCCGGTGATTTGGATCACGGCGAGAACGACTCCCTCAACCCCGTTCTCTTGAACGCATCCGCACGCGATCTACAAGGGTATGTAGATGCATCTCTCTCTCGTTTCTAGATGAACTCATAGATGGATCTTGGTGAACGTAGGAAATTTTTTATTTTATGCAACGTTCCCCAACAGTGGCATCATGAGCTAGGTCTATGCGTAGTTCTCTTTTGCACGAGTAGAACACAATTTGTTGTGGGCGTAGATGTTGTCAACTTTCTTGCCACTACTAGTCTTATTTTGCTTCAGCGGTATTGTGGGATGAAGTGGCCCGGACCGACCTTACACGTACGCTTATGTGAGACAGGTTCCACCGACTGACATGCACTAGTTGCATAAGGTGGCTAGCGGGTGTCTGTCTCTCCCACTTTAGTTGGAGCGGATTCGACGAAAAGGGTCCTTATGAAGGGTAAATAGAAGTTGACAAATCACGTTGTGGCTTTCACGTAGGTAAGAAAATGTTCTTGCTAGAACCCTATTGCAGCCACGTAAAACTTGCAACAACAATTAGAGGACGTCTAACTTGTTTTTGCAGCAAGTGTTTTGTGATGTGATATGGCCAAAGTTGTGATGAATGATGAATGATATATATGTGATGTATGAGATCATGTTCTTGTAATAGGAATCACGACTTGCATGTCGATGAGTATGACAACGGCAGGAGCCATAGGAGTTGTCTTTATTTTTGTATGACCTGCGTGTCATTGAGAACGCCATGTAAATTACTTTACTTTATTGCTAAACGTGTTAGCCATAGTAGTAGAAGTAATAGTTGGCGAGCAACTTCATGGAGACACTGGAGATCATGATGATGGAGATCATGGTGTCATGCCGGTGACAAGATGATCATGGAGCCCCGAAGATGAAGATCAAAGGAGCTATATGATATTGGCCATATCATGTCACTACTATATAATTGCATGTGATGTTTATTATGTTTATGCATCTTGTTTACTTAGAACGACGGTAGTAAATAAGATGATCCCTTATAATAATTTCAAGAAAGTGTTCTCCCTAACTGTGCACCGTTGCTAAAGTTAAATCGTTTCAAGCACCACGTGATGATCCGGTGTGATAGATTCTTACGTTCACATACAACGGGTGTAAGACAGTTTTACACATGCAAAACACTTAGGTTAACTTGACGAGCCTAGCATGTACAGACATGTCCTCGGATCACAAGAGACCGAAAGGTCGAACATGAGTCATATGGAAGATACGACCAACATGGAGATGTTCACCGACGATGACTAGTCCGTCTCACGTGATGATCGGACACGGCCTAGTCGACTCGGATCATGTAACACTTAGATGACTAGAGGGATGTCAAATCTGAGTGGGAGTTCATTATGTAATTTGATTAGATGAACTTAATTATCATGAACATTAGTCTAAAATCTTTGCAAAATGTCTTGTAGATCAAATGTCCAACGCTCATGTCACCATGAACTTCAACGCGTTCCTAGAGAAAACCAAGCTGAAAGATGATGGCAGCAACTATTCGGACTGGGTCCGGAACCTGAGGATCATCATCATAGCAGCCAAGAAAAAATATGTCCTAGAAGCACCGCTAGGTGAAGCACCCATCCCAGAGAACCAAGACATTATGAACGCTTGGCAGTCTCGTGCTGATGATTACTCCCTCGTTCAGTGCGGCATGCTTTATAGCTTAGAACCGGGGCTCCAAAAGCGTTTTGAGCAACACGGAGCATATGAGATGTTCGAGGAGCTGAAAATGGTTTTCCAAGGTCATGCCCGGGTCGACAGATATGAAGTCTCCGACAAGTTCTATAGTTGTAAGATGGAGGGAAATAGTTCTGTCAGTGAGCACATACTCAAAATGTCTGGGTTGCACAACCGCTTGTCCCAGCTGGACATTAACCCCCCGGACGAGGCGGTCATTGACAGAATCTTTCAGTCGCTCCCACCGAGCTACAAGAGCTTTGTGTTGAACTACAATATGCAGGGGATGGTGAAAACTATTCCTGAAGTATTCTCAATGCTGAAGTCAGCAGAGGTTGAAATCAAGAAAGAACATCAACTGTTGATGGTTAATAAAACAAGTTCAAGAAGGGAAAGGGTAAGAAGAACTTCAAGAAGGACGGCAAAGATGTTGCCGCGCCCGGTAAGCCAGTTTCCGGGAAGAATTCAAAGAATGGACCCAAGCCTGAGACTGAGTGCTTTTATTGCAAAGGAAGGGCCCACCGAAGCGGAACTACCCCAATACTTAGCGGACAAGAAGACGGCAATACTAAAGGTATATTTGATATACATGTAATTGATGTGTACCTTACCAATACTCGTAGTAACTCCTGGGTATTTGATACCGTGCCGCTGCTCACATTTGTAACTCACAGCAGGAGCTGCGGAATAAACGGAGATCTGGCGAAGGGACGAGGTGACGATCGCGCGTCGGGAATGGTTCCAAGGTCGATGTGATCGCCGTCGCACGCTACCTCTACATTTACCTACGGGATTAGTTTTAAACCTCAATAATTGTTATTTAGTGCCAAGTTTGAGCATGAACATTGTATCAGGATCTCGTTTAATGCGAGATGGCTACTCATTTAAATCCGAGAATTATGGTTGTTCTATTTATATGAGAGATATGTTTTATGGTCATGCTCCGATGGTGAATGGTTTATTCTTAATGAATCTCGAACGTAATATTACACATATTCATAGTGTGAATACCAAAAGATGTAAATTTGATAACGATAGTCCCACATACTTGTGGCACTGCCGCCTTGGTCACATTGGTGTCAAGCGCATGAAGAAGCTCCATTCTGATGGACTTTTAGAGTCTCTCGATTAGGAATCATTTGAAACATGCGAACCATGCCTCATGGGCAAAATGACCAAGACTCCGTTCTCCGGAACAATGGAGCGAGCAACCAACTTATTGGAAATCATACATACCGATGTGTGCGGTCCAATGAGCGTTGAGGCTCGCGGAGGATATCATTATGTTCTCACTCTCACTGATGACTTGAGTAGATATGGGTATGTCTACTTGATGAAACACAAGTCTGAGACCTTTGAAAAGTTCAAGGAATTTCAGAATGAGGTAGAGAATCAACGTGACCGAAAAATAAAGTTCTTACAATCAGATCATGGAGGAGAATATTTAAGTCACGAATTTGGTACACACTTAAGGAAATGTGGAATCGTTTCACAACCCACGCCGCCTGGAACACCTCAGCATAACGGTGTGTCCGAACGTCGTAATCGCATTCTATTGGATATGGTACGATCTATGATGTCTCTTACTGATTTGCCGCTATCATTTTGGGGATACGCTCTAGAGACAGCTACATTCACTTTAAATAGGGCACCGTCTAAATCCGTTGAGACGACACCGTATGAATTATGGTTTGGGAAGAAACCTAAGCTGTCGTTTATAAAAGTTTGGGGATGCGATGCTTATGTCAAGAAACTTCAACCTGAAAAGCTCGAACCCAAGTTGGAAAAAATGCGTCTTCATAGGATACCCTAAGGAAACCATTGGGTATACCTTCTACCTTAGATCCGAAGGCAAGATCTTTGTTGCCAAGAACGGATCCTTTCTTGAAAAAGAGTTTCTCTCGAAAGGAGTAAGTGGGAGGAAAGTAGAACTCGATGAAGTACTACCTCTTGAACCGGAAAGTAGTGCAGCTCAGGAAAATGTTCCTGTGGTGCCTACACCGACTGGAGAGGAAATTAATGATGATGATCAAGATACTTCGAATCAAGTTGCTACTGAACTTCGTAGGTCCACAAGGACACGTTCCACAACAGAGTGGTATGGCAACCCTGTCCTGGTAATCATGTTGTTAGACAACAGTGAACCTTCGAACTATGAAGAAGCGATGGCGGGCCCAGATTCCAACAAATGGCTTGAAGCCATGCAATCCGAGATAGGATCCATGTATGAAAACAAAGTATGGACTTTGACAGACTTGCCCGATGATCGGCGAGCGATAGAAAACAAATGGATCTTTAAGAAGAAGACGGACGCGGATGGTAATGTTACCATCTATAAAGCTCGACTTGTCGCTAAAGGTTATCGGCAAGTTCAAGGGGTTGACTACGATGAGACTTTCTCTCCCGTAGCGAAGCTGAAGTCCGTCCGAATCATGTTAGCAATTGCCGCATACTATGATTATGAGATATGGCAGATGGACGTCAAAACGACATTCCTTAACGGCTATTTTAAGGACGAACTGTATATGATGCAGCCGGAAGGTTTTGTCGACCCTAATAATGCTAACAAGGTATGCAAGCTCCAGCGATCCATTTATGGGCTGGTGCAAGCATCTCGGAGTTGGAACATTCGCTTTGATGAGATGATCAAAGTGTTTGGGTTTATGCAGACTTATGGGAAGCCTGCGTTTACAAGAAAGTGAGTGGGAGCTCTGTAGCATTTCTCATATTATATGTAGATGACATACTTTTGATGGGAAATGATATAGAACTTTTGGACAGCATTAAGGCCTACTTGAATAAGAGTTTTTCAATGAAGGACCTTGGAGAAGCTGCTTATATATTAGGCATCAAGATCTATAGAGATAGATCGAGACGCCTCATAGGTCTTTCACAAAGCACATACCTTGAAAAGATATTGAAGAAGTTCAAAATGGATCAGTCCAAGAAAGGGTTCTTGCCTGTATTACAAGGTGTGAAATTGAGCTCGGCTCAATGTCCGACCACGGCAGAAGATATAGAAGAGATGAGTGTCATCCCCTATGCATCAGCCATAGGGTCTATTATGTATGCCATGCTGTGTACCAGGCCAGATGTAAACTTTGTCGTAAGTTTGGTAGGAAGGTACCAAAGTAATCTCGGCAAGGAACACTGGACAGCGGTCAAGAATATCCTGAAGTACCTGAAAAGGACTAAGGATATGTTTCTCGTTTATGGAGGTGACGAAGAGCTCGTCGTAAAGGGTTACGTCGACGCTAGCTTCGACACAGATCTGGATGACTCTAAGTCACAAACCGGATACGTGTATATGTTGAATGGTAGAGCAGTAAGCTGGTGCAGCTGCAAGCAGAGCGTCGTGGTGGGATCTACATGTGAACAGAGTACATGGCAGCCTCGGAGGCAGCGCATGAAGCAATTTGGGCGAAGGAGTTCATCACCGACCTAGGAGTCAAACCCTATGCGTCGGGGCCGATCAAACTCTTCTGTGACAACACTGGAGCTATTGCACTTGCCAAGGAGCCCAGGGTTCACAAGAAGACCAGGCACATCAAGCGTCGCTTCAACTCCATTCGTGAAGATGTTCAAGATGGAGACATAGAAATTTGCAAAGTGCATACGGATCTGAATGTCGCAGATCCGTTGACTAAACCTCTTCCGCGAGCAAAACATGATCAACACCAGAACTCTATGGGTGTTCGATTCATCACAATGTAACTAGATTATTGACTCTAGTGCAAGTGGGAGACTGTTGGAAATATGCCCTAGAGGCAATAATAAAAGGATTATTATTATATTTCCTTGTTCGTGATAATTTTCTTTTATTCATGCTATAATTGTATTATCCGGAAATCGTAATACACGTGTGAATAGATAGACCACAACATGTCCGTAGTGAGCCTCTAGTTGACTAGCTCGTTGATCAATAGATAGTCATGGTTTCCTGACTATGGACATTGGATGTCATTGATAACGGGATCACATCATTAGGAGAATGATGTGATGGACAAAGACCCAATCCTAAGCATAGCACAAGATCGTGTAGTTCGTTTTGCTAGAGCTTTTTCAATGTAAACTATCTTTTCCTTAGACCGTGAGATCGTGTAACTCCCGGATACCGTAGGAGTGCTTTGGGTGTACGAAACGTCACAACGTAACTGGGTGACTATAAAGGTGCACTACAGGTATCTTCGAAAGTGTCTGTTGGGTTGACACGGATCGAGACTGGGATTTGTCACTCAGACACGGAGAGGTATCACTGGGCCCACTCGGTAGTGCATCATCATAATGAGCTCAAAGTGACCAAGTGTCTGGTCACGGGATCATGCATTACTGTACGAGTAAAGTGACTTGCCGGTAACGAGATTGAACGAGGTATTGGGATACCGACGATCGAATCTCGGGCAAGTAACATACCGTCTGACAAAGGGAATAGTATACGGGGTTGCTTGAATCCTCGACATCGTGGTTCATCCGATGAGATCATCGAGGAGTATGTGGGAGCCAACATGGGTATCCAGATCCGCTGTTGGTTATTGACCGGAGAGCCGTCTCGGTCATGTCGCATGTCTCCGAACCCGTAGGGTCTACACATAAGGTTCGGTGGCGCTAGGGTTGTATGAATATGAGTATGCAGCAAACTGAAAGTTGTTCGAGTCCGGATGAGATCCCGGACGTCATGAGGAGTTCGGAATGGTCCGGAGGTAAAGAATTATATATAGGAAGTGCTGTTTCGCCATCGGGAAAGTTTCGGGTCACCGGTATTGTCTGGGACCACCGGAAGGGTCCTGGGTCCACCGGTGGGGCCACCTATCCGGAGGGCCCGTGGGCTGAAGTGGGGAGGGAACCAGCCCCTGGTGGGCTGGTGCGCCCCCCACTTGGCCCCCCCTGCACCTAGGGTTGGAAACCCTAGGGTGGGGGGGCGGGCGCACCACTTGCCTTGGGGGCACTCCACCCCCCTGGCCGCCGCCCCCTTGGGAGATTCAATCTCCAGGGCCGGTGCCCCCCCTGGGGGCCTATATAAAGGACGGGGAGGGAGGGAAGCCGCACACTGAGTTTTGGCGCCTCCCTCCCCCTGCTACACCTCTTCCTCCTCCCGCAGTTGCTTGGCGAAGCCCTGCCAGAGTCCTGCTGCATCCACCACCACGCCGTCGTGCTGCTGGATCTTCATCAACCTCTCCTTCCCCCTTGCTGGATCAAGACGGAGGAGATGTCACGCTGACCGTACGTGTGTTGAACGCGTAGGTGCCGTCCGTTCGGTGCTAGGATCTCCGGTGATTTGGATCACGACGAGAACGACTCCCTCAACCCCGTTCCATTGAACGCTTCCGCACGCGATCTACAAGGGTATGTAGATGCATCTCTCTCTCATTGCTAGATGAACTCATAGATGGATCTTGGTGAACGTAGGAAATTTTTTATTTTATGCAACGTTCCCCAACAAATCCGTCTTGCTCCGGTGGTTGCGAGCAAGAGTAGTCTGGTCCCTCTTGCGTTTGCGGAAAACCTCCAAGCTGCGTCGCTCATTTTCCAAGGTAATCGCTTTATCCACCAGTGTTTTGAAATCTGGGAAAGTGTGCACGACCAGCTGGCATTTAAGCGCAGGTGCCAGACCGTCCAGGAATTTTTCCATCTTCTTGCTTTCGGTCATACGCTCTTCGTTGGCGTAGCAAGACAACAGAGTAAACTGACTGTTGTATTCTGACACCGTCAAGGTCCTTTGTTTGAGGTCATCAAACTCTCTCTTCTTGATCTTCATAACACTTTTAGGAATGTGCGCCCCACGAAAACCTTCTTTGAACTCCTCCCAGGTTATATCATTTTCGTTGGGGTGCATGTGTAGAAAATTTTCCCACCATGATGCAGCTGCTCCGGTGAGATAGTGCGGTGCATAGAGTACTTTCTCCCGGTATGAACACTGTGCAATAATTAATTTTCTTTCCATGTCTCAAAGCCAATCATCGGCCTCAAGAGGTTTGTCAGTATGAGAAAATGTTGGGGGACGCGTCTTCTGTAGCTCAGACAACTTGGATTGCTGCTGATACTGTCCACGGTGATTTCCCATATTGATGACTTGGTTCATCATTTCCTGATGTTGTTGCTGACTCTGTTCATAAAGGCGGTATACTTGGGTAAATGTTGTTTCACTGCCCTGTTGACTTGACTGCCCTTGTGTGAAATTGTTGCTTGTTTGTGTGCCAAAATTTTCCTCGGGCGGATTTGGCATGGAGCGCGTCCAAGGACGAGACATTTTTCACTCTGGGGATACATTTTGTAAAACTCATAAGAAAATAAATTGAGTCGTAAAAAAGTTAATAAATTCATAACGACGGGAAATTTTAAAAGCTCCAAGATTTTTCAAGAGAATAAACGATTGCGCATGGAGAAGGATTATTACATATCTTACACGCAAGAAGTAATTATACAATACATCACTCAGGATATGCGTACATATTCCTGACATGTTATTTAGGCTAGTGCACTTCTCCCAGTTCCTACATGATGCGCAAACAAGCTACTTCTCACAACCTATGTACATATAGACATATCGTACAAGTCGGTACATCGCATGGCGGCTAAGCGTACTCAGTCGAAGATGGTAAGGATCTCCCTTGGCCTGCCGAGGGTGAGGCGCAGTGAGGCTGGGGACTCAACCTCCTCCTCGCTAATAGTCTCCAGACGTGAAGTGCTGCGCTGAGTTGATGGAGCGGGCGCCATAGGCAGATAAACACGGACTGGAGTGGGTGCAATAGGTGGTGCAGAACGAACTGGAGTGGGCGCAATGACTTGGTTGAACTCCTCAGTGGTAGGCAGGCGACGAGCAGTGGCGAGAATGGTAGGTTAATAAGATGCCGAGGACGAGATGAAAGTCAGCGGTGGTGCGGTGTGTAGGAGCTCCCTCCTGTTGGCGGCACAGCCATGGACTGAGTCCATGCGGGCAGCCACAAGGTCGTCCACCAGGATGTCGAAGGCTGCCTCCAGAGCCCGGAGGTACTCGACAAGCATCTCAATAGCCTCGTCTCGCTCTCCTCTGGGGCAAGCGAATGAGTAGTGACAGGTGTATGGCACGTGGCATGGAAGGTTGCGGTAGCGACGAGTCTTCATTGAAGGAAGAACATCCCGGAGACGAGCTATCGCCTCACGGGCAGCCATCTGCATAGCATGCCTCTCCGTACGCATGGCTCTCCCCAAGAACCGGAAGCGGCGTAACTCAACACGCCCTCCATTGAATTGCACCGCGGCCTGGTGCATGGTCAGACTGTCGTTGATCTTGTGCGGGTAGAGTGTGAAGACTGGGCGCAGTGATGGCCCCATCGCGACCTGGACGATGAAGGAGAGGAGCTTGACGAACCCCTCAGGCACGTTGGCGAACACCTGTGACTCACAGTCGTTGCCAGCCATCTACAAAAGTAGGCAAAAATTCTGAATGGTCAGAACATAAATTTATGCTGACTGTCAAAAGATGACTACATTTGCAAAAATAATAAATTAACACTATTATGCTAATAACCGATTAGCGATCGCACCTAGTGGCTTCCTACATTCAGTCTGGCTCTGGTACCAAGTTTGTCATGACCGGTTTTTCAATAAAATACTTATTGAGAAATCGATCTCTTAATTCCAGTATAGGAAGAAAATATTCCTTACTGGTAGACAAATACTTGATACAGAAGGCCAGTAGCATTAAATATATTACAGGGTTGAGCCGAGGTTGCTCAACAATACAAACACGCCAATATTGTACATAAAGGCGGTTATGGTACAGGGGTGTGGTGGCATACTACTGACTCGAGATAAAAGTGGTGGTGGAAATATCACAGCGGAGTGGATAACATGACTCCTCAGCTGGCAGTTCATCGAGCGTCGAGGTGAGGCTCGATGAATTTAATTGGGTAGCAGAAGCGGTTATAATACAGTGACCAAATCCAGGATCGCACGAGACTGACTGGGAGTCCTCTAGGCGTCGGACTCGCTATCGAACTCTTCATCCATGAGATCGCCTTCGTCAACATCTGGCCAAATCAACAAGCCAGGTGAGTACTTTGAACGTACTCGCAAGACAGTTCGGACATAAGATATAACAAATTCATGCATGAATGCGTCATGGGCAAATAGCAATACACATTCAAATAATAAATATTGGCACAACATGATAAGTAAAAAGGGAGTCGGGCGGTAGTCTTTCCGAAATCCCAACAAAATAACTGAAAACCGATCGGGTGTCTGGAGCGATGCCTCGAAGGGCAAACAAATAAATAATCATGCCACAGTCGGGCGTCTAAGCGACACCACATAAAGGGCTTATATTGAAAGTAAATAACAGGCGTGCCACAGTCGGACGTCTGAGCGACATCGCAGAAAGGGCTTATATCAAAAGTAAATAACAAGTGTGCCACAGTCGGACGTCTGAGCGACATCGCAGAAAGGGCTTATATCAAAAGTAAATAACAAGCGTGCCACAGTCGGACGTCTGAGCGACATCGCAGAAAGGGCTTATAGTGAAAGTAAATAACAAGCGTGCCACAGTCGGACGTCTGAGCGACATCGCAGAAAGGGCTTTAATTTCATTATTCATATCTGATAAATTCACGAAGATATGATACCCATAGGAAATATTCAACAGATAAAAATAAACGGGCTAGTCCATCCACAGGAATAATCATTTAGCCGGATTTAACCCTCATGTAGTTCACCGGAGTTTTTGTCACTGAGGCTGACAAGATAAGTTGAACCTAGTATTCGGACATTGATAAGATGATTCAAAGGATTTTGACTCTGCAGAGTTTGTACTAATTGCCCACAGCCAACGGATTTCCGTAGTCACGAAGGACTAGTTCCGTTTACGGTATTTCGTTAGAAACACATCTAACCAGTACACACCCATCCCACCTCACGATGCCAGGAATCACCCTAGACAACGTTCAAGAAAAACTTTGAGACGGGGAGATCACAACCTCGAATAGCATGGGATCAAATTTATATCTGGCGCTCTAAGGGTGCCCCTC
This sequence comes from Aegilops longissima, assembly GCA_021605205.1. Classification (NCBI taxonomy): domain Eukaryota; kingdom Viridiplantae; phylum Streptophyta; class Magnoliopsida; order Poales; family Poaceae; genus Aegilops; species Aegilops longissima. Next base: position 686,184,755 of record CM038679.1, read on the forward strand.
TCGGTCCCAACCGGAAACACCCATGCCCCCTAACCAGATGTCTGGCTTTAATCCAGGGCCATGGAACCCTCATCACGGCCTCTCTATTTGGTGTGTACCAGGAAAGAGGTTTGCAACTTACTAGGCCATATCCCTTGCGGAAAACATGTGGTAGTACAGGAAGGGGAAACGGATGGAAACATGACTTGATTCACGTTCACACTGGAGTCAAATAGTCTGGCATAAGACTGGCATGCTACAACACTGCCATCTTACCCATTCTCATGCCATCACATGGCCATGAAAACTTATAACCAACAACATATGGATTTTCGAAACTCACTTGTCTCAACTTTGCATGTAACATAACATTTATCGAAATGCTCATAAACATGCCATGAAACATCTTAATGCAAACATGCAACAAACACTTATCATATCAAAAGTTCAAACATGCTTGCCTGGTTCGGAGTAGTCGGAGTCTAGCTTGGCGAAGTTCGCGGTTCCGTCACCTCCTCCGGAATCTACGGTATGAGAAAATACGTACTAACGTGAATACCGAGAGTGCACAAAAAAGTGTTCCAAATATTTTTCAAATAAATATGACAAAAACTAGACAGAAAAATAAAGATGACAAAAAAAGAATCAATCAAAAATCAGTTTATGTTTAAAAGTTATAAAGGTTTTAATCCAGGGACTCATCTGTAATGAAACAGAAAGTTTCCAGGGGTCAACTTATAAAAACAGAAAACGCTTCGGCTAAAAAGCCGTCAACTGCAAAGGAAAACATATTCTGCCCGAAGGCGTTTTCAGAAAACGATTCGAAAAAAAGAAAATACTGACGAGGGGTCCCACCCGTCAGGTTTGAAATTTCAAACGGGGGAGAAACAGAGCTCGTCGGTGCCCGAGAGCTGCGGTGGTCGCCGGCGGCGATCCAATCCACGGCGAGTTGGGAGGATCGGAGAGTACCTACGTGCTCAGTGTGTCCTTCCGCGTCGGTGGGTGGTGGTGGTGGTCGTCGGCGAGCACCACGTCGACGGCGGTCCTTGCTCCGGCGGACGGCGGCGGGAAGGTGGATCTCGTCGGGGAGGGCTGCGGAGGTCAAATTGAAGCCGAGGTTAGATCACTGGGTTCCCGAGGAGACTACTGACGAGATTTGGGCGGCGGGGATGGCCTCACCGGAGTGGATCGAGCTGGTGGCCGAGGCGCATTGGGGCGGCCGGAGTTGGGGGAGGAGACCTCCTCGAGGTCCTCCTAGTGGCTTGGCGGAGTTTTGGTGGGGTGCAGTGGTGGTGCATGCTCGAGAACGAGCTCAGGACCTCTTTTTATAGGCGATCCGAGGCGGTGGCCGTGAACGGGGATCTCCGGCGATGGTTACGGCGGCGCAGTGCTTGGTCGGGGAGATTAGGGGGTTGAGCATCAACATGGAGGTCTACGGGTTCCGTTTAGCAACTAACCTTGGCTGGATTAGGCGTGCTGGGTGGTTTCGACAGAACGGTGCGGCGCGGGCCCGTCGGCGGCAGAGGGCGCGCCCTGTGCTTGTCGGGCCATGGCGACGGTGCTGCGGTGTGTGCTGGCATGCATGAGGCCACGCGGAGGGCTAGGGGCGTTGGGCGGCGCAGAACAGTGTAGCGAGCTGGCGCTGGCTCCGTTGGCCGCCACGGTGGCTCTGCCACCGCAGAAGCTACCGGCGTCGGCGATGCTTGCCGCCACCGACACCTGCGCCCGTCCAAGAGGGCGTGCGGTGCTCAGGTTAAGAAGGAGAGGCCGTGCGCAACGCGCCAGGGGTGCACTGGTGATCGATGACAAGGCACTGACGAAAAACGACACTGTCACACTCTGAAACTCTGAATTTTACTGAAAGTGTACAGGAACAGTGCCGGCCAAGTGTTTGATGAAATGATTCAAGCAAGAGAAAAAAATTTCTGGGTCTGATCTTTGGTGTGGTGGTCTCTCAAAGCACCTGGGGGCTGCCTGAATTTTTGTGGAATTTTTGGAGAAAGTAAAATATGAATTTGACCGAAAATGATGAATCTGGTCCAAACTTGCAGAGGTTGAAACTTGAAAATTTTGAAAAGAGGAAGAGTGAATCTTGATGGACCTAGGTTGGGGGTGCTAAGGACTATCCAGGGAAGTTGGTTTGAGATCAAAACTCAAAAGAAAACAGGTACTTCCTTTGTAAATCATCTAGGATTAGAATAATGGACAGAATTGTTTTTGGGGAAAAATAAATGAAAAAAATCCAAAAATGGGTTGAACCTGTTGGAACAGAATGTTTGGGTTGCCCCAAAGTGGAGGGAGGGGTTTTGGGGGAATTTACCACATGAGGCATGGTAAAACAAAGGATGGTTCAAAACAAAAAAGTAGCTCCAAAACCTATAGGATTTCTTTTAAAAGAAAATAAATTCCCAAAATATATTTGAGATGGGAAACTCGGAAGAAAGGTTTTTAATAACCAAACACCATGGTTGAAGAAGATACAAAAAAAATCCTTGCCATGGGGAAATTTTTTTGAGAGAGACAGAGGTTTTTGGAAGGATTTAAAAGACCTTCTTTAAATCAAACAAAGTTTTTGTTCAAAACTAAATAAATTTTTTTGGAGTGTCGCAATTAGCTAGCTAGTTCTACGTTTGCCACTAATATATCCTATCTGTCATGTTTGAATAATAATTGCCATGTTGTAAATATTTGTAGAAACTATGGACACCCCCCGAGACGAAGCAACAGAAGCAATGTTGGGGGAGATAATCGCAGAAGGAAGTGATGCCGTCTTATCGTTTCTGAATGACACCGATGGTCTGGAAGGACAACGTGATGAAGCAGGCTATGATTATGATGGCTCCTTTGACCCAATGCCGGTGCAAGAAGGAGACTGTGAGGACGGCTCCGGTGACCCAATTACAGTGCAAGAAGGAGACCGTGATGACGGCTCCGGTGACCGAACCGACGCTAGTAGAAAAAGGGTCAACTATGAGACACATTAGTACATGTTTGCATATGAGCCAGAACTAATGTGTCCATCAGTGCCGGTTCAAATGACTAGGCGGGAGGAGACCTTCAATACCGGTTCATTGCGAATCTTTAGTACCGGTTCGTGCCACGAACCGGTACTAAAGATGCTGGCCGAGCACCAGCATCTTTAGTACCGGTTCGTGGCATGAACCGGTACTAAAGAGGTTGTGGCAGGTGCTATTTTTAGTCCCACCTCGCTCCCCTAGCAAGAATTTTACCACCTTAAATATGTTACTTCTCAAACTATCACAAGCATTTGGTCTTCATTGAACTCTATGTGTAGGATCTGTGGTTGCAATAGGAGTCTTCGTTGGTTCTTAAATCGGTGGTAGATTCCTATTGACAATTTAGATTCTATACAAAAAGATAATTGATGATCAATGTATTTTTTGTATGTACTTCTCTGTAGCAGTAGCGCGTTTTGGCTGAAAGGCGGTATTAATCAATGTATTTTTTCTTCGTTCAGATGCACAATTTAAATATTTTATTTTTCAAACTATCACAAGCATTTGGTCTTCATTGAACTCTATGTGTATAATTTGTGGACTCAATATGAGTCTTCACCGGTTTCGGACGAGAAGTCATCAGTTACACGGGCACTTCATTTTTTTTAACTTATTTGAACTCCCGACTTTTTTGAGCCGGCATTATGCAGCAAAGCGACGTCATCAATTTCCAACACGTTCTGACATCATTTGCTGTTATTCAGTCACCATTTGTTTAGATCAGAGCTAAATGACCGTGAAAATGAAAATCACAGCAATTTGTTCAAAGAGGTAAATGACCGTGAAACAGTAAATCACAGCAAAACGAACTCTGAAAAGAAACTGTATAAAGCAATAAATAGCAGAAAATAAATAATGCAGAAAAAAAAACTATATAAAGCAAAAATATTCACAAACAAACTAAATACAGCGAAAAAACTACTCCGAAATAAATAGAAGAAAAAAATAAAGCAGAAAAGAAAAACTATATAAAAATTACTCAAAAATAAATAATGCAGAAAAGAAAAAAAATTATATAAAGCAAAAATATTCACAAAGAAACTAAATACAGCAAAAAAAACTACTCAGAAATAAATAAAAGAAAAAATAAAGCAGAAAAGAAAAAAAATATAAAAAAATTACTCAAAAATAAAGTGAAGAAAAAAATAATGCAGAAAAGAAAAAAAATTTATAAAAAAATGTTGGGGCGCTGCCCGGTGGGCCTGCCAAACCTAGGGTGTGCAAATTCAGGCACAGAAGGGCCAGTAGGCTCACAGGGCAGCGCGCCCTAGTTAGGCCCAAAAGCCTGATATATAGAGGAGTTCAAATGGGCAGCGCAGTTGGGTTTATAAACCAGTGCGGCTGCCCTTCGCTCGGCGAGGTGGGACTAAAAATAGCGCCAGTGCGGGTGGGAGCACACGACCATTAGTACCGGTTGGTGGCTCCAACCGGTACTAATGCGTTGCCCTTTAGTACCGGTTGGAGCCTTACGAAAATTCAGTTATCGTCGACCACTTCGTTCCACTTCTCTCGCGCGACATCGATCTCCGACGCCGACGCCGCCGCACCGCCGTACCGTCGCCCTCAATCGCCGCCCTCAATCGCCGCCCCACCGCCGTCGTCGCCTTCCCCCGCCCTCGCCGCCCCCGCCGCTTTGTCGTCGTCGTCCTCGTCGTCGCCGTCGCCCGCCGTCCGTCTAAATCGCCGTCCCGCCGCCCTCGCCGCCCCCGCCCATCGCCCGCTCGATCGTAGTACCACACACACACACACACACACACACACACACACACACACACACTACACGTACACACACACACACACACACACATTTTTTTACTTATTTTATGTTTTATTGTTTAGATGAATTAATTAATATAACTAGTTTATTTTAGAATGTTAGAAATGTTAATATTAGATGAATTGGAACTAGTTTACTTTTAGTAAGAAATTTGGGTATATGAGATTATTTGAACTAGTTGAGTTAATATAACTAATTTAGTTTTAGAAATGCGTTGAACTAGTTGAATTAATAGAACTAGTTTATTTTTAGTAAGAAAATTTATAGGTATATGAGATTATTTGAATTAATATAACTAGTTTATTTTTAGTAAATGCTTAGTTGAACTAGTTGAATTAATATAACTAGTTTATTTTAGTAAATGCTTAGTTGAACTAGTTGAATTAATATAACTAGTTTATTTTTAGTAAATGCTTAGTTGAACTAGTTGAATTAATATAACTAGTTTATTATTAGTAAATGCTTAGTTGAACTAGCTGAATTAATAGAACTAGTTTATTTTAGCAAGAAAATTTAGGTATATGAGATTATTTGAATTAATATAACTAGTTTATTTTTAGTAAATGCTTAGTTGAATTAATAGAAGTAGTTGAATTAGTAACTGTTTAATGTTTCGCCTATATGAACATAGCAAATGTCGTCTAACGACGGAAAAAAAAACATTATGTGCGAATATTGTGAAGACCAGCGCGGCCAGTGCGACAGAAATTTCCTTGTTGATGATAGGCGATTCAGCATCAAGCTGGATGAGACCTTCGAATTCGATACAATAAGTCACAACGACAAGTCTGTTTTCGTAATTAAGCATGACTTATATATGCTTCATTTGCCTGACTTATAATTTTTAATTTTCACTATTCTACTAGCGCATCCCCTGCCATGCAAGAATTTTTGTCTTGGATAAGATAGGTTTCAATGATATGGAAACTATGGAGGTAAACAGAGTTTACCTGAAAGCTGAGTATGGTTATACTTTCAATGTCAAAGTATACAATGCACACACGTATACCTATTTTGAATGCAAAACTTGGCAAGCACTATGCAAGGCTTATGCATTTGAGCCTGATATGGTTATCACCTTTGATATTCGTCCGGAAGATGATATTGAAGGTAATAGAGACATATGGGTCGATGTGCAGACGCCTCCAGTTCTTCCATTATGTGAGTTCTTCTCAACTATATTTTTGTCTTTGATATTGCTTATTCAAAAATAATTGACAATTAATTTCTATTTACAGCTTATTTCCATTCAAGCAAACATGTCCGGCGCTTGGTAGATAGGACCTACTACTGTCCCGGAGCTGAACTAAACTGCGAGGAGATAAGTCATTATGTTTCCTGGCTTGAGGATCTTCATACTATCAAGACAAATTTTCTTGCTGCACTTAGAATTGTTAGTACTCAAAACGTGCGACCAATAGTGATGGTATTGAACTACGGTCACATCTATTTAGAAATGATGGTAAGATTTTTACTATATTTCCTCAGTGCATCTTTTGCATGCATAATTTTTTTGCTAAACTTTCATTATTAAATATATTAATTAAGTACTATATGATGTTCTTCAACAGGGACTCCCAATGACAATTGTGCCTCAGGGGATCGAGACTAATGGTCGCATGTCAATTGTTAGCTTACGGCCGAGATAGCCTGCATTTCACATGAATGCATTCATAATTTCTAGAAGCGATGAATGCTTAATAGTGAAATATTGGAGGAAAATTGTTAACGATCGTAGAAAAGTACTAGGGGGCAGCAATGAGAAGCGCAGCCCACGATTAGGAGACAAGTTCATCTGCATGCTCCAGTATGATGAATCAAGAGAGCTATACATGTTCTATGCTATTTTACCAGAGAGAGAGTAGCAGGATTGATTTAGCTAGTTCATGCTGCTCTTAGTACTTGTCCTTTCATGTCCGTGTTCTTCGTTTTGAACTTAATCTCAAAGAGTGATTTGCTTTTGTGGTGTTATATATGAACGCTTATAATATCATGACAATCATGTTGAACTTGATGATATTTTTGCTTACAAGTGAATGTTTCTTCTTTAAGCTACTGTTGGTGGTGATTAGATAGCGGTAATGACTATGATGATTAGTGATAATGACGACTACGATGATTTTTATCTAGCTAGCTAGAGTATATAATGTTGATGATATGATGCAAGAGTTTTTATATTAATATGATGATGATGATGAGTTATTATATCATTTAACGAATGAAACCACATATTAGTTTCAGCTGGATGGATCCTACCTAAGTGATCAAGTATATATATATGCCATATCCATATATATTATACTTGATCACTTAATTAGGTGATCAAGTATAATATGGATATGGCATATACTTGATCACTTAGCTAGCTAGATCTGCATCCAGTCGAAACTAATCCGTGGTACTTTCACCTAATGATTTAACAACTCATTATAATATAAAACAATCACTAAATTAAATTGAAAACACAAAATTAAAGGAAAAAATAAAAAAACACCTAATTGATGCATTCATTGTTTTGGTATATGTACACATATTAATTAACTCTCGTCTTTCTTCTTTTTTCTAGCCCTCCGGATCGAGCACAACTTCGGTAAGGAGACGAGGCCCGAAGAAAAAGTTGAGCTCGGATGAAAGGTTTGAGATCACAACAATCGCGCGCGACGGCGAACCGATTGAACCCATCTGGACAAAGAACGCATTTGCTGCTCAGTGCGGGGTTCTTGTTAGGGACAAGATCCCGATCAGCATCCACCAATGGTATAAGCCTAAGGAGGAAGACCCTGAGGTGTCTTATGTCAATGATATGCAGAAAGATGATCTTTGGACTGAGCTGAAGGCAAATTTCACCCTACCGCCAAAGGAGGATCCGGAGAAGCCAGTTAAAGAGCAATTAATCAAGTCTTGTGCTCTTAAAAAGATGGCAAGCCTATTCAGGAGGTGGAGGAAAGAGCCGAACAAGTTTGTCGACAAAGAAGAGACACCAGAATTCATTGGCAAATATGAGAAGATCAGAGATAACTGGCCCGCATTTGTGGCCCATAAGACATCGGAAAAGAGTAAGAAGATGTCGGCGACAAACAAGCAAAATGCTGCGAAGAAGAAGTTTCACCATCGCACGGGGTTAGGTGGCTACCTCAAAGCCCGGCCTAAGTGGTCCAAGGCTGAGAATGATCTGCTTGATAAAGGGATGGAACCAGAGACAATGAACTGGCCAGACCGTTGCCGGACTTGGTTCTTCGGGGCTGGCGGAACCTTGGACCTTGTATCAGGGAAGTGCCATTGGACGGACGAGCAACTGAAAATACCAGTCAATAGGCTTCGGCGCTATATCGATGCAGCGCAGCAAGGGACGTTCGTTCCAGACAGGAAGAAGGACGAGCTCACAATGGCCCTCGGGAATCCTGAGCACCCTGGACGGACACGAGGCACGCCAGGCTCCATTCTGTGGAAGGTTGGTTTTCTAGATGCAGGGGGTTACGAAACCCAGGAGAGGAAGAAGAAACTGGAGCAGAGGCAACTGCAGGCGCTGCACGAAAGGGTACAAGGATTTGAGGACCTCCAGCTTGACCACCCTACCGATGAAGGGGAGACTCGACTGGGTTCTGCTCTGAAGACTCCATGCCTATGGCGGAAGGAGTTCATCAAGCTTCCGTACTGGACGCCTCCTCCTCCTCCTCCGGCGAGTGACGATCAGGGCACTCGGCCTCCTTCTCCGGCGCGTGGCGGCACTCCGCCTCCTTCTCCGCCTGCGCCGGCACGCCCGAGCAGCCAGCAGCCTCCTCCTTCTTCGGCGCGTGGCGGCACTCCGCCTCCTTCTCCGCCTGCGCCGGCGCGCCCGAGCAGCCAGCAGCCTCCTCCTTCTCCGCCTCGCCAGCAAGGGCGGAAGAGACCCGCCGCCGCGCCGGCTGATCCGGCATGTCGTAGTCCTTCTCCTCCGCCTCGTAAGCAAGCACGAAAGAAGACAGACGCCGCAGCCGCTCCGTCTGCTCCTGCGTCTAGCAGTACAGCCAGGCGGGAGGCAATACAGATACGGTCCTTCTCTCAAGCCTCTAGAGAAGTTACCGTACGAGAGGACCGAGGAGGAAAACACGAAGTTCGTGCAGACCGAAGTGAACGACTTCTTTGAAGGGGTGAAAGCAAAGAGACATCCACCTCCGGAGGAGAAGGTAGATCCGGTGAAAGCAAAGCGCACTATCGATGCCATGAGGAAACCACCAAAGTCTCCGCCGAAAAACAACTATGAGCGCATTACTGCAAAGACATATCTCGAAGCTAACCGGTCGGGAAGTACTGTCAGTGATAAATGGTTAAAAGAACGAGCAGCTGGGAAAAAAATTGCCCAGATCGGCGAACAAGCAAAGCAATCGTGCCCCCCGCTCAATGTGTCTAGCGACATCGTCACTAATGCTCCGGGGACGGTGCCCGGTTATAACAATCTTGGAGATTACCTGCCTGATGTTGTACATTTTGATTTCTTGGAGGTGGACGAACACAGATACGAGTAAGGGAAGCCTCTCGTCAAAGATGAAAAATCTCTAACAACGATGATGCGAAGATTACATAATTGGTACATGAAAACCTGCAGAGAGTCTGGGGGGACGAATACTTTGTATCTGAGTATTAAAGAGGAGCACGACCTCGTTGGAACTGATCTGTTGCCTGTTCCATTTGAAGAGTTCTTCGAGTTCTTCAATCAAAAGGCTCTCGATAAATTAACGGTCTTTTGCTACTACCTGTAAGTACTATTTCTGTCATTAAGTCTCTATATATAGCTCGGCTCTTTCATTGCATGTATTTATAATTAATTGTCCTCACTATATTATGCAGATTGAAGATCGTCGAGTGCAAAAAAACAAGAAATGTATGATATTGGGTTCATTAACACAAATATCATAGATGAAATTCAGGTTACAAAGCACGCCGATGAGGCCGAGGCCAACTTGCTACAATTGTTGATAAAAAATCAAAACAAAGATTTAATACTCTTTCCTTACAACTTCTAGTGAGTGTTACTATCGTGTGCATTTCTCGGTTTCCCTTATTACACGAGCGAGGTTATAGTAATGTAATTAATGAGTTATGCATGCGTGCGCAGATTCCACTATGTTCTTCTGGAGATTAAGCTTGAGCGGGGAGTAGTAACCATCTTAGACTCGAGACGAAAAGATTCCGAAACCTATGCGGACATGACTAAATTGCTCAACAAGTAAGTTCAATCGATCATTATTGCATCGGCAACTTTTTGTTCATTTCCTGATATCTCAAGTAATAATAATTATTTTCTTTGTCTTGCAGGATTTGGATACAGTTCATCGCAGGAGCTCCGGGACTGCCGAAGGAGCTGCGATATACATACCCGAAAGTAAGTACTACTAGCTAGCTAGTTGCGTGCATCTCCCGTTGATTCTATAGCTATACTTTCATCAATGCCATTTATAATGCTTCATCATTAGTTTGATTGACCTCTATTTCTCGTAAAGTGCTTGTGGCAGGAAGAAGGAAATAATTTCTGTGGATACTACATGTGCGAGTTCATCTACAACGCGACTTTGAAAAATAAGCGGGGCTACTCTAAAAGACAATATGAAGTGCGTAAGCAATAATATTCACAATTTCATTTTATTACACCATCATTTCTATTGAGTTTCATTCATATATGTATTAACCCCTTCTTCAAATTAAACGTGGCAGATGCGGAATGAACTCCTAGAACAAGATCACATGAAAGCAATTGAAGAGGAATTGGCGGGATTCTTTCTTGACCACGTCATCAATAAAGCCGGAGAATACCATGTGGAAGTTGATTTCAAATGCTAGGGGATTGTAAGAGATCTTACATATTGTATATGTATGTAGCCAGTAGCGTCGGATAGATAATACGAAAACTTGTTGTTGGACCAATCTCTCGGAGAAGGAGAGGTCGATCGATCACTTCTCTCGGTATGCATGACGAACTTCTGTACTTAATGGTTTCCTTCATTTTCTTACTAGCTAGCGTGTCGAGGGCCTCTCTATATACAGTACGTAGCGTCGACCAAGCACGGACATAAGAGAGGACACTTCTCTCTATTAATTAGCTAGCTAACACAATATATGAAACACCTAAATTAACCCCCAAAACCCCAAGCCCCCAAAAAACAAAAACCCCAGCCGCTGAAATGCTGACGCGTGGATGCCTTTTGGTCCCGGTTGGTGCCACCAACCGGGACCAAAGGCCCTCCTGCCTGGGCTCGGCGCACCGGCCATGTGAAAGCCCATCTGTCTCCGTTCGTGTTAGAACCGGGACTAAAGGGGGAGGCATTAGTAACGACCCTTTAGTCCCGGTTCAAGAACCGGGACAAAAGGCCCTCATCAACCGGGACAAATACCCTGTTTTTTACTAGTGGGGGTTAATAGAGAGAACTTTCGAGGCGGCATCAAAAAAATTTACAATATTTTCTTAGCGTATCCTTCCGTGGATTGCTATGCTTATGTCTACTCCGGTGAACTGGTTCGGCGTGCCCACGGTTAGCATGCTCCTAGATGCAAAAGGAACGCTTTCTGCGAGAGATGCAGCTATATTTTAAATCTTATACCCTAAATAATCTTTTCAAGATTCCCATGTTGTTTCTTCAAGATTCTGTAAAGCTATGTCAGTGCCTTTCATATTATTTTGATCTGCTCTGCTAGTTGGCCAGTGTCACGCTTTCATCTGATGGAATGATTCATCTTTTTTTGGTTTTGATAGATTAAATTTAGCTGTAAACGCATAACGTAAGTTTGAGCTTAGTAGTAGAATAGGATGTTGTTAATGTTGTTATCAGTTTTTCTTATCGGATCAATAAACTTCCACAATTCTTGTTTTGTTAGAACATCCATCAGCTATTGCTTTTTGTGTATGTGGGCTATCCTCCAGGGAGACATTGGCCAGTTATAAGCCTGGGCTGTCCGGACCAGCTCCCGGCCAATCCATGGCAAGGCGCAACCACCGGCAGCTGGAAGCGTCAAATCCGACGGCGGTGGCAGCAGCCGCAGATCCACCGGCTCTGCGCCGGCGACGAGACAAGGAGGCACAAATCCAAGTGGTCAAGAATCGCGGCGGAGCGTACGGAGCGTCAGCGGCGGTGCGTGGGTGCCGACATGGGTGGAAGGGGTGGCGCCAGCGCAGATGCGGTGTGGGAGTGGAGCGGGGGAGAGGCAAGGCTTTTACTGAGCCGCCGAGTGGTGGAGTATATTTTTACCAAAAATAGTTTTCCCCCGCTTTGTATTACAAAGCAACCAACATCGATACAGCCAATGGTAGGAGCTGGGGCGGAAGCAGCACAGTCACGCCCAAAAGAAACGAAAGAGAAAACAAAAAAAACAAATGCGAACAGTGACGGATCAACGAAAACAATGAAGACCCACAACGTTGTCCCCACGGGAGAATTCCACCGCCTTCCAAGCACTCCGGACCGCCGCATACCAAGCAACACCTTCAAGAAGGATCGCGACGCCAACGACGCTGCTGCTCGGACAAGTCCTAGGATTTTCCCGGGTATGTAGAGGAGAGAGGGGGAAGGAGTAAACCCGGTGCCCTTTAAGAAGGCACGGCGGCGCCCACAGGCGTCACCGTGTCGGTGCCGGACAAGTCGACAATGATTTCTCCTGATCACCAACTACCCACGACTCCAGACGATCCATCGCGTGCCACCAAACACACCGTCCACCAACATGTGCCACCACGACCGTACAGTCTCCATCTCCGTCTCACCGTGGCAAACGAAGTGAGACCGGCAGGAACAGAGGAGGCAACCGGGAACGAGGAGCGGCAGCAACAGCAGCCACGTGGGAGGGGACAACCTCCACCGCCAGTGGCAGGAACCGGCCGGACGTAGCAACAGGGGCAAACCAGGCACCCGTGACCATAAATCGACCGGGGGAAAGGGGAGGCGTCGAAGTGGTCCATGGCCACGACCGGCGCCTGTGCCGGCTCTAGCCCCCCCCCCCGAAACCATGTTTCGCCCCCGCACCGAAGGCCCAGATAGGCCCGGCCAAGCCCGAAACGAGGTCGTGAAGCCCCCGCCACCGCACTGCATTACACGAGCCGCCGTCGCAGCCACCCCGCGCACAAGTCACTCCACCGTCCGCCGGAGACGCCGCAGAGAAGCTCCGCCAAGGCCCGCCCAAACCTAGATTGGCCCAAAAGGGCTTAGATCTGGGCCGGGAGGGCACCGCCACCAGCCATTGCGTTGCCCCGCCGCCAAATCACCACCCGACACCGCGTCAACCAAGGAGCCACGCCGCCGCCGGATCCGCTGGCGCCGAAGTGCACCGCCGCCAGCCACCGCGTCGCCCTGCCGCCAAGCAGTCCCGCCGCCGCCACATCACCACCCGGCACCGCGCCACCCAAGGAGCCACGCCGCCGCAGGATCTGCTGCCGCCGAAGTGCACCGCCGCCAGGCACCCGAGCATTGGCGCTGCGCGGGGGGAAAGCACGGGGCTGCCCGAGTGGTGGAGTATATTTAAGGAAAGGATACGCGGTTGAGGAGAATTTATATTCTCCAATACGGCGGATTGGGGACCGGCTAGGTGCCGGCTAGAGGAGTAAAACCGAATGTTTAATCCTCTAACCGGTTATAGGGGTTGGGTTAGGAATGGCCTTATAATGGCAATAGTGCGTAAATCGGGAAAGATGGCATTGATGGGTAATTTATTCGGCCTCAAAGTTGATCTAGCGGTCGTGGTTCTCTTCTGTACTTAATTTACGATAGATAGATAGCTTACATCAAAACTTATAAAAAATAATCATCTCATTAATGACGTAGAAAAACTCGTTGAACAAATTACAAATGCGCTTTCGCCAGGTCGGGCTTGAAAGCGAAGCAAGTCAAGGCCGACTCGGTGAAACTCTCTGCTTCCCTATGAACCCATGGGCACCTCGTACGGCTCCATACAAGGCAAGTTTGCTTCAGCGCTTCATACAAGGTTCAGCGCTTCATACAAGGAAGCCGTATCTACCACGTGACACTCGTGGTAAGCAATCCAAACTTGATGAAAACAAAAAAAGGAAGCCGTATCTGTACGTAGATCAGAGCTCCCGGTCGGCGCAATTTCTTGCCGCGTGCGATCAGGGTTCTTCTTGCACAAGTCTTACCATATGAGCTGCTATAAAGATGACACCCTGGGTAGCCTTCCCGAGCACACAAGTTTGGCCATTGCCCACGATTAAGCGACACAACAGAAATATGAAGCCCAAGAGGTCTCAGGGAAGACGAGACGCCGAAGCCTCGACGAGCAGCATTAGGAACGGCAAAGGCAGCTCGATTCCTCCACCGCCGCCACCAGCCAAGTTGAGAAGTAGCTCTAATGGCGCGGAGTATACACGCCTGGCGCCTCCGTTGCCGAGTGCTCCGCCCCTCATTCCACAGTCACATAGTACGGCGCCACGGACTACGCGCCACTACCCCAGCCACAGCTCCAAGAATTAATTCTGACGATCCGTTGACGTTGACTCCTCGCCACTACGGAATCTGGAGGTAAAATAAAACAAAGAGCTTGTTTCTCTCTTTTTTTTTTTAGAACCAAAGCATACATTCATGCAATGGTGGTGTTACATTCTGACAACATTCTTTGTCTAACGTTGTCATGCACTTCAGAAAGGAAGAAGTGGTTTCCATATTCTCTAGCCGTCGCTACAATCTCATGTGCTAGCTTGTTATGATTCCTCTTAACAATGCTAATCTGCACGCTCGCAAAGTGTCTCATCCGTTCTTTTATGTCTGTTATTACTCCACACCAGGGCGATCTGCTCCTTCCTTCTCTTTGTAGTTCATGCCATACAGTAGCACAGTCTGTCTCTACTATTAGATGCCCATCAAAATACTTGCTCATTTCATCTAGGCCCAGTAGAACAGCCGAGGCTTCAGCTTCCTCCACCGTCCTACACTGATGTAGCTGGCAGCCCACAGATAGGAATGGGGTTCCTTTGTGATCCCGAGCGACTGCTCCACCCCAAGCTCTTACAAACTCTGGTAAAAATGCTGCATCAGAATTCAGCTTTGCTGACTGCCTTGGTGGGGGTGTCCATTGGTTTGTTTCAGACCCGGCTGGTTTGCAAATCCTCTCTGCATACACTGACAGACTACCTTTGTCACCTGTCGTCTCATCGTCACTTGCGGCTACAGCCAAGTCTTCATCCAGCTTTACCAGCTGTCTCATGGCCCCTGTCACTGTATCCTTTCCATCTCCATGAATAGCATTATTCCTAAGTTGCCAAGCTTTCCATAGAATCATTAGTGTTCTCTTCCTGACATGATCTGGAAGTGGGATGAGCAGACATTGCAACCAGTCTTTCCCTGTTTTACTAAAGTCTTGCTCTTTTGGCAGATCCCAGGCTGTCCTCATGGCATTCCGCAACGCCTTGCTTCGAGTGCATGTAATAACAGCGTGGAACTCATCTTCTGATTCAGTTCCACATATGTCGCATATATCCTCAGGTACAATTGTTCTTGTGTGTGTGTTGTGTTTGGTTGCAAGAGACTGAGTAGCAACCCTCCACCCAAATATCTTAATTATTTCCGGGATCTTTGCTTTCTATATCACATCCCAAACACTTCTATCTCCTAGTTCACTAGTTGAGCTTGATGGACCCTCTGTACCGTTTCTTTTCAGCATGTCTGCAAGTTTGTAAGCGCTTTTTACAGTGAAACCCCTGTCTTTTCATAGTGCCAGGCTATACAATCTTCCACTTCTCTCGCCGGGATCCGAATCTTACAAATTTCGTCTGCATCGAAGGAGTGGAAGATTTGTCTGATGAGGTCTGTATTCCACTCTCTGGAATCTGGTAGTATCAGTTGGTTGACCCATCTTAACCTTGATCTCCGAATGTAGCTAGCAGCTTTGAGTCCAGAACTCCTTGGGATCCACTGGTCTCTTACAATTTGTATTTTCCTTCCATTTCCAACGCGCCAAATCAGTCCTTTTTTTAACAGCTCCAATCCAAATTCGATCCCACGCCAGGCTGGGGAGGCATCTGAGGCAAAGACCGTGTCCACAAGTTCTCCGTTTGGATAATACTTAGACTTAAGTACTCTGGCGCATAGACTGTCCGGGTTTTGTAGTAGTCTCCATGCCTGTCTCGCTAAAAGTGCTTGGTTAAATAGATGCATATCTCTAAAACCTATACCCCCATCTCTTTTTGGTTTTGTCATATTCTCCCACGCCATCCAGTGCACTTTCCGGTGATCATCTTTATCCCCCCACCAGAAATCCCTTATGATTTTCTCATAGCTATCACAGAAGCTTTGATTCAGTTTAAACACCCCCATAACAAAAGTTGGCATCCTTGAGCAACCGACTTAACATGAACTTCCTTAGCTGCTTTGGACATAAATCTCTCGTTCCAATCATTGCATCTCTTCCCAAATCTATCCATTATCGGCTGGAAAATCCCATCTTTCATCCTTCCTTCCGGTGTTGGTAGCCCTAGGTACTTGCTCTCAAACGTAGCTGACTCCACACCAAGTCTCCTCTTGATCGCCTCCCTCTCATGTTCACTGGACACTTCACTGAATAGTAGGGAACATTTACTCTCGCTCAATAGTTGTCCTGTACATTTTTGGAACAGAACCAACGTCTCTTTGACCCGTATTGCTTGCTCATCGGTAGCCTTGAAGAATAGGAGACTATCATCAGCAAAAAGTAAGTTGGATATACCCGGGCTTCCTCGTGCTACCTTCAGAGGTGAGATTGCCCGCTATCCACCTTCTTTTTTAGAAGTGTGGCAAGTCCGTCTGCCACAAAAAGGAAAAGATAAGGGCTTAAGGGATCTCCCTGTCGAAGTCCTCTGGTCGGCAAGAAAGCTTCCAGTAAAGACCCGTTGCATCTGACTGAGAAAGTAACCGATCTAACACATGTCATCACCCACTTGATCCACATCTGTCCAAAGCCTAGCTTCCCCATTACCCCTTCCAGGAAGTTCCAATCAACTCTGTCATATGCCTTTGCCAGATCCAGTTTATACGCACAGTGATTGTCTCTCTGATTTTTACTATGTTGAATTTTGTGGAAGCATTCGAAGGCAATGAGGGTGTTATCCGTGATCATCCTCCCCGGGATGAAAGCACTCTGTGTTTCTGATATGAGATCATCAAGGAAAGGGCGTAGACGGTTTACTAGGATTTTGGAGATCACTTTATAAAGGACATTACACAGGCTGATTGGTCTGTAGTCCTTGATGCTTGACGGATTCTTTCCTTTCGGAATCAGCACAATAACGGTATTGTTTACACCTTCGGGCATTACTCCATCTTCAAAAAACAGTTTAACTCCTCTCGCGACATCTTCCTTCAGAATCAGCCAGTTTCGTTGATAGAACCGCGCTGGAAATCCATCCGGCCCGGGGGCTTTGAGTGGGCCGATTTGGAAAAGTGCATCTCCTATCTCCTCATCCGTGACTTCCTTTGTGAGGCTCGCATTCATCCGTTCATCCACTCTTTGAGGAATCAAATCCAAATGCTCGGTGGGTTCAACTTGCTCATCTTTTTTATACAGTTCCTTAAAGAAACTATTTATTTCTTGATGTATCTCCTCTTCCCTCTCCGCCCAGCTTCCGTCTCCTTTGCGAAGTTTTGTAATCTTATTCTTTTTCCTTCTCCAGGTGGCCCTTCTATGAAAAAACTCAGTGTTCCTATCTCCTTCTCTCAACCAAGTTATTCGAGAACGTTGTCTCCACATCATTTCTTGCGTATATCTTGTATGCATGCAGGACAAGCTTGGAGATGTTTTGCTCGCATGTGTGTCGTAGCCGTGGCGTGGAGCAACTCTTAGGCTGACTGATCTGGAAGCAAATTCTTTAACTGTCGCCCGGAGTGATCTTGGTGCTAACTCAGCTTCTCGGGTGCCAAAGCCCGCGTCCCTGGCGATGTTGACCGGCACGACCGAAGTGGACAAAAAGAGCTCAAACAACGACGATGTTGGGGTGACTGTGAAGAGGCCAAAGTCATGTGCTGCCAGTATGTGTATACGACTCGTACCAGCTTGCACTTTTTTTAAAGATGCTTTATTGACTCCTTCTTTTAGATGTCGCGAGCAATGCGACTAGCCTGAAAGGCTGCTATTTCCATAAGTAAAAAGAGCTTCGACCATTACTCCAGAAGCTCCAGAGTATCCTTGCTAGAGAAAGTGTTCTACTTGAGAAGCTCAAAGTCACTCCATCTGATAACACCTTGACACAAGCCTTGTCCTCCCGCCCTGAAAAGCTACAAAATACATATCGATAGGGCCCAAAGATATTGAAGAGGCGCTGAGGGAGAAGCCGATCAATGAGGAACAAACGATAGCTACGATAGAGTCCGTGATGATTATTTGAAAGATCCGGTATGGGAATGAGGTCCCACAAATCTAGAGGTATCGATTCTCCACCTAGAGGCAGTGGTGGCTCGCCTGAGAGGAAGGGGTAGTCTTGCTGCCTCCCTCACAATAGCACCCACACTGGCACAAGTGTCATCACTGTTGGAGAAAGGAGGGCCGCACCTAGAGGGACTCCTTGCCGACCTTGCCTCCATTTTCAACCAATAAAAGAAGCCACTGATCTTCACCAGCAAGCCTCCGATGTTCGTCAGCCAGTTTCTTTTGTTTGTTGCAGATGGAGGCAAGGTCGGCAAACCGTCCCTCTAGGTGCGGCCCTCCTTTCTCGAGGCGACCAAGTCCTTGAGCGATCTTCGCTCAAGTTGTATCGAGCTTCTCCAGTAGGGATGACAGTTGCGACGTATCAGATGTTGTTGTGAGCGAGGCAGCAAGACCACCCCTTCCTCCCAGCCGAGCGAGCACTGCCTCGAGTTGGTGAATCAGTACCTCTACGTCTGGTGGGATCTTGTTAACGTACCAGATATTCCAAATACTCATAGTGGACTCTATCTTATGCTTTGCTCCTGATTGATGGGGTGCTTCCTCAGTGCCTCTTGTATGTCTTTGAGCCCAACCGAGATGTATTTTGCTACTTTTTTGGGCGGGAAGATAAGGCTTGGTATCGAGACATTATCAGCTGGAGGGACTTTGAGCTTCTCAAGTAGATTACTTTCTCCGGCGAGGATACTCTGGTGCTTCTCGAGTATTCCCCCGAGCTCCTTTGCCTCAGTGGATTAGATGCCTTCAAGGTTAGTCACATTGCCCGCAACATCTAAAAAGTGAGGAGTCAGGAAAGCTTCTTAAAAATATTGCAAGCTGGTAGGAGTCATATACATGTACCGGGTACAGACAACTTTGGCCTCTTCACGGTCACTCCAACATCCTCGTCGTTCAACCGTTTTTTGTCCGTTTTGGTTGTGCCCATGAACGTCGCCAGGGATGCGGGCTTTGGAACCAGACATGCGGAATCACTCACCGTGACAGTTGAAGAATTTGCTGCCAAATCATTCGCCGACAGGGGCGTGTGCTTCGCCGCCGAACTGGACCCGGCCGAGGCACGCGGATTTAGTGGCCAAGTCATCTCGGGCCATGCCTTCTATCACCCCGCCTAAGAGTCGCTCACGCCACGGCTCACATGCAGATGCGGCAACACATCTTCAAGCTTGTTTGCATGCGTACAAGATATGCGTAGGAATAATCAAAAACATGTGTACAAGCTCTTTTTCTCTACTGTTATTATTACTGTTTTTCTACCTCCAGGTTTCAAGTGGTGGAGTTGTCGGCGTCAACGGAGATGACTGTCTCGTCGGGTTTCTTGGAGCTACGGCTAGGGTAGTAGAGTAGCGTGTAGTCCGTGGTGCCGGGCTATGCGACTTTAGACTGAGCGGCGGAGCACTTGGCAACGGAGGCGTCAGGGGTGTGTGCTCCACGCCACGAGAGCTACTTCTCGACTTGCATGGTGGCGGTGGGGGAGGAATCCAGCCGCAAATGAAAACCTTGAATTGGGAAAATGCTAACGCAATG
Organism: Aegilops longissima; assembly: GCA_021605205.1. NCBI lineage: Eukaryota > Viridiplantae > Streptophyta > Magnoliopsida > Poales > Poaceae > Aegilops > Aegilops longissima. The sequence continues at coordinate 686,204,420 of CM038679.1, forward strand.
TAAAAAAAAATGTTAGCTTACCTTTCTTTCTGATTGATCTAGTATGAGCTGCCACTATTTCAATATACTATAGCTAGCTTAACTTTTTTCTTCTGCGTTATTTCATATTCTCACCTTGATTGCTGCCACTCAACTAAAGCCTGTTAATTGCTCTGCAGATAGGTAGCTTTCAACCCTGCCATGGGCGTGTGCCTGACAGGCTGACTATGCATTCAAACGCCGCCATGGGCGTGCGTGCTACCTATGGAGCGGACGTCAAGCGCTCACTGTCGCGTCTGAGCTCGTGTTGATCAGGTCGATCTTGTACTCACAGATTTTAGACATGGCGGATGAGAGGGAAAGTGGAGATAGCAGCGAGTTGAGCTACGATCTATTCGACCAGCCCAGCCGGAGCTTGCTGGAGATTGCTATCTCTTCTCCATCAACGGTTCGGAAGATGCGAGAAGACCAATAGTGTTTCTCGGAAAGAAAAAAAATATGCTTCTCCTAGAGGCACGGATTTACTTCTCCGAACTGTGCTTCCCAGAAAACAAAACTGTGCTTTCACAAGGAGCACAAATTTGCTTCTCGTGGAGGCATAGATTTACTTCTGCGGGAAGCACACCTGTGCTTCTCGAGAAGAAAAATTGTGCTTCCGTAAAAAGTATAGATTTGCTTCTCGTGGAGGGGCATATTTGCTTACACGAGAAGTGCATTTGTGCTTCTTGGAAAGGAGGAAATGTTTGCGCAGATTTGCTTTGAACTGTGCTTCCCAAAAAAAATGCTAGAAAAAAAGAGTGCGTCTGACTGCGGTTTTTCCCTTCCGGCTTTTCATGAAAAAAAGTTCGTTAAAACCTATTAGATCTACTTTCGAAGACCTTGAAGTGATTAATCCAATGGTCAAAATGGTTCGGGATATGGACACACGCTTCAAGAGAAAAAATGTTTTAAATTAATGAAGCTATGATAAAGAGGAAATTCTCAGGTTGCAAGAAGTGGCACACATGCAGTGCGCTCTTTGTCTGTGGACTGAGAAGGTGGGAGTGAACTTTGCAACGGGTAACCTTTGACTAATGATTTCTGCAGTTCGAACTCATTATCAAATATTGATGGCCTGCTTGTTTTATTCGTTACTGCAAAATTTTATACATCTTTATCTATTTTGCTTTAGGGCCGGAAATATTTAGAAAAGTAAGAGGGTCAGTAATCACACAAGAAGGTTGAAAAGGCCTGAAATACTACCTAGGAAGGATCTAATGTGGGAAGATCGCAATAGAGTCGGGAATACTCAAAAAGGAAATTATTTACAATGGAAGAATGGAAGAGAGTGAGTCAATGATTTCGGCCCTACCGACTCTTTCTTTTTTTTGCAACTTATCTACTATTTTTGTAGAACGAAGGCTCAAGGAGAGTCCGGCTCTGAATGAACAAAGCCATCAAACAGCTAGGAGTTATATCGAATAAACCACAAGCAAGAAAACAAAAATATAGATACAAATGGGCTGCTACAACAGGTCATTGCAACGTCGATGCCACTGTCTACCGCGATGACCACCTCTAGGAAAGAAGCCAATGTCTTGAAAGGAGGCACCACCGCCGGAAATGTGTTTCCAGCCACTCTCACAAGCCCAAGCGAGATCTCCAGGTCAGCCATCTCAACCTCTGTAGAGGGCCACTACCCTCTTTCCCTCGACCGAAGGGCGCCGCAATGACAGTAGACAGAGAAGTTCCACCGAGAACATGGACAAGCAAAGAGGACCGGGCTGACCAAAAAAAGGCAAAGTCTCGTTGCCCCTCAAATTGATATTGCATGTCCTTCACTCTTCATGCATGCGCAGCAGGTACTTGTGTCTGACTTCGTATTGGTTGTTTTTCCTGTCATCAGAACATGGGACACTGCAAGAAGCCCAAGAGGTCTCGGGGAAGACGAGACGCCAAAGGCTCGACGAGCAGCATTAGGAGCGACAAAGGCGGCTCGATTCCTCCTCCGCTGCCACCAGGCAAGTTGAGAAGTAGCTCTAATGGCACGGAGTATACACGCCTGACGCCTTTGCCGAGTGCTCCGCCGCTCATTCCACAGTCGCATAGTACGGCGCCACAGACTACGCACCACTACATAGCCGCAGCTCCAAGAATCCTGATGATCCGTTGACGCTGATGCTTCGCCACTACGGAACCTGGAGGCAAAAAAACAGTAATAAAAACAATAAGGAAAAAGAGCTTGTTACTTTTTTTATTCCTGCGTATATCTTGTATGCATGCAGGACAAACTTGAAGATGTTTTGCTCGCATGTGTCTCGGAGTCATGGCGTGGAGGAACTCTTAGGCCGACTGATCTAGAAGCAAATTCTTTAACTGTCGCCCGGAGTGATCTTGGTGCTAACTCAGCTTCTCCGATGCCAAAGCCCGCGTTGCTGGCGATGTTGACCGGCATGACCCAAGTGGACAAAAAGAGCTCAAACCACGACGATGTTGGGGTGACTGCGAAGAGGCCAAAGTCATGTGCTGCCAGTATGTGTATACGACTCGTACCAGCTTGCACTTTTTTTAAAGATGCTTTATTGGCTCCTCTTTTTTTAAATGTCGCGAGCAATGTGACTAGCCTGAAAGGCTGCTGTTTCCATAAGTAAAAAGAGCTCCGACCATTACTCCATAAGCTCCAGAGTATCCTTGCTAGAGAAAGTGTTCTACTTGAGAAGCTCAAAGTCACTCCACCTGATAACACCTCGACACAAGACTTGTCGTCCCGCCCGAAAAAGCAGCTAAATTCATATTGATAGGGCCCAAAGACATACAAGAGGCGCTGAGGGAGAAGCCGATCAATGAGGAGCAAATGATAGCTACGGTAGAGTCCGTGATGAGTATTTGGAAGATCTGGTATGGGAATGAGGTCCCACTAGATCTAGAGGTATTGATTCTGCACCTAGAGGCAGTGGTGGCTCGCCTGAGAGGAAGGGGTAGTCCTGCTGCCTCCCTCACAACAGCACCCACACCGGCACAAGTGTCATCACTGTTGGAGAAAGCTTGATACAGTATGTGCAGAGATCACCCAAGGATGTGAACGTCTCGAGAAAGAGGGTCCGTACCTAGAGGGACTCCTTGCCGACCTTGCGTCCATTTTCAACCAACAAAAGAAGCCACTAATGTTCACCGGCAAGCCTCTGATGTTCTTCAGCCAGTTTCTTTTGTTTGTTGCAGATGGAGGCAAGGTTGGCAAAGTGTCCCTTTAGGAGTGACCCTCCTTTTTCGAGGCGACCAAGTCCTTGAGCGATCATCGCTCAAGTTGTATCGAGCTTCTCCAGTGGGGATGACAGTTGCACCGTATCGGATGTTGTTGTGAGGGAGGCAGCAGCAAGACCATCCCTTCCTCCCAGCCGAGCCAGCACTGCCTCGAGGTGGTGAATCAGTACCTCTATCACTAGTGCAGAACCGGGCGCCGGTTCGTAAGGGCCTTTAGTGCCGGTTCTACAACCGGCACTAAAGAGTGGAGACTAAAGCCCCCCCCCCCTCCCACCCCTTTACTACCGCACTACAAGAAATATGTCAACTAGTGACCTTCTGTCAGTGACCCTGAAAGAATTGGTCATAGATCTATCACCATCTGAGACCAATTGGTCAAAAGCTGTTCGGGGGCTCCAAACCCTAAACCATTGCGACCAGTTTGGTCAGAAATGTCGTAATTGCCTTACAAGAAATGGTCACAAAGCAAACAGTGCAGGTCCGCTGCCTTATTTCTAGTTGTTAACGACCAATATAGATGGTCATAGCCTTGTAGATTGTGGTGGGTTGTGATGGCTAGGCGCCATCTCATCAGTTTTGCCTATGTGTCATGTCCATGTGTCAATTTTTGCCCTAGGTTGTGAAGCAACCTATATTTCTGTTATAACAAAAATTCCCAAAAAATTCTCATAAATTGTTTGAATCATATCTTCATCAAATATGTCAAAAACCTTCCTTGCCTAGTTCAAAAATAACTCAACAATATTCATTTTCCTATTATGTTCAGAGCAGCACTTTGTGAAGGAAGTGTTATTTATATATTCTTGATTTCCCTAAAAATTTGTGAAGACGGTCTTCTTAGTAACTGATCATCCTCAGCCAAAACTCACGCCCATTAGCCATGTGCATTTCCCGTACCGCAAATCAAACACTTGGCTGCTTATTCATGTATGAGCATCGACCGATCTCCTCGTGAGAATCCTATGTTATAATTTTCTTCCTAGCATCTACCTGAGGAATGAAAAATCCACTAGACATGCCTAGGACGCCCAGAACGCATGACAACGCCATGGTCACGCGGTGACCACGCGGCGGGTGTCGGTGTCAAAACCGGCGGATCTCGGGTAGGGGGTCCTGAACTGTGCGTCTAGGCGGATGGTAACAGGAGACAAGGGACACGATGTTTTTACCCAGGTTCGGGCCCTCTCGATGGAGGTAATACCCTACTCCTGCTTGATTAATATTGATGATATGGGTAGTACAAGAGTAGATCTACCACGAGATCAGAGAAGCTAAACCCTAGAAGCTAGCCTATGGTATGATTGTTGTCCGTCCTACGGACTAAAACCCTTCGGTTTATATAGAGACGAATAGTGTTAGGGTTACACAGAGTCGGTTACAATGGTAGGAAATCTACATATCCGTATCGCCAAGCTTGCCTTCCACGCCAAGGAAAGTCCTATCCGGACATGGGACGAAGTCTTCAATCTTGTATCTTCATAGTCCGAGTCGGCCAAAGATGATAGTTCGCTATCCGGACACCCCTAGTCCAGGACTCCTCGGTATCCCCGAACCAGGCTTCAATGATGATAAGTCCGACGTGTTGATTGTCTTCGGCATTGCAAGGCGGGTTCCCCTCCGAATCCTGTGTTGAATAGTGTCCGGCTTTCTTGTGAATATCGCGCTTCTCGGCTTCCACGCCCAATAATGGCCATCTTCCACGTGTCGAATGAATGTGAAAAGTCAGGGTATCTGTTTCTGGGCGTTGAGGCCCATTTCGCTCTGTGGAAGAGATTGTTCTGCCTTGTGCCTCGTTCTCACGAAGGGGCAATATATCAAGTGGGCAGAGCCGAACTATGGCGCATCACCGGGACCGGATACTTATCCGGAACCCCAAAGAAGGCGTCCAAGGACTGGCCCTCGGAATGGTTTTACATGGAGGACGTCCCGCTGCCGGATCCTATTCGGATCGGCCTTCCGGAGTTTAGCAATGCTCCTCTGGAGAAGCGCCTAAGCTGGCGCCCAGGAGCCCCAGAGGAAAATGACCGGGGCGTCCTTTACTTGATGAGCCGAATAAGATTACTGGCTCATGCGGATTGACCATGATTGGAGTCATGGCAATCTGCATTATGAGGGGAGTGCAGCCGCCCAATATAGGGGCCACCCATGTGGGACTTCAGCGGGAGGGCGATGCCACCCGCCATGGCCGCAAAGGGCGGGATCGGTCACCGAACTGGTGAAGACCTTGTCCGCCATGTACAAAGGGAAGAGGAGGATTTTCTCGCGTCGATCCATCGAGCAGGTTTTCTTAGAATAATCCTCGAAGTTGGGTAAGCAAATATCTTTGTGGCCTGTCCGATCCACGTTCCGTGGCTAAATATCTCATTTCATGGTTTCTACGCAGGAACTGCGCCGGGCCGTGGAGAAGATACACAGCCCGCCCCACAACCCGAGGATCCGGGCGGTCCATCGATCCGCCTCTGAAGAGGACCCGGATATAAAGGTGGAGCTGATCGACGGGTGTTCCACCAACTTAGCATCGACAATGCTTTGGTTGCCATTACGGCCGACTACCCGGATTATTTCCGGCCTCCTGTAACCGTGACGAAGTCCGGATACCATGACCCACCGTGCTTTCCTTCTAATCACCACGTATTTGATGGTGTTTCGCAGGGGTGCCTTGAGCGGAAGCCGAGCCTGCTGCGGCCGTCCAACAAGGCAGCTCGGCCCAAAGAAGCGGAAAAGAAGTGCGAGACGACTCGAGGCGTCGCCGCAACGGTATGATGTGCCATCGTGTTTTAAGGAGAGGTTCCTGGGAGGCACACTGACGCTCGTGGTTTTTTCCAGGAAAAAGAGCGCTCGCCGGACTAAGTCCGGAGAAGTTGCCTACGCCAACCAGGCTCAAAAGCCGAGTCCGGAAGGGGGTACAAACACGAGGCGTGCGTCGGATGCTCCTCCAACGGAGGATGCCGACAGACTGTCCGCCACCAAGTCGGAGGTGGAGAGCGCCATGAATCATAGGTGCCGCCGGACTATTCTACGTGACGCATGTTTCTCCCAAGAGGCGTTGGACGCCTTTAGTTCGGGAGAAGCACACCTCCGTGCCGCTCAAGATGGCCTAGCCAGAGCCATGGAGCAGTATGTGAAAGACATACGGGTAAGGAATTTTGACAGTTATATATGCCAGTAGCCCCCGAGACTTAAAATAGTTAGGATAACTGATTTAAGGATCGTTTGGAATGCAGGTTCTTACCGAAAAGAATACCCGTTTGTCCCAGGAGCTTGAAGAGTGCAGAGCCCAACTTGAGGCCGCATTGGCCGCGACCGGGGAAGCCATGAAGACTCCCTCTGGTAATATATGCCCTTCAAAGTAGAAGTAGTTTTGCAAAGTGCGGCGTGTGCATAAATCTGACATTAACATTGCAGATAGCGCCGGGATGGATCCGGACAAGCAACAGCTCCTGCGCCAGCTAAAGGCGGCGAGGCGTGCTTACGAGGTGCGGCAGGAGAAAAATAATCTCAAGATGCCAACACCCAACTGGGTGAGGAACTAAAGGATGTTCGTGCCCGGTTGTCCGACTCCGAAGGAGAATCGGCCAACCGTCGCGGCATTTTCAGTAAGTGCTTAAATGAACTTTGAAAGAGTTCGGTGAGGAAGGCGACTAACATAAACATGTACGTGGGTTTGCTCACAGGTCGTCCTGAGGAGGAGATGCCCAGTTCTTTGGGTGATCTTCTTCCCGAACTGCGTCAGCTGCACGAACGAGTTCGGCAGGTGATGAAAGGCGTCGCCCAGGCCTTGTGGCCATCTATCTCCCTGCCCGAAGGCATTGGGGAGCTGACAGAGCGGCTTCAAGGAGCACGGCGGCGCTTCCGACTATGGAAGATATCGGCCTGCCGTCAAAGGCGCCAGGAGGCTGGGCCATGGTAAAGCAGCGGTACACAAGGTTGACCCAAACCACATGGCGAGGTCGGACTGTGGGGCTGATGGGAAGGATATCCTGTAAGCTTAGTGTACGACCAAGTAGAATTGGCCAAGTATTCCCAGCAAGATTGTAAATTAGATAGCCTATTAGATGGCATTGAGGAGGAATACAATTAGTTGAGTTGACTATGTAATTGAATATGACATGAAAAATGTCTTCTAGCGGATTGTAGATCGTTTGTCATAGCGGACCTTTTAAGCCGACCTCGGGACCCAATAGTCCGAGTGTGTCCGAATACCCTCGCGGTTATGTAAGAACCGTGGTATGCATGGAGACAAGGCGTAGGGGTCATTATTGCTGTATCAGACAAGTGCCCAACTAGTTATGTTATATTACATGGATAGTAAGAAACATCTTCCAGGGAGAATAGTTCCGTTAAGGGTTCCTTTCCTGGGAGGCATGCCCTAAAGTGCATGTCAAACTGCTAAGAAAGCAGAAAATTATCTGGGGCAGGTGGATAAATAGTTAAAATCATCTTTCAGTTCACCGACCGAATATTCCCTTAAGAACGCTAGCTTCGGCTTCACCTGATCGAGGTACACATCCGGCTGACCCGGCAGTAACAATCGCAGAGGTGCTCCCTTTACCACCTAGCCGAACAATCGGGAACATAGGGGTAAGCACAGGAGCCAGGCAACCCAGCTTGGCCAAAACTTAAGTCATATCGATGCATATAATAGTGAGTAAAAGGTGCATGCGGAAGTTTGACACATGTGTTAGGCATGAAGCCCGTATAAATAAGCTTCTGTTAAAGAAGCACCCAGGTATAATGAGCGCGGACAACGCGTCAAGTATGTGCGAACAAAGCGCAAACGAGCCTCTAAAGGCTTCAAGAAGAAGGAGGAGGAAGGAGAGAAATAAAAGACAAAAAAAATAGAAAATATGGACGGAGGAAGGAGACGAACTCGGAGTCCGGCGCTTAGGCGTAGAATCTTCATAGACGGGCTGCGTTCCATGGGTTCGGCTCGAGTCGGTTATCCGATGCGTTTCGCAGACGGTATGCTCCGCCGGTTAGGACCTGGTCGATGATGAAGGGACCTTCCCATTTGGGCTTGAGTTTGTCCTTTTTCTTGTCCGGCAGGCGTAGAACCAGTTCGCCAACGTTGTAAGCTTTGGCCCGTACTTCCCTGCTTTGATTTCTTTGAGCCTGCTGTTGATAAAATGCGGAACGAGCTTTTGCCACGTCGCGCTCCTCCTCCTATGCGTCCAAACTGTCCTGCCGATCGAGCTCGGGTTCTCTTTCTTCATACATGCGCACGCGAGGTGAGTCATGCATTATGTCGCAGGGCAAGACTGCCTCTGCGCCGTACACCATAAAAATGGTCTGAATCCGGTAGTACGATTGGCGTGGTCCGCAGCCCCAGTATGGAGTCGAGCTCCTCAACCCGGTGCGTGTTAGATTCCTTGAGGACCGCACTAGTCTGGGTTTAATGCCGCTCATGATTAGACCGTTTGCTCGCTTCGACTTGACCGTTGGTTTGAGGGTGATAGACGAGGCGTGTCGAGCTTGATGCCCATGTTTTTGCACCATAATTTGACCTCATCGGCTGTGAAGTTGGTGCCGTTATCGATGATGATCTTGTGGGGGACGCCGTAGCGGTGCACTACCCTGATATGAAGTCTATCACCGCACGGATTCAGCCGCTTTAACAGCTTGGCCTCTATCCATTTGGTGAATTTATCCACCATGACCAATAGGTATTTTTGCTTGTGGGTTCCTCCCTTAAGGGGTCCAACCATGTCAAGCCCCGGACATGACGGCCAGGTGATGGGTATAGTTTTGAGGCGGTGGGTGGCATGTGGCTTTGGTTAGCAAAAGCTGGCAACCGACGATCGTTGGACTAAATCCTGCGATCTGCCGGGCCGTCGGCCAATAAAATCCTGTACGGAAGGCCTTGCCTACAAGGGCCCGGGCTGCGGCGTGGTGCCCACCCAGTCCGGCATGAATTTCAGCCAGGAGGTTTCGCCCTTCCTCTTCAGAGATACACCTTTGAAGGACTCGTGTTGTGCTTTTCTTATAGAGCTCTCCCTCATGGACTTTATAGGCTTTGGATCGCCGTACTATGCAGCGAGCCTCATTTTGGTCTTCGGGGAGTTCCTGCCTAGTTAGGTAGGCTAGGAATGGGTCCGTCCATGGGGCGATAACCGCCATTATTTCATGGGCGGAGGGTGTTATCTCGTTGGCAGAGCCTCTGATTGTGTCAGAGTGTTCGGTGTCAGGCAGTGCAGTTGGGTCCGGATTGTTATTTCCGGACTCCCCTTCCCATAGTACGGATGGCTTGAACAACCGTTCCAGGAAGATGTTGGGCGGGACGACATCGCGTTTTGCGCCGATGCATGCCAATACGTCCGCCGCCTGGTTGTTATCCCGGGCTATATGATGAAATTCGAGCCCTTCGAACCGTGCTGACATTTTTAGGACCGCATTGCGATACGCTGCCATTTTCGGATCTTTGGCATCAAAGTCTCCGTTTATTTGAGATATCACGAGGTTTCAATCCCCGCGCACCTCTAGGCGTTTAATGCCCATGGAGACTGCCATCCGGAGGCCGTGCAGAAGGGCCTCGTATTCGGCTGCGTTGTTGGAGTCCGTATACATTATCTGAAGGACGTATTGGACTGTGTCCCCGTTGGGGACGTCTGGGCGACACCAGCCCGAGGCGGCCAACATTTTGGAGCCGTCAAAGTGCATGATCCAATTGGAGTATCGTCGTACTCTTTAGGGAGTTGACGGTCCATTAGCCCGAAGTCGGCCAAAACCTGCGACTTAATAGCTCGTCGTGGCTTATAGGTTATGTCAAATGGGAGGAGCTCTATGGCCCATTTAGCAATCCGGCCCGTCGCGTCGCGGTTGTTTATAATATCGTTAAGAGGTACTTCAGAGGCTACCGTTATCGAACACTCTTGAAAGTAGTGTCGCAGCTTCCGGGATGCCATGAACACCGCGTATGCTATCTTTTGATAATGTGGGTACTGGGACTTGCATGGAGTTAGGACAGTGGACACATAGTAAACCGGTTTTTGAAGAGGGAACCTGTGTCCGTCCGTTTCTCGTTCGACGACGAGCACCGCGCTGACAACTAGATGTGTTGCGGCGATATATAATAGTAGTGTTTGGTGTTTTGGCTAAAATTGGGGTGATCTTTTCTGCAACCCAAAGTTGTGATGCCATGGTTGATACTGTCTGTGAACTTGTAATACAAGTATGTTGATTGGGGATTTGGTTAACCCTGACAGTACTTTCATCAGGTTGCAGTCTAGCAGATATGTACCACTTGCAAGGCTTCACACTACCATCAAATCCTCTGCACCTCGCATAAAACTTCTTTCTATCAGTCCAAATAGTCTTGGCATCAAATTCATGTTTCACTGCATAAGTCTTGAAACACATCCTAAACTCCTTCATGCTTGGGAACAACTTGCCTACTTCAATGACAGGGTTTTCTTTGTCATACACATGCACCAGCTCATCATCATGTGCATCATCTACTTCATCTGCAGCTTGTTCCATCAACTGTCCATCTACTTCTTCATCAGCATTAGCAGGCAAACTAGATTCGCCCTTCTCCTGCTTATCTCTGTCATCAACTGGAATGCCAAAAAGTTTGGCCATCTCAATGTCAGGCATTGGTGCAATGACCAAATCAGTAGGCTCATCTAATTCAACTACATTCCAATCAACAGTTGCTGCATTTTCAGTTTCAGTTCCAGTCACATGTCCCTCTTCGGCTATTACTGTAAGTTCAGTACACATGGGAATCAATGGCCTCTGTGTAGCCCAATCATCGTCTACCATCTGCGCAGCCAATTGTGATGGCACATATCCAACCTTCGAAAAAATGTTCAGATCAACGAGCTCAATAAAAAAATTAGCCCGTTTGCTTGTCCAGCCGTTTTGCCGATCGATTTCTTCAACAATCTGTTCACCATCTTCTATTCTAACATACTCTCCTTTCCAATCATCAAACCGCATAGCAGTGATACTTCTTGCTCTGGACCCCAAACAATTTTCTCCCCAATTTTTCCACCCATTTCTTCACTGCCGTCTCTCCCATGTTCTGTAGAACTTGTCGATCAATCTCTGTAAACTCAACCTCCCATTTAACAATTGTGCCTCTCTCAATGTTTTGTATGCTACCATCAACTAATTTTGCCTTTGATGGAAAGAAATTGTTGTCAATTCGAAGGTCCGAGCGGCAGCATCCCCTCTGTCAGTGGCGGACAGTGTGATCCCGTGAGAAAGAGCAGACGAGGCCACCCCCTAATTGCATGCAAAATTGGATCGGAGAGAGGCGCATTACCTATTCGAAGTTGAATCTGGCGGCTCCATCTCAAGTATGCCCATGGGCTCCCTCACAACCTATCGATTTATGGCGAAAACAGAGGAAACGAGCTGAGATCTCGGGCCGAGAGAGGAACAGGAAGGCGACTAGGGTTTGAATTCACTCACCATTTTCTGAGGACGAAGGCTCCACCACCGTTGAGAACGAGGGCTCCGCCGCCGCCACCAAGAACGCAAGATCCGCCGCCACCGGAGAAGAAGGGGGGCAGAGTGGCAGGCCCGCTTGCGGTCGAGGCGGCAAGGCACGGTCAGCTGTTTTGAGGAACAATTAAGTTGGACCCACATGTCCTAACATAAACGGGCGGGCTTGGTTGACGACCAATTTAACCACATTTAACAGCCATGTCGTGCGTGGGCTATTTACCTGCTCAAATGTGTCGCACCACAGCCATTCGCTCGAACTACGTCGCGCTCTTGCCAATTCATCTCAAAAACGTCGCACAGGAGCTATTGGCCCCTAGTCGTCGGAGCTTCAATGAAGATGTGTGGACATGGCGAGATGTCAGACTGCCGTGAGAAACAGCGAGTCCGGCGAGATGCCAATGGTGGCGTGAAGCCGCAGTGTTGCGCGAGGCAGCAAGGTCGTGTGATACGGCACACACGTAGATGGTTGAAGCAAGACTGGCCGGCTGGACGGTGAGTTAGTTTGCATGCATGGAGTCATCGTTAGCTGCATGTATAGGTTGGTTAGTGGGCTAGCTCAAAGGTTGGTCATGTAGCCGTGCATGCTTTGAGTCTGTTTGTGCATGACCGAGTGTAGAGTTAGTTAGCAGGTGATGCATATCCTGGAGAGATTCTAGGAGGAGATGGTGTTATGCAGACGTGTGTAGTATAGTGGCCGAGTGTGCCGGTCAGCCTAGTGCGTGCGTGCGTGAGTTAGTGGCTGGGTGTGGAGTCATTTGTACTGCCTATTTAAGTTCAACAAATGAATGAGAAGGAGGCCGTGAGGGCTGGGAGAAAGAATGTAGTGCATGTGTGTCTCGCCGGGAGTGAAAAGCAAAGTTGTGTTCTCCATGGTGAGGTGTGTGTGTGTGTAACTTCTATGGTGTGTGTTCTTGAGATAAGAGAGAAACCTCGAGAGAGTTGTGCGAGGCAGCTCGAGGTTGAAGAAAGAGAGCGGCGCTGCGAGAGGCAGCGCCAACAATTGGTACCAGAGCCTCGTCGATCCGATGCGGCGACGGCGGCGCACCGACTCCATGTGAGGTGGAGGACGGCGGCACGAGATGGAGTCTGTCGGTGGCGCGATGTCGCCGGTGGCCGGGTGCGGTGGGATGCCGCAAGATGATGATGCCGTCATGATTGGTGTTGCGAGGACGTCATCCACGTCAAGAGGTGGCCGCTGCGTGCGGCAGGAGGACGTGGTGATGGGCGATGTGACGGTGTCGACCACGACAAGGTGATGCGTGGTGATCGGTGCTGCGATGGCATCATCCACAACAAGATGGTGCGTGGTGATCGGCGCTGCGACGGCATCATCCATGGCAAGATGGTCCATGGCGAACGGTGCTGTGATGGCGTCGTCAAGTGGAGGTGGGTGATCCGCATTGAAGAGTAGGATATCAATATTAGGGGGTGAATGTTGGCACTAATCTTGATTTCATGTATCTGCATATTTAGTTTTGGTATGCATGTAACTTAGAGGGTCTACGTACTAGCTAGTCGTTCGAGCTTCAATGAAGATGTGTGGACATGGCGAGATGTCAAACCGCCGTGAGATACATCGAGTCTGGCGAGATGCCGATGGTGGCGTGAAGCCGCAGTGTTGCGCGAGGTAGCAAGGTCGTGTGATATGGCACACATGTAGATGGTTGAAGCAAGACTGGCCGGCTGGACGGTGAGTTAGTTTGCATGCATGGAGTCATCGTTAGCTGCATGTATAGGTTGGTTAGTGGGCTAGCTCAAAGGTTGGTCATGTAGCCGTGCATGCTTTGAGTCTGTTTGTGCATGACCGAGTGTAGAGTTAGTTAGCAGGTGATGCATATCCTGGAGAGATTCTAGGAGGAGATGGTGTTATGCAGACGTGTGTAATATAGTGGCCAAGTGTGCCGGTCAGCCTAGTGCGTGCGTGCGTGAGTTAGTGGCTGGGTGTGGAGTCATTTGTACTACCTATTTAAATTCAACAAATGAATGAAAAGGAGGCCGTGAGGGCTGGGAGAAAGAATATAGTGCATATGTGTTTCACCGGGAGTGAAAAGCAAAGTTGTGTTCTCCACGGTGAGGTGTGTGTGTGTATGTGTGTGTTTGTGTGTGTGTAACTTTCATGGTGTGTGTTCTTGAGATAAGAGAGAAACCTCGAGAGAGTTGTGCAAGGCAGCTCAAGGTTGAAGAAGGAGAGCGACGCTGCAAGAGGCAGCGCCAACAGGGGCTAAGCTTCTCCGTCGAAGTATTAAAGCTGGTGTGTTTTGTTCGGCTTACGGAAGAGAACAGACTTTGTATCACAGGTTTTAGGCATGTCCGCACTTGGTCCTATTGTGGAAGCATTAGCGCTCGGAGTTGGGAGCTCCGGTGGGTTTTTTTTTTAAAAACGAGGATGACCCCGGCCTCTGCATCTGGGAGATGCATACGACCATTTTATTGATTATTCTTAAGGACCTTACAAAGCATAACAACAATATGCCTGAATCTGTCATCTTGGCAGCATCTGCCGCTACTCCTATTCAAAAGATGAAGGGGTGCAAGCTGGGCCACATACCCATACCTCTCACCTAAGCCTGACATCTAAAGCCGGAGGCCCCGATCGAGCCATCTGCCGGGTCTGGGGCTCAAACCGGTCTGACACACTCACATGTGTCGTCGCCGCCATCTTCCACTGGTCCATTTTCAGAGCAGATTGAGGTGACAACCTTGACAGGTCCTCCGCCATCGACGCCACCACGATGCCAAACGACGACCTCCACCTACGCGAGCTTTGGCAGGTCCTCCGCCATTAACGCCACCACGACGCCAGCCGACGACCTCCACCTACGCGACTCCATCTCCAAGCAACGGACATAAATCCATGCTAGGAAAGGGCCGCACCACCGCTGTCGCCCATCACCCACAAGCGCCACCCAACCCCAACGTTCCCAAAGAGGCGGCTTCAAGAAGGGAACGGCGCCGTGAGCGCCGCCGCCGCCCAACAGAGTTAGGGATTTCACCCGGGAAACCTAGGGGAAGGTGAAGTGAGGAGATCAGTCCATACCGACGCAAGTTAGGGATTCCACACCGACTTTGACGACGAGCAACGCGAGGGAAATATGCAGGACTTGTGCCGACCGTGCCCCCCGCAAACGACCACCAAATGCATGTCATCATCACCACTGGACTCCCTCCAACGCAGCTCCGACTTCAAAGCAACCAGCGACCACGGAAGAGCACCTCGGACACGCCGGGAAATACCGAGTATCGAAGACCACACCGTGACCCAAGCTTCATTCGATGCCATCATCGTTGTCAAACAGAAACCAACACCCCGCCTCAGCAAACCACGCGGCGAAGATGCCGCCCTCGACGGCGAAGATGTCGTCATCCACCAGTCTCCCAGTCGTAGCCAGCTCCGAGACGATGCCCCCAAGGAGGAGAAAGACGCGGATACGCCTCCATCGCCCGATCCAGCGGATCTGAGGTTTCCCTCTGGAGCCAAAGCCGTGTGGAGAAGGAGGAGTACACCCCACGATGACGATTCCAAGAAAGATCACGTCACTCGCGGGCGCCGCCGTCGCCAACTCCGAAGAAGACCGCAGCAAGGATTTCTCCCGGAGATGACCACCTGCAACCACCGACCGCCACCCATCAACCACCACCTGCCAAGGCCGACCTCAATCTGCCACGGGATCCCACGATCCACCATGACTAGACACGCACCGCCCCCCTGGCCGTAGCCGCTGTCCACCACTGCAGCACCACCGCGACCACCTCCACCGCAGCCACCAAGAACAGACAAACAACATCTCCACCTGCAGCGCACCTCACGCTCCAGAGCAGCACAGCCGCCACGCCCTGCCGGTGACTGCGCCCGCCGTGCGCCAGCCGCTACCACGCCCGGCCGTCGATCTGCTCCCCACAGGCGCATCCAGGAGCCGAGCGTCGCCGCGCGAACGCACGCCGTCCACGCCCAGGCCACGCCGGAGCCCGGACCGAGCCCACCACCCGGAGTCCCATCCGCCGCCCGCAGCCGACGCTAGCGCTCGGGCCTCATGCGCGCTCTGCAGAGCCGCAGCTCACCCCCGCCCACCAGATCCGCGGCGGGCTAGCCATCCCGCGCTCGAGCCCACCACAAACCCGCCGGCGCGCGCAAGCCAGCGCCGGAGCCACGCCTGCCCGCGAGCTAGAACCGCTGGGGCTGCGCCCGCGCGCCCGCCAGGACCCGTCGCGCCATATCCGTCCCCGCGCCTCGCAGAGAGATGCCCCGCCGCCACCCTCCCTGGAGCCTGACCGGGCTTGGCCAGCGGGCTCCTCGGGCGTGTTGGTTTTTGATCTCTAGATTAGATCACCCATGATCAACAACGTACGTGTATATGCTAAGCTAGCACACACGCAGGCAACTGGATGGATTTCCAGCCGTACCTGGTCTATCCAGTACTTACCTCGCGTACGTACGTGAGCTAGCTGATCGATAGAAAATCAATCATTTCGGTGGAACTCGGATGAGCTCAGCAAACGAGGAAAACCAGATCAGCAGACTTGTTTATGGCTACAGGGGCGTGTCGCTCCTGGGCTTTTTCTTTGTATTGCTCTTTTCGTTGTACAGACTACAGGGGATATCTTAAGTATATATACATATATATTAGCTAAGCTGGCTAACTAGCAGTCCTACTCGGTGCTGGTTTAGGAAACCTACACGGACACATGAATATACACGTGCACGGAACGGACACGGCAAGCTGTCGTGTTTAATCCTAATATTCACCCTTTTAAACATAACGTCTTTGGTGCGACCTGGATCTCAAATGCGACGACTACTACTCATAGGCTTTATCGTCGGCATTGTCTTCGTCGTTGCTCGCAACATTTCAGGGTTCATCATTCTTGTCGTTGGCTCGTCCATAGCTTGATCCCAACGCTCCTTCTTGATCGCGTCTTCAACCTTCATCTATTTTTCGGTGCTTGATAGACTGTCTTTAGGATCATCCAAGGGACATCTTTTGAACTCGCGCGAGACCAAACTTTGGTCCAACTTTGAGTTCCACGCTCTTGGCGTTTAGGATCATCCAAGGGACATCTTTTGAACTCGCGCGAGACCAAACTTTGGTCCAACTTTGAGTTCCACGCTCTTGGCGCTTACTTCAACCCGTAAAGTGCCTTCTTGAGCTTGTAAACTTTCCCTTCTTCTCTTTTTTTCTCGTAGGCGAGGGGTCGTTCCACATACACTTCTTCTGTGAGGTTACCGTTGAGGAAAGCGGATTTAACATCCATATGATGAACCTTCCAATCCTCTTGTGCTGTCAAAGCTAGGAGCACTCTCACCGTCTCGATTCGTGCAACCAGTGCAAACACCTCCTCATAGTCAACTCTTTGATGTTGTACGTAGCCCTTTGCGACGAGTCTTGCCTTGTACTTCACAACGGCACCCTTCGTGTCTTTCTTTAACTTGTAAACCCACTTCAAACCTATGGCCTTTTGGTTCGGATGTCGGGTTACCAAAGTCCACGTGCCATTGCTCTCGATCGCCTTCATCTCCTCATCCATGGCGTGCATCCAACTTGAACTTTGCTCGCCTCTACGAAGTTCGCCGGCTCCTCAACTCCGAGTAAACACAAATCGGAGTTCTCGAGTGTAACTGGCTTTGCGTACTTCTTGACTTTCTTGAGGGGCTTGTAGCGACGAGGCCCGGAAGAATTCGTCGTTGCTTGCGAATGGGACGACACAAATTGTGTCGGCGTCGATGCACTTGAGGAAGACCGTTGAGTCTCGGGCGTGGTAGATGCCGGGTAGTTGGCATCAGCGTCGTCCGCATAGTCGTCGTGATCGTGACCATCATCTTGATTGTCATCATCACTATGCGCCTCGTTGTCGATGTCGTTGCCGAGATCTCTACCCGTGTCTTGCGCGTCATTGTCGCTATCACCTTGCGACCCATGCGCGTCGTCGTTGGTGTCGGCACCATGGTGATCACTGCCATTGCGGTCACCTTGGTTGTGCGTCTTGCCAACCACCTGGACATCCTCCCCTGCATCATCATCAGTTGGAAATTCAACTGTGAACATGTTACCGTTTAGAGCATCGTCGGTTGCTGCGCTCCAGTTCCACGCTTGGTTTTCTTCAAACACAATGTCGCGTGAAATCCGTAGACGCTTGGTTTGTGGATCGTAGAAGCGGTATGCCTTGGTGCCGGAACTCCTGTCGTATCCGATGAACACCATCTTGGTGCTACGATCAGCAAGCTTTGAGAGATGCGACTCCGCCGTCTTCACATGCGCCACGCACCCGAACGTCCGTAGAAGAGACACATTCGGCTTACGTCCGTAAATTTCTTCATACGGAGTCTTTCCTATCACCGCCTTCGTTGGAGCCCGGTTGAGAAGATAGATCGCTGTCGAGACAGCTTCTCCCCAAAATGTCCCCGGCAAGTTGTTGCTCTTGAGTAAACTTCTCGCCATGTCAATGATGGTTCGATTGCGCCTTTCAACAACACCATTCTGCTGTGGCGTATAAGGTGCAGTGAGGAACCTTTTTATGTCAATCTTCTCGCAATAGTCGTTGAACTCGCTTGACGTAAACTCGCCGCCCCGATCTGTCCGTAGAGCGTGAACCTTCAGCTTGTGTTCCATCTCCGTTGCAGCCTTCAGCTTATTGAATGCTTTAAACGCCTAATCTTTAGATCAAAGGAGAACGACCCACATGTATCTCGAGTAGTCATCTACCACTAGGAAGAAATTCTTATTTCCTCCGTGAGTTGTTGGGGTGATAGGGCCACATAGATCACCATGGAGCAGCTCGAGTGCATCACTTGCACGATAGGTAGACTGAGCAGGGAACGGCCTGCGGTGCTATTTTTCAACCAAGCACCCATAACATACTCGATCAACATGGTCGATTAACGGCATCCCAGATACCATCTCCATATTTGACATCTTCTTCAAGGCGTAGAAGTTAACGTGTCCAAATCTAGCATGCCATAACCACGAATCATCATCACTCTTGGCGAGCCAACACTCCGGTTGAGATTGATCAAGGTTGAGAATATACAGCCTGTTCCGCCTGCGATTTACACGCGCTAGCACGTTTCGGAGGTTGTCAAAAATCGTCATCACTCCGTTCTCGATATCCACCTTGCATCCATTCTCGTCAAGTTTCCCGACAGAGATGATGTTGTTGCGAAGCCGTGGGATGTAGTACACTCCGGTGAGTATGCGATGTTCTCCTGTGAGACCCTCAAAGAGGACAGAACCTTGCCCGCAAATCTCCATATTTGAACCATCACCGAACTTGACCGAGCCTTGAACATCATATTCTAGCTCGAGGAACTTCTCCTTGCACCCCGTCATGTGGTTACTTGCACCGTGTCTAGATACTATGACACGTTCTGGCATCCGGATAACTTCGGTATTACTTTCTTCTCATGAAGTAGAACGTTCCGGCTTGGTTTCACAACCACCGTTTGGACGAGATCACAAACTTTAGCCATCAGAAGACATGGACGTTCGTCTTTTTGCTTCACCAAATTTGCCTTGATCTCACGCTTGTTAGGCTCCACGAGATCATAAACTTCGGCCATCAGAAGGCCTGGACGTTCGTCTTTCTGCTTCGCCAAATTTGCCTTGATCTCCCTCTTGTTAGGCTCCGGACAATCCTTCGCAAAGTGACCATCTTGTTGCAGTTATAGCACTTGACCTCGGAGATATCCAAGTTCTGTGGCTTTCGCTCTTTAGATCGGTCCGCCTTACCACGACCATGTGGCTTGCCTTTTCCTTTGCCTTATTTGGTTTGTCCGCCACGCTTCGCATTGCTTGAGCCTTCGCCAACGTTGCGCCTTCCTTTGCTACTTGGGGACTCCCAATCTGCGCGCGAGTACATTAGTTAGTCATCACCTCCTCCTTTTCCTTTCCGACAACCACAAGCATTCTCTTCCCACGTCCGCAAGCGTCCGATCGCCGCCGTTATGGTCATGTCGTCGATGTCGTAAAGCTGCTCGAGCGTGCCGATGATGTACGTGAATTTATCAGTCACCGAACTGAAAAACTTCTCCACAATCTCGGTCTCCTCGAGCTTTGCACCAAGCGCGCGGATCTCTCCCACAAATGTAGTCAGACGCATGGCATAGTCGTTCACCAATTCAGTTTCCTCCATCTGCAACTTGTGAAATTGGCGCTTCAGTACTTGTGCCCGAGCCTTCGTGACGTGATCTTTTCCGATCCTCATCTCTTTGAGCGCGTTCCACGCCTCTCTTGTTGTCTCGAACTCCGCCAATGTCATCAGCACAGAATCCGGCACAGACTGGGCTATGGTGGCCATGGCACCTTCGTCGAACTCCTCGTCGATGTCGTCGTCCGTGATGGCCTCCCACACTCGAAGGGTTCGGAGAATAATCTTCATCTTCACCACCCACACGCCGTAGTTGGCATCGATAAGCATCGGGTACTGGATGGGGATGTTGCGATGCGCATGTACGTTGGCGCCGCCCATTCCGCCACCACTGGTTACTGACTTGCCGCCCTTCTTCACCTTGTCGCCGTTCTTATTCGTCTTGGAACAACCGTTGCCGGACTTGACCGACTCCTTGTTGATGTCCATCATCGTAGATCGTCGAGGCTCTAGATACCATTGATCTCTAGATCAGATCACCCAGGATCAACAACGTACATGTATATGCTAAGCTAGCACACAAGCAGGCAGCTGGATGGATTTCCAGCACCTGGTCTAGCCAGTACGTACCTCGCGTACGTACGTGAGCTAGCTGATCGATAGAAATCGATCGTTTCGGCGGAACTCGGATAAACTCAGCAAACGAGAGGAAAACCAGATCGATAGACTTGTTTAGCTACACGGGCGTGACGCTTCTGGGCTTTTTCTTTGTATTGTTTTTTTGTTGTACAGATTACAGGGGATATCTCGAATATATATGCTAGCTAAGCTGGCTAACTAGCCGTCCTATTCGATGATGGATTAGGAAACCTACACAGACACATGAATATACACGTGCACGGAACGGACACGGTAAGCTGTCGTGTTTAATCCTAATAAGGCGGCGGCGAGGTGAGGGGGAGGAGGGGGTGGGAAGAAGGCGGCGCCGGAGTGGATTCCCCCGTGTCGCCAGATAGAGAGGCGACGCAGGGGTTGGCCCTGTTGGGCATTCTTCATACTTCCCATCGATCTTCAATGCAGAGGTAACTGTACTTCTTGCTTGAAGGCTCACAGTGGAGTTAAACTTTCAAAAGCTTGATGTTCAAAAGCTTGATCTTCAATACAGAGGTAACTGTAGCCGGTATGCTTAATGATGAAGGAAAAAACTTATCTACCACCGGGCGCTGCTGGACGCGACAGCTGTGCAAAATTAGTTGGGTTCGACGAGCAGCACATGCATTGGCAAGAGAGCACGTTACAATTAATCTAGTACCTTCATTCCAAAATATAAGATGTTTTGGTAGGCCAAGTATTATATCTAAATAGGACTCCCCTCTATCTGATTAAGCCACTCCACCCACTTCTCGTTAGTGGGTAAGTGGTAGGGACCCGGCCTACTTGAGGCGACCCGAGCTAGTCTTTTCCATTTTTCTTCTTTTTTTTGTTTTTTGTTCTCCAATTTTTCATTCTTTTATTATTTTTTCTCTCATTTTTTCATTCTTATTCTATTTGTTTCTTTATTTTTATCTTTTTTCTTTTGAATATTTTGTTTCTTTTTGTTCTCATTGTCTCATTAATTTTCAGTCAACATTTTTATATATATCAGAAACATTTTTCAAATACATTTTTAATTTTACAACACAATATATAATTTTTTAATACATGGAAAAAATTCTATTACAGATTTTAGCATTTTCCAAATGATTGATTAACATTTTTGAAGACATGATCAACATTTTTTCTATACATCTTCAACATTTCTTTAAATGCTTGATAAACAGTTTATTTCAAATACAAAGAGTAGCAGTTTTTAAATACATGGTCAATATTTATTTATATGCACATTTAACATATTTCAAAGGCTTGATTAACATTTTCAAACACTTGTTCAATATTTTTCAACTGCTTAATTAACATTTTCATAAACATGATAAAAAATCATATTTAATACATGGTTTACATTTATAATATACACATTTAACATTTCTTAGATGCTTGATTAACATTTTAAGTACTTGTTCTACATTTTTTTATTGCTTTATTAACATTTTATATACATGATCAATATTTTTAAAATAGTTGTTCAGAATTTTTCAAATATTTTTCAACATTTTTGAAATAGTTTTTCCAACATTTATTCAACATTTTTCTCAAAAGCTTGAGTGACATTTTTATATACACGATCAACATCTTTTCAAATAGTTCTTCAACATTTTTCAAGAAAATTTTTAACAGTTTTCAAATACCTGTTCAACACTTTTCAAATGATTTTTGTAGAGTGCTTATGTATATTAAAAATACTTCTTCAACACTGTTCAACATTAAAATATAAAAATAAGGCAAAAAACCAAATCAGAAAAAGTAAACAAAAAAAGGAAAAAGAGGTTGCGGCCTCCCACGTGCGTGGGCCGGCCCAAACCTCTCGCCCTTTAAGCGAGTAGGAAGCCACACTCGCTGAAGGCGAGATATAGGGGCACCCATCTAACTATATGACTAGATCAGGTCGCTCACGGCCATCAAACTTTTTGCTTATTTCAATGTGTGAACTGTTTTTAGTATCATTTTTTAAATGAGTGATTTTGTTTTAAAATGAGAGAAATTGGCTTTTGAAATGACTGAAATTAGTAGTTTGAAATGAGTGAATCAGTTTTTTGAAAATGATTGATAGCTAATTTTTAAAATAGAGTAAATTGTTTCTTTAATTGAGTGAAAACCTTTTATTGAAATGAATGAAATTAGTTTGAAATTTATTTTTAATGAGTGGAATCATTTTTTTATTATGAGTGAAATAATTATTTTGAAACGGATAAAAATAATTTTTTTTAAACGGTAAAATTTAAACTAGTTCAAATTAAGCCATAAGCTTCGTCCAAATTTTGAGGGTGTGCCTATATTTCAAGAAGACATGAGGGCCGTTTCTTGTTCTTACTTGTGAAGCTAAAAATGGCCACAATTAAGCCATTTGTGAAGATGGTCTGCCATCGAAATTCGGTCGTTGATCACTAACTATGTGTAGATTTTGCATTTCGGTAGAGCCCAACTTTTCCACACCATATAAGGGGTGGTCGTGGCAATGAGATCGGGGATTTGCAAGGCATAGGCAAAGGTCAAAGGACGAAACTATTGTGCGTACGACAGATAGTGTCCAATCAATGTACGATTAAAAACCGAACGGTTTTTGTGCAGTTTGGTATTACACACCAATGTCTGGATTTCTACATCGTAAGGAGTTTAAGAAGTCCTACGTGTCATTGTTCGTCATAGAATACGCTTCAATGCTATTGTATCAACCGCTCGTCTTGCAGCAGAGAGAAAAGAACTGTCGAATGTGATACGAATATTTTTTTTATCGTATCCAGAGAGAAAAGAACTGTCGAATGTGCTCCGAATATTTTTGATCGTTGTTACGTTTTTCGAATAGGAGCATAACCTCCGGCCTCTGCCTTAAACAATGCACACATCCATCTTTATTATTACACTTCTGCTTCAGTACAACTCCTAAGCACATCAACGAACAAGATCTATCCATACCTCTTCATAATGAAGGGTAGGATGTTGTTTTAAAATTACATGGCATACTGAGAGGGGGGGTGGGCGGCCCATCAAGGCGAAAGCGACGTATTGCTCTTTAAGTCGTGGCATAAAAATACAAAATAAGTGGGCAGCAAGGAAATCGATCTCGCAACCACATCATCCCAACTAATTACTACTAAAACAGTAGGAATGAAGCCCTTTTGTTGATTGTTGGTAAGAGCGAAAGTAATAAGAACAATGTGGCATCGAGATAAGAAAATATGTTTTGAACATTATGAAAATTTATTAACAATTTTTAAATGCAGAATATTTTATAAACACAAATAATTTGCAAATTATCAAAAAAAACAAAAATAACGGATAATATTAGAAATCAAAACTCTTTTAAGACATGAACATTTTTACAATCCATGAATAGTTCTTACAGTGTGAATACTCTTTGAAAATTCTGAATATTCTTTTTTAAAACATTAATACTTTCTGAAACTTTATTTTTTGTAGAAATGGGAAAATATTTGAGATGCGAACAAAAAAAGAAATTCCCAACATTCTCTGAATTTTCGGAAAATTTATTGAAAACTACAACTTTTCAAAAATAAATCACAAAATCTTTATCATTATTTGGTACACGTGGATATTATTTTTAATTCGTTATCAAAATTTAATAATGGAAACATTTCTTGAGATTCTACAGAAAATTTCAAAACAGACAATATTTTTGAAATTTCAGGAAATATTTGAAAATGGGAACAAGTTTTCAAAAAGATCAAGTTTTTGGAATTTATAAACATTCATTTGAAAAAGAATTAATTTAAATTTTTTTGACTTTATAAACAATAATTTTCTTAATTTTCGCGAAAATCTGAATTTTTGTAGAAATCTAATAAAATTCAAAACAAAATAAATAAATAGAACAGAAAGACAAAAAGTAAAATCCCAAAAAATAGTAAAAGTGAAAACCGACACCGGTGGCTCGCTGTGGTGGAGTTCGCCCTGTGCGTGCGGTTCACATTACGATGCGGGGAGCATCACATAGGATTTTACCCATACGTTTGATGATTAATCTCAAATAGACAGCGCCGCACACAGTAGGCTGCCGACTAGGCCGGCCCATTCTCCCACGTGGAAACAGAAAAAATTCACCAGAAAAGAAATGGCAGCGTGATGGATCAAATCATGTAACTCCCACTGTTGACTGCTCGCCGCTAGCTGCATGAGCGAATAAGCTTCAGTCTCTAATTAGGAAACGGAGACAAAAAGAACTATCTCTCAGCGACCTATTTAATGTAGTGAATTGGTCTTTTCTCACATTTTTTTCTATTGTTTTTTGTGTCTTTATCTATTTTTTTGTTTCTGTTTTGGAAAATGGCTGAGCTTTTGAAAACAATAAATTCCAAAAAAAAATTCGCTGGTTCAAATATTGTTCAGAAATACAAATGTTTGCATTTTGAAAATTAAAAAAGTCCATGTCTTTAAAAATTGCTCAGAATTCCAAAATACAAACTATTTTTAACATGAGCAGACAAAATTTTGAACATGAATTTTTTGTGATATCAGAACAAATTTTGAATTAAAAAATCAGAAAAATAAGAGCAAAAATTTGAAACGAATTTTATTTTCCAATTTTTCTGATTTTTTTGTATTTGTGTGGAATTGTTTTGAAGACATGAAATTCTTGAAATTCCAAACAAAATTTAAAAGCGTGAACATTAATTGAAACTCGCCAAAAAAATTGAATTTGTGAAGAAATTTTGAAAAAAAGGGATTTTTTTTGGATTTGCGAACAAATTTTGAAAATAGGGTGATATTCGGGTTGGCTAGATACCTCCATGTGAGAGCACGCTATTTTTCGACATCTTTGCAATGGTTACTCCAAAAAGAATGTTCATGTTCATATGTAATGATGAAAATTGCAATTAACTCACGGATGCACTTCTTCTGGCCTTGTCTGGCACAGTGTTCTTAACAGTTGTGTTTTTCTTTACTATGGATAAATGACCCTAACTTTTTGCAGCAGCCAGGCATAGAAATTATGAGGCATCTACGCCAGGTTTGAACGACTTCCTGACACCATTTGCACGTTGCGACACGTCCGACCATTTTCGGCCTTTTCACCGACAGAACTCCAGAAAATGCCAAACTTGTCAAAAATCCAAACAACTTGGCATGATACCTTAAATTGGTCATAAAAGCTGGTGGGAAAAAACAATGTCATATCACGGATGTAAAAAAAGAACATGCATTCAACTGGACCCTTCTGGCCTACTCGAAGAGCCTCTATTGTAAGCAGTCTATTTTTAGACATCCTTGAAATGACCTCAACCTTTGAAAACAAGTGGGCACACCGGTGATAGGCATTCATTCCTAGTTTAACCAAGAAAACTCCAGAAAATGCAGGACTTTTCAAAAACCAAAACAACATGGCATGATGCTTTGAATTGGTCATGCAAGGCCATAAAAAATTGGGGCCATTTCAGAGATGTCGCGAAACGAGGTGCTTCCAAATGGGCACTTCTGGCTACCCAAACACTCTCTATCACTACGGGAAATAGATAATTTGCCGTCAGGGGGTGTCTTTGCCATCAGCTTTTCCTCGGGCAGACGGCAAAGAAAGAGATAGCTGGCATCAATAGACGGCAAAGAAAAACTGACGGAAAAATAGACTATGCCAATGTTAAACCAAAGGCACTAGGCACGGACAGGCCTTTCCATCTTAAAAGGATGAAGAAAGATTAGATAAGGTGCACTTGCATGCGTTGACCGCATCCTTGGGGGGCAACGCTGCAGTGTTTTTTTAATTTGACACATTCTTTGCCGTGATATATGAAGTTGAAGGCAAAGACGCGAATAGCTGACGGCAAAGATGTAGTCTAGCTGACGGCAAAACCACTTTTCTTTGCTGTTTGTGATTTATAAGGCAGACGGCAAAGAAGTTTCGGCTGACGGCAAATTCTTTGTTGTCTGTCGGATAAAAAGCTGACGGCAAAGTATTCTTTGCCGTCTGACTTTGCTATCTGCTTTCTGACGGTAAAATCTTTGCTGTCTGAATTTAGGTCTTTGCCTTCTGTGATTCCCAGACGGCAAATTTCCTGTTTCCTGTAGTGTGTTGAAAATGATATTTTTTTTGAAAATCTCAGGAGTGACCTATCTTTTGCAAGTAGGTGGGCATGCACATGGTATGCGTCCATGCCAGGTATGAACGATTTCCAACACCATTTGCACGTTGTGACACGTCCGGCCATTTTTATCGGTCTTTTTTCACCAAGAAAACTACAGAAAATTCAAGACTTGTCGAAAACCGAAACCACTTGAAATGGTGTCTTGAATTGGTCGTACAAGGTCATTAAAAATGGGGCAATTTCAAGGATGTCGAGAAACAACGTGCTCTTGGACGGAGCCTTGTGTCAACACACTCCATTCAACATGGTATATTTTGGACATCCTTTAAATGAACCCAACTTTTGCAAACAGGTGTGAATGCCCATGTTAGGCATCCATGTCAAGTTTGAATGATTTCCGACACCGTATGAAGTAGCGACATGTTTTTTTTGGCCTTTTTTGACGGAGAAAACTCCAAAAAATATGAAAAATTTGTTGAAAACCAATTTTTCTGCATGGCGTCTTTAATTGGTTATACAAGTCCATGGAAAATATTAGGGTCATTTCAAGGATGTCGAGAAACAATGAGCTCTCAGACGAAGCCTTCTAGCCTATCTGAATACCCTCCACTGAACATGGTCTATTTTTGAATGTTCTTTAAATGATCCCAGCTTTTGCAATCAAGTGGATATGCCCATGGTAGGCATCCAACGTAAGCAAGTTGCGACATGCCCGACACTTTTTTGTCCGTTGTTGAACGAAAAACTCCGGGAAGTGCAAAGGTTGTCAAAAACTCAAAGAAATTGGCATTGTGCTTTGAATGGGACATATAATCGCATGAAAAACATTCAGGGTCATTTGACGGATGGCAAAAAATGGACCTTTCTGGCCTACTCGAACACCCTTCGTTGAACATGGTATATTTCTCAACATGCATGAAATGACCCCCAACGTTTTCCAACAGGTGAGAGTTTCCATTGTAGGCATCTATGTCTTGTTTGAATGAATTCCGACATCGTATACAAATTGCGTCACGTTCGACCTTTTATCAGCCATATTTCACTGAGAAAACCTAAAAAATGCAAGAATTTTCAAAAACTCAAACAACTTGACATGATGCCCTGAAATGGTCATATAAGCTCATGAAAAAATTGAGGTTGTTGGATGGATGCCGAAAAAATGTGCTCTCAAATGGTGCTTTCTGGCCTACAAGGAGACATAAGTTGAACATGGTGTTTTTTGGACATCATTGATATAATTGCCAATTTTTGACACCAGATGGGTACCCCATGGTAGGCATTCATGTTAGGTTTTAACGAATTCCGACACCCTATGCTGTTGCGTCACGTCTGGGATTATTTTCACTGTGAACTAAAGAAAATCCAAAAATTCTCGAAAATCGAAACAACATAGCATGGTGCCTTGAATTGGTCATACAAGGCCATTAAAAACCGTGGGCCATTTCGAGGATGTCAAGAAACAATGTGCTCTCAGACGGAGCCTTCTGGATATCTTTGAAATAGACCATGTTCAACGTGCCCACCCGAACACACTCCGTACAACATGGTCTATTTTTGGACATCTTTGAATGACCTCAACTTTTGCAAGTAGATGGGCAATGCCCATATTACACATCCATGCCAGGTTTGAACGATTTTACCATATGCAAGTTGCGACACATTCGTCCCTTATTGGTCTTTTTTGACCGACAAACTCCATAAAATACAAAAATTGTAGAAAAGCAAAACAACATGGCATGGTGCCTTGAATTGGTCATACAAGCCAATGAAAGAATTGGGTTCAATTGAGAGATGTCGAGAAACTGCATGCTCTCAAACGGATGCTTCTGGCCTACCGGTCACCCTATGTTCAATATATTTTTGGACATTTTTGAAATGACCCCATGTTTTACCAGTATGTGGGCATGCCCATGGTAGGCCTCCATGTCAGATTTGAAGAAAATATATATTTAAAATCATAATTTAAACAAGTATTTAAAACTATTATCTTAAGTGTTTAACATAACTAATAAATACAAAGGGATAAAATTGAAAACGGTAATCTTTTTTCTAAAAGATTTAATAATTTAGTACAGTTACTTAATACTGTTATTTTGGTATCGAAACAATATTTCAAATTTAGACCTTGGCTGCCCCAACCAATCATGGATTTGAAAAAAGTTCATCAATTTTTACAAAATGTTCTCAAATTTGAAAACATCACGGGCTTTAATTTATTTTCTTAAAAGTAGTAAAGAGTTTGTGGATTTTTAAAAAACTCAAGGATTTAAACATGTTCACAGATTTGAAACAAAGTTAATGAATTTAAAAAAGTCAAGGATTTAAACATGTTCACGGATTTCACATATTAGGAGACCCATCATTTTGCAATGAAAACAACATATAAATCTCTGGACAATTTCGAAATCAGGCCCAACGTCTTAATACATATGCAAAAAAAATCATTATTGGCCCACCATTGATTAGAAGATTTAGCTTGTATGAATCGCTATTGGTTTGATAAGAATAATGACAATTGTTTCAGTTAAGAAAAAGTCCATGATTTAAAAATAGTTTGATTTTTCTTAAAAATAAAAGTAAATGAAAAATAAAAAGAAAGAGGAAAAATAAAAATAGAAGAATAGCCGGACAAAAAAATAGAAAAAAACCAAACAATGGTACTGAACCATGCACGCGGCACTTGTTACAGTCAGGGACATCAATTGCTGAATACGGACAATACCTAGTGGAACAGGCCCATGTAATTGTAGACCCATGGGCACCTGGTGGAACCATCGGGGTACTAAACGAAACGACTAGAGCTTTCTGGTCTAGTACCACCACGCCAATTGACGAGAATTGCAACAGAGGGATGGCTATAAAGGCTTGGTGCCTAGAAAAATATTTTTCACATGCTCCGTCCGTCTGACTGTGCGAGCATAATTTTTCTTTTTTCTCCGTTTTAGTTAACTCTGCTTAACTAAATCATTTTAGTTTTTTAACCGAAAAAAAGCGAATGTCAAACAGTTTCCAAATTTTGGAACTAAAACTAATAAAACCAAAAACTGAAAAACGAAGATTTTGGTTAGTTCTTGTTTTCGGTTCTGTTTTGCACTGCCTGACTATTTGCCGCCCGCAAACGGCAAATAGTTTATGGCAAGGCCGCAGCGTCGATAAGTTGGGCCAGCCCAACCAACCCCTAAGAAGGTGACTAGTAATTTTAGGGAAAAAAATTTCTCAAAAAAAAAGTAATTTTATAGGGAAAATAATACCCTATTTGCTGCCGGCGGGTGATCCACCGAAAAGGCGACTGATCTGCGCCGGCGCACCGGCCCAAATTTGGGCCGGTCCGCCCGCAGCCGTCCGATTTTGTCGCTGAGAACCGTTCGATGGCCCTCGTCTTCGTCAACACACTGGCGTAGAAGAAATTCCTTCTGCATCTCACTGTCTCCTTCGACTCGCCGGCCGCACGCGTCTCCCGTTGCCGTCCTTGATCTGTCGTACTCATCTTAAGGTCGCAGCTCCCTCGCCTCGCCTCGCCGCCGCACCACCGCCTCTCCTCGCCGCCGCACCACCGGCTCACCTCGCCGCTGTCGTCGATCGTAGCCGTCTCCGGTCGTCCTTTTTAGCATCGTGCAGCACGCGTCCGTTCCCCCTTGCCCGTTGACAGTAGCCGCCTGCCCGTCCCTCGCCGGTGCTGCCCACCCTGCCCTCGCTCGTTCCTCAACACAATCAATGGCGATAACGCCATGGCTCGCCGCCGGCCACACTCCATTGCCGCTGGTTGTAGCAAAATCTGGCACCGGTTGTAGCTTTTCTGCCGCCGGTTGCAGCAAAAAATCACAGTAGCCGGATGCAGCAAAAAAATGGTTGAAGCTTTTCAAAATTAGGTTTGAAGCTTTGCATGTCAACGATTGCAGCTTTTTGTCATGTGCTCGCTGGTTCAATCTTTATATGAAGCCGGTTAAAGCTTTCTTTAATGCGGGATGAAGCTTTTCAATTCAACAGTTGAAGCTCCTCAATTTAATGGATGCAGCTTTTTTATCCTCGGTGCCCCGGCGATCAGTTTCTTTGTATTTTCGGTTGAAGCTTTCCCGTCGCTAGTTGTAGCTTTTCAGGCCACCGATTGCAGCTTTTGTTGCGGGAGTGCGGCGGCGACCAGCATCTCTGTTGGTCTTTTGAAACTTTTTATGTTGCCGGTTGAAGCTATTTGGGTCATCGGTTGTAGCATTTTGCGCTGCTGGTTGCAGCTTCTCTCGCGCGCGGCCATCAGATAGCGACGCGGCCATGGCGATGAGCGCAGCCATGAAAACGGGGCAGTAGCGTTGCCCACGAGGGGCGCACGAAAAGCACATGAGGCAGGAGCTAATGGCCGGCCTCGATCCATGGAGTTTCCTGCCTGGGCAATCGCGAGGAAGGAGTGGATGGAGGCGTTGGGGAGAGGATAAGGTACACGTGTTGCCTTTCTGGTGGCTAGCGCCAGCGAGGCGAAAGTGACCGGCCAGAGCGTTCCGCCGGCGCACCGCGCGTAAACACTTCCCCCGAAAAAAGGACCTGACGAATCCCCAAACGAAAAAAGGACCTGACACTCTAAAACTAATTTTGTTCTTTCCCGCAAAAAAGAAACTATTTTGTTGTCAGTTCGTTAGTATATACTAGTAAGCGTGCACGTGCAACGCACGTATTATCATGTGAAAACAATCAACATTCACCTTATGAAGAAACATATATCAATAAAATAAACAAAATATAGTGATGTACCAACATAAGAGAAGCAATAGAGATTTTTAGCAATGTTGTAATACAAAAAACTTTGTTGGACTAAAACTATAGTGAAGATATTGGAGAACCCTGGCATTCACTTGTTTTGCTCGAGTAGGTAATGCTGAGAACCGGATCTTTCGTAATTATTATACAAATATAAAATTGGTAAAAAAGACTATAAAAATTTTCAGTGGAGCGCATCATTCATCGTAATCAACTTCATAGTATAAGATAAAAATCTAAAAGGCTGGAAACATAAACCAATGGATCCATCCAGAAAATAAGATCTGCTTCATGACAATAATCAGGAATGTACCTTGTAATCAAGTTATTTGCTCCCTTGATGTCTGGTTTGAAGCATAGCTGAGACTGCTCAGTCGTATGAAAGATGACATATGATATTGAGTGTAAGAAAGCCTTGAAAGTAGTAGGAGACACCTTAAAACGCAATAGCAGGAAGAAAAAGTTAAAATAGTGAAGTGCATGTTGCCTCCAGAAATCCCTAGCAAGAGACTGGTCTTCTTCCCCATATTACATATGTCGATACTAAGCATATCATTGACCCATTTAGTTGTCCAGATGACCAGATTAAATCGTAAGCATTATGTGGTTCTTATTTCAGTAAAAATGAATTTTGTTGAATAATTAACTTAATTGGTATAAAAGAACTATACTATGGGTTGTGCTTAAACGGTAAAAGATTTGTCTAGAAGATAGGAATAAAATACATGCAATTACTCACTAAAAATCTTCTCTGCTCTTACTATTGGGGGATACCAGCTACTTGACTAACAGGGTAATAATGGGACATATGGTGGGATGAAAGCAATGGGTGGGATGAAATTCTCGACAACAGCATGCAATCAGGAAATAAGGACCGTTTGATGACTATAAAATTGACAGTAAAGATGTCTCTTTTCACAATTGGTTGCTCCATTTTAGTATTGGTTATCCAACCAGTATTTTTTAAGTTTTATTTTGATATGTGTTTGTAGCCCAAAGATCTTTGCCTTGCCAATTTATTCATATTCAACACATATTACCTTTTGCACCAGCTACACCAGAAACATGCATCCTACTGTCAAGTTTTCATTGTAGTGTACACAGTCTTTTACAGTGAAGCGTGTATCAAAAACTTTTATGGTGCTTAATTCTGCTAGGTTGCTTTTCTTCGCTTGAGTTGCTCCTCCCTTTTTTAATTTCTACTCCCTCAGTCCGGAAATACTTGTCATCAAAATTAATAAAAGAGGGTGTATCTAGATCTATTTTAGTTCTAGATACACCCCTTTTTGTCCATTTTGATGACAAGTTTTTCCGGACGGAGGGAGTATTAATTACCCAGCCGTGAATCAAAAGAGTATTTAGGTGCGCCAGACTTACAGAACTTAATTCTGAAGCCAAGTGTTTGTTTGATGTTGTAGGGTATCTTTTCTAATGCCTGAGATCTGATTGATTATCACAAAAAATGGAAACGTGAGGATCCCTTGTACTCTACTACTTACCATGGAAGCTGATTGATAACACACCAAAACAAAATCACCACAAAATGGAAACTTGAGGATTCATTCCTCTCTAGTGGAAGGGAAAAAAAGGTCATTAACCATACAAGTTGATTGATAATGCAGACAAAAGGAAAACAACTGCGGGATACTAACTCTGTAGTAAAAAGGAAAAAAAATCATCGTCAAGTATTCTTGCACCATAGCTCGATGGTCGTAATGGGATATTAAAAGATCGGGTTTACTATTTCACATCTAGATGTGAAATATTATCTCACATCTAACTCACTCATCTTTGATTTTTTTAAAGTCTTCCACTCACTCACTCTTGATTTTTTTAAAGTCTTTCATGAATTTTAAGGGTGATGGAGTTAGATGTGAGATAATATCTCACATCTAGATGTGACATAGGCAGACCCTTAAAAGATTGTTTGTGGTTAACTTCTATCTCAACATGAGGCCAGCCTGTAAAGCTGATTATACTTCCATCTCAACATGAGTCCGTGGAAACTGAGTTTTTGGCACGGAGGGTCTGGGATCAAATCCAAACAGCCTCATACTGACCTTGTAAGTGATGAAGCCGAATGTGTATGCGTACTCGTGTCGAACACTTCGTTTCTGTACAGCTCAAGCGCAGTGTAGTAACCTAAATTACAGAAGAATATAATTAAGTTTGTCAATGAAGGATTATTATTTGTATAATATTTCTAATTTTGATGTTACTAAAAGTGGGCTTACTGAAGCTGTTGACAATGGCCTTGTGGTTCACCAGTTTCACCTTCTCAGGAACGACAACCTCACCAAGCAGAATCACTCGGCCTCCATTATCACCGAAAAGAAACTATTTTGTTGTCAGTTCGATAGTATATATATGGGCTGGCTGTGCGAAGCAACAAGCAAAGCACCTACAGCGCCATGGCCAGCACTAGAGGCGCATGTGCTCCACTCGCGCTCGCGGCCTTCGTCTTCCTCGTGTGTGCGGCGGCCACGGTTGTCTACACCACCAGCTTCTCTCTGTCAACAGCGCTACTAGCCGTCTCCGGCCTACGTCCAGACGACGTGTTCACCATCCCACATGCACTTACCACCAAAAGCAGCGGCGGCTCGAACGTCGGCGGGCCTCTCCACACCAGCCTCCACACGTGCCGCAAGCCAAAGTTGCCGCCAAATCCGCTCCCGCCCTTCTACTGCTGCCCACCGGCGTCCGCTTCATCGTCGGAGCCAATCAACTTCACTCTTCCGGACCAGGCGGAGCCGCTCAGGGTCCGGCGGCCCGTGCACGCCGTGGGGGCGGAGTACATGGCCAAGTACGAGCGCGCCATCGCGCTGATGAAGGCGCTGCCCCACACCGACCCGCGCAGCTTCTACCAGATGGCCAACATCCACTGCGCCTACTGCACCGGCTCCTACCGCCAGACGGGGAACCCGGAGCTGGACATGCAGATCCACTTCTCGTGGTTCTTCTTCCCGTTCCATCGTGCCTACCTCTACTTCTTCGAGCGCATCGCGGCCAAGCTGCTTGGGGAGCCCGACTTCGCGCTGCCCTTCTGGAGCTGGGACGTGCCGGACGGGATGCGGATGCCGCCGGAGTTCGCCAACTCCTCCTCGCCGCTGTACGATCCTGTCCGGAACCCAAGGCACGCGCCACCCAGTCTCGTGGACCTGGGCTTCGTCGGCGTGGAGAGCAACCGCACAGACGAGCAGCAGATCCAATACAACCTTAGGACCATGTACAAGCAGGTGCGTCACCTACGTATACTACTTCCTTTTATTTTTGAACTTCTCTGTTGCGGAATATTTTCAAACTTACTTGGTACTTCCTCCATCCGGAATTTCTTAAGCCTCAAAAGGATGTACCTAGGTGCATTTTAGTTCTAGATATATCCGTTTGAGCGACAAGTAATTTCGAACGAAGGCTTACCTACGTGCATGTATAATATGATTCCTCACTGAACGATAAATCCGGCCTGTCTGACAATTATATTTCAGATGATTGGCAATGCAGCTTTGCCGTCCCTCTTCCATGGCCAGCCCTTCCGTGCTGGCCAGTCTGACAAGCCAGGCCCTGGGACAGTGGAGCTGTCGCCACACAACACGGTGCACACCTGGACTGGCGACATAGCTCTGACCAACGTGGAGAACATGGGAACCTACTACTCAGCCGGCCGAGACCCACTCTTCTACCCACACCACAGCAACATAGATCGCCTGTGGGAGGCATGGCGCGAAGTCGGCGCTGCGCGTGGTTACCGTGGCCATGTCGACTTCACGGACCGTGACTGGCTCGACTCCTCCTTTCTCTTCTACGACGAGGAGTCCCGCCTAGTGCGGATCACCATCCGCGACGTGCTCGACACAGAGAAGCTCCGGTACAAGTTTGATGGCGTTGGCATGCCGTGGGTGGACGCACGCCCACCTACAACTCCAAACATGAGCAAAAATAAAGCCTTGCTCAAGTCCGTTAGAATCCCATTATCCCTTCACAAAGTTGTGACCGTAGAGGTAAGTCGACCGCAAGTGCTTCGAAGCATGGAAGAGAAGGAGGCACGTGAGGAAGTACTGGTGATCGAGGGCATTGAGACCGACGGAACAGAAATGGTCAAGTTCGACGTCTACGTGAATGCTATGGAGCACGAGAAGGTGGAGCCCAGCGGGCGCGAGCTAGCAGGGAGCTACATGTGCTTGAGTCATCCACGTATCGATGGCACAGGCAAGGGGATGCTTGTAGAAACAAGCATGAGGGTGGCATTGAACGAGCTCTTGGAAGATTTGGATGCCGATGGTGATGATACTGTGACCGTGACATTGGTGCCCAGACATGGGAAGGTTAAGATCAGAAGCCTGAGAATAGTGTACATGGTGGAGTGAGATTACAGTACCAACAAATTGCATAATGTATTGTAAATTTGGAGTGAGATTACAGTTATGGAAGCGAATCATCAAGTTGTGACCCAATTGATCTGCAGCTGTATGAAATACCCAATGTGCCCTTAAAGCCAGAAAATACTTACAAACAAATTTGTTGTAGCATTGCGTAATTTGAGCACTATCCCGAAAATAAAATACCCTAAATGATTTGATGTACTATAAAAGAACTCAGGAAATAATGCAAGCCAATGTCTCTTATATTGTAGTACATCCATGCCACTCAAACTGGTAGTTCAGATTTTTTGAAAAGCGGAAATGATAATCTTTGTCTTGGTTTTGTAAATCTGAAAGGAAGTGCAATATATCTTGTACATACCCAAAGTATTCAATACAGATGAAAAAAAAGCAAATTTGAAGTGCTAAAATCATAAATACTCATATTTGATTTTCTAGGCAAAACTAGTCATATTTGATGGTCTATATTAAATTACATAAACAATTGTGAAGGATAAAGGCCAAACAAGCCCAGTGCCGTGGATGCACGGTGGTAGCATTTGCTTATTGTGTTCCATACACACTCGATAAATCAACATGCACACCTAATTTTGTTTACATCAACATAGTTTTCTTTTCATCTTTTCCTTAATAATTATTTTGGAACCGACTAAATTCAATAAAGATTGAAATATTATGTTCATATTGATGTAATTTTTACGATTATAGAGCTAACCAACACTTCCATATTTTATTGGGAAGATTGTAAAAGTCCTACAATAAGATTTTTTAATGTAATCAACAATATATAGTGACTCTAAATATTTGTACTCAACTAATTTATGCATGGCTGGTAAATCTAAACATTGATTTTTTTTTTCATATTAGACATTGATTTTAATAATACATATTTATATGAGCTCATATTATTTAAGAATTCTTTCACCCAATGGGGCAGAATTTGCATTTATATTCACGCTCGTATTTTGTGTATATAATATTTATGGTTCACAAAATTTAACTTTGTTCAATTGGCACACAGATTCAGTTTTGAATATCATCTAGCCATTTGGTTAGTGGACGATCTCTCTGTTACTGCATCACAACTAAGATATTCTTAATTTATGAAGCGTCACAAAAGATAGATCTTCATAGTTGCACATACACATGTAAAGTATGGTATAGTTTAATAACAAATTATATTTTATATGTCTTTGCAATTAAATCTAAAAGTAAAAAATGATCATTATTAATGTATCATGTTTCGATAAAGGTGCTTTTTATTGACTCATCATCATGAAGCATCAAGTGGATACAGAACACAAAGAGTAGACACCCGGCCTTTGCATAACTAGGATGCATGCAACCGACACCAACACACACACACAGTGTAATATGTTGGCAAAAAGCAAAGCCATACAAGACCAAAGCTATGGCAAGCAGATGATAAAGGACCTCGCCTAAGCAATCATCAAAGGAATAGAAACAAGAACCACCATTAGATACACCTGTACCGCGGAAAAGGTTCTCCAAAAGCGACACCTACAGTAAGAGAACAATGCACATTGATGTCGCCCAATCAACCACCAAGGACAGATAGTTGGTTTTCACCCCGAAGAAAGTCCGAGTAAACTCCAAACAATGGCTGTATCAAGAAAACAGATAGAGATCCGTCATTGCCAGGTAAAACCAATGAAGGTAAAACCTAAGGTTTCCACCCTGGAAATCGAGACTCGATGCCCAAAAGAACACCACAAAAAACAAAGTCACCCTGCGTTGCTGCCCCCACTTAGAATGTTGCTGCAATACACCGATTGTCCGGCTCACGGTCGCACATACATGGTTTGGATGTAGACATACACAAATGAAACCACGTCTGCGGGATGAGTAGTGAAGTGTTGCCTTCTCCCCATCCAATGAAGTTCTTTATCCTCTGAGCTTTGCCGATCTTCAAACATAATGGCCAAGAGCATCATCGAAACACCTTGGTAATCTCTTACCAGATATACCCGATGGTGTCGCTATATTGTGCGGTTAGGTTGCCATCAACCACGCCAAGGCCCACTGCCCTTGCCAGTGAGGGCACCGCATTGAGGCTACATTGAGGTCCCGACAGCACGTGGATCGGGAATGCGAGGGGGATGCGGCGGCCATGACGGCAGCTACGTGTGGCATCCCAGAGGTTGTACTGTCTTCATCCCATCGGTTAGGAGACATATTCCTCATGGCATGGGGGACGTGTGACGCATAGCTCCGTTGCAATCCGATCAGCTCTCGCTCAGGGTATCCAGATGTGCAGCATCACGTCGATCTCGTCAAGGCTGCCAAGCCGCACATGCCAGAGCACAACAGTGTGTCGTCTACAGAGGCATAGAGGGGGTAATTTAGGGTTGGGGCTGGAGGTGGGGAACGAGATGCATGGGAAGAGGAAAAGGGCGCCATGCTAGACGCCAGCTGCTGTCTAGCCTCCTCCTGCGGCGGCGAGGCGATGGACTGCAGTGGCTAGGTCTTTCTTGGGTGGCGGTGGGGCCTCCGAAGTCTCCTGGAGGCGACTTGGAGGTAGAAGGTTTTGTTTGAATAAGTTGGTAGATAACTGCCAATAGATAACCACAAATGTGTGTCAGTTCAAGATATGAATCCAAATATGTATCTCAATATTTAATCCAAATATGTATATATAAGCCCCAACATCTGTACTATGTCTCAAAAAATATTTAGTACTTTGTATATTCTCTAGAATGTTTTTGCCTTCATTGCTTTGAGCATATAGCCAGCACGACCAGGAGTCCATGTATGGAGTTTGTCATGGAACACAATATGTATCTTCCACGCTATCTAATCATGTGATGGTACTATGGTTTATGGCTTGGTCCTCACTGTAAGCGTAAATACGTACCATTGAAGTGTCCACCATCCATTTCCCTTCCTCCATCCAACGGCTAGCCATTAATGACGCGCTTGGCAGCCATCATACACCTCAACCCGGCCAGTTGAAGGCAACTTTTTTTTGAGTTCGGCTGTTTTGTTATATGCTAACACTGTTGGGCCTGCACGACACGGTTCTTAAAGTGTCATTTTGTCTGTATCACTGTAAACAACCAAATCGACGGTTTCCAATGAGTCGGACCCGAGTGATGCTCTAGACCACACGTGCGTGGCTTTAGCGGGGTGTGCCTGTACATGGTGTGCAGGTATTTTCCTCTAATCACCTCCTTAATCTCCTTCATCCCTTCTACGCAACCAAGATTTACACGAAAAATATGCACCTTGATTTTCTGATTCTATGCAAGCGATCGGATCGTAGTTCGTTCACTCTATATGTTGACTTTCATGTTTAGAGCCTTTTTTTGACGAACTTTCATGTTCACTCTATTAGGAATTAACAACTACACTGGAAAAAAAGAGGTTACAGTAGAACCATTTGAAGTTTCCTTTGAGGAGTATTTTCACCTTGTTGTTTGACACGACTTTCATGTTGTGCGTTTTCTGTTTCACAAATTATAGACGAGTAGATATACATGTGACCAGTGTACTGTAGTATGCATATCACCCTCCTAATCTCTTCACTCCTAATCTCATTCACTAGTATCTTTTAATCTACACAACCACGCTTCGATTTGAGATAAGTTGTATACGAAAAAGATGCACATGGACATTGTGCTTCCATACAGGCAATTGGTTCGTGATTTCATTGACTGGAAATGTTCAATTTCGTGTTAATGTTTGAAGCTATTTTGCATGAATTTCAACAAATTCGTCGTGAACGGTGGGTCGTTTGAATTTTCGTTTGACCAGTAGCTTCATCTTTCCGTTTCACACGACTTCCATGTTGTACGTATTCTATTTCGACGGTCGTAGACGGATACTTATACATCTCACTAGTTCCTTATAATCTGCCTAGTTTACCGTACAACGGTGCTTCGAACTTGTGGAATTGTTGTCACGTGTGAGTGCTGTTCATGTGAACGTGTCTGTGTGCGCGCACACGTGTTGTTCATGCGAGCGGGTGGGTGAGCTCGCGTATGTGTGTGTGTGCTATTCATGTGAATGTGTGTGTACTGTCATGCGTGCGTTCTACTGTAACCTCTTTTTTTCAGTGTAGTTGTTAATTCCTAATCTCAATGCATGTATGCAACCAAACATCGGATAGGAATTGCTTTCACAATGCAGGCAAACCATATGCGGGTGACCAAAGAACATGCAAACGCCGTATGTGGCTCTCTATCTCCTCAACCAGGCTCTACTCACTCTGGTCCATTTTTTTCCATGCAACTTCTAAAAATCAGTGCAGTTAAGCAAACACACCTAAATGATCATTAGCCGCGTACCTTATCCTGCTAATTACCGAGTACAACAGATTGAACCCAACTAGCATCCCTCCCTTTAGCACAAAGCAGGGATGCTATGCCGCACTAGCCCATCACATGCATATGGTACTGTACCTGATTTAGCTGATACGTACTATTGGCCCACAAGGACGGATAGCGGATAGATGATGGAAACAATAGTGCTTGAACCACACTAGTGAAGGAAAGCTTGTGCATTTTCCACTTCACTGGTGAGCAATGCATTCATAACTGGTAACTCGTCGGTGGTAACTTGACAGTAGTGACTAGCGAGCATAGCCATCCGACATAGTAACGTGACCACTAGTGACACTGGCGAAGAATTGCACATCATTTGTAAGTACTCTACCAGTGTCGAGCACTTTTATCTGTTCATCCCTGGTATATATTCTAATTTTATAAAAATAGAACATAATTAATCAAAACGACAAAAACAAAATTTAAACCCTTTCAGAAAATAAAGCACAAATGCAATTTTTTTAGCTTGCATGATGTATTCATGTCGTTCATACATGGTATATTCATGTCAATTATATTAATGTTTTGTGGGTATTCTTACTATGTTTCACCAAATTCCACTTTGTTTATTTTGCACATACATCCAATTTTGAATGCCATCCACAAAAGTTTTAAACTGTGGAAGTGGTTGTGTGCTATAATTCTTTTGGCTCATCAAACCATTAACACACCTTTGACTATTGTTGTATCTTGATAATGAGATGAGATGACGCGCACTGTAGTCGGATCTAGCCAATTAATACAAGATCTAGACTTTTCATTGGTGCACAAAAATAACAATCATTGAAGCCAACCACTGGAGGCCAAACCGGTTGCTGTATCATCTTCAATGAATGACTATAGCACACATCATCATATCTCATTATCAAGGTACAACAATAGTTCCCCTAGAAAAGGTACAACAATAGTTCCCCTATAAAAGGTACAACAATAGTTGAAGGTCTGTTAATGGTTCGATGAGCCACAAGACTTATATCACCCAATCGCTTCCACTGCTTAAAGGAGTCATAGATGGCTTGGCCGACTCCACCGACTACAACTTCTTGACTACTACCTCGATCCTGATTTGTTAGCCCCCCTCATATTTAGGGTCATAACTTGACCATAATTTTAACTAATAAAGTATAAATTATACATAGCAAAAATAGTATCATTGAAAACTATATCTAAATATGAATCCAATGATATAATTTTTTATGACATGCACTAGTACTGTAAAATTGTGTGATTTGGTTTCTAACCAAAGGAGAAGACACATAGAGGTAGATGGGTAGGAGCTAACTCGATTTACTCAAAATAGCACATCAATGGCAAAAGTTGGTCTTTTTTAACACAAAACATGCACATACACTCACCCCTATGCTTATGAACACCTCTGAGATACTTAGTCGACACATCATCTTGAAATGGTTGAAGTCACCACACGTGCCTTGGTAGTCGAGAGGAGTGTGTCCTCTCACTCAATGAACATCATCGAAAAGTATAAATAAATTTAGAAAAATGCGAGCACCAATGCCAAGTCTAGTGAGCTGATTCCACCACAAGAAAACTACGATCTGAGGTACACTCATTCACAAGAGTATGTCCTCCTGAAAAGAAAACGTGATAGATTCGTGACATGTACGTTTTGACGGGTCAATCAAAACGTGATTAGCGTTGCTCACAGCTCTCCTCTTGATCTCCTCTTGATCACCAGACAAGGAACACCACTTAGTTCGGTAAAAATTCACGTACCAGTTTACCAATGCCAACTCACATACCTGTGTATCAGGGTCCACCTAACGTACGCTACATACAGAACGCAGTTACCCAAAGCTTAGCACGTTTCCCTTGCTTTTTGTCTTCTTTTGTTTCCAGCACAAAGCTTAGTACCAGCGTCCACCGCTCTGAAAGCTTGTCTCGTTTGCTTATCATTGTCATCTTCTCTTTTGGAGTTATTGAAAAGTCATAATATTAATTTATTGCAAGGAATATTTGTAGAATTTATAATGATGGAAAATTGATTCATACTCCCTCTGTATACTAATACTAAGACTTTTTAGATCACTAATTTAAAATGTCTTATACTATTTTACAGAGACATCGCATGCTTGCCCCAGAGTATATACACTGCAATAAATCATGTCAAATTTAATAATTATTTCATGTTAGATGAATATATATGATAAATACGTACATCTATAAGGCAGTGACATTCAGACATGTGACTAAAATAAAATGGGTATGTGTTGAATAATCTCAAGGAAATTAGGATTGCAATGATGAGGCGGCAGGGAAAAAAACTACATGATGTCAATGTTTGGACCAAGATATTGGTGATGAAATTGTATGTGCGGAAGGTGACATAAATTTTTAATATGAACTCTAAAATCTTGCATGCAAGCGCTCGAATCACACTACTGCAGGAAAGCTTACCAGTGACATGTGCAATTTACCATTTCACTAGCGAGCAAAGCGTTCATCACTGGCAACTCGCCAGTGGTAGGTGGTTACAACCAACAAGTGCCTCACTCGTCAGTGGTAACTTGACAGTAGTGACTAACGAGCATAGCTGCCCGACTTGGTAACATGACCACCATTGACATGGGCGTTGAATTGCACATCATTGGAAGTACTGTACAAGTGACAATCGCTTTAATCTGCTTGTCGGTGTTATATTTTATAAAATAATAAATAATTAATCAGAAAACAAAATTTAATCCTCTTTAGCAAAACAAGCACAAACACAAATTTATTTTTCTAGCCTGCATGATGTATTCATGTCATTCATACTTGGTATATTCATGTCATTTACACAAGATATCATTATTTTTCTGTCCTACCTATCAATTAAGTGTGTCAGTGCCACTTGCTATTTTTATTGATTTTGGTGCGATATAGACAAGAGTTCTTCTCTGTTGCTTGGTTGTATGTCCACACTCCATATATCGAGGAAGGAATCAAATCAGCCACTAGTGTGTATACACACGCACTCATAGACTTTCCCGAGTATTCAGACCCTGAAGTTATTAATGACAAGAGCATGTTCTATAGTTGCATGCATACGCCAGGGGGAGACCGAGGGGAATAACAAACATGGGCCAATAATTATATTTTGCACACTTCATACCATTTATATGGATTGAATCCATTTTTGTTTTCGCAACTAATAGATTCTTAGGGTCTCTAGCTTTATCTTTGTAAATTCTAATAAACTTCTTCCATGCTACACAATACGACGATGTAGACTCTTTTGAGGACGATATCGAAGTCCTTCTTTGTGTCATCTCATCTGGATGGTGCAACATCCCGGCTTAATAGGAATGGTAGACCACTCATAATAACAAGGTGCACCTTCTTTTCCGGAAGCCCATCCGAAAGGGATCTTAAAGTTAAGTGTGCTTTGCTTGGTGAAATTTAAGGATGGGTGACTGACTGGGGAGTTGTTCCGAGGTGTCCACGAGTGAGGACAAAGGGCAGAGGAAAGACTAGTGTTGGTGTGGTGCTACTCTATATCCCAGACGCAATGGCCTGGGACCGATGCGTTTGGCTGAGTGTTACAATTGGATAAGAGTCTACCCTCATGTTTACACGGACCTCTTTGCGTCAGTAATGATCACATGGGGCACATATGGATCCTGGAACTAACCCACACAGTCATGTGCCAAGAGGGAAAGTTCCTGCTGGGCGATGGGGACGTCAGTTCCTTTGAGGAGGTTGTATGTGTGATCCCGCCTTAATAGAAATGATAGACTACTCATAACAACAATGTGTACCTTCTTTTACGAGAGCCCATCTGAGAAGTTTTTCCCAGGTGCACACGAGTGAGGACAACAGGCGCAAGAAAGACTACTCTTGGTGTGTGGGTCCAGTCTAGGCCCCAGGCTCACTGTCGTGGAACCGGCAGGTGAACCATGGGTTTCACTGGGCATTATAGTTGGTAGAATCATGGGCCATATAAACCCACTACATTCAAGGTATGAATGGAAGATACCAAATTTATGGGGATTTTGTGTTGCCTCTTCTGACAATCATGAGTCTATCTCAATATACCTAGAGGATTTGCACTGGACACAATACTTTGTATCCACATGTTCTTTCCTAAATAATATGAAATAATTTGGACAGTCACATACCTGCTCATATGACATCTTAAGTACATGGATGCTTTTGTTTGACTGTACATGTTGTTTTGCTCTGTTGGAAAAGGCAGTGCCTAGGAGGCGCTTAGGCACGCCTAGACACTAGGCAATGGCCAAACGCCACACGTAGGGCATAAACAAAAGTCAGAGCAAGTAGGAAATTGTCTACCCAGGCGAGAAATCATGCCATATATATATATATATATATATATATATATATATATATATATATATTAATTAAATAAAGTCTTACACTAATTATATATATATGGTGATTATTTTTGGATTCTTTTGATGTATTTGTTGCTTGATTTATAGACATATATTTGCTTTGATGTATTGGTCTTACATTGGTCATGTTTTGATTAATGATCTTCAAGAGAGAGTTGTGTGTGTTTGTTTTGCTTCAAGCTTGCAAATAATCTATCTCAATGAGAGAAAGAGAAAAGTGCTTGTAGTGTATTTGTACTACTAACGGTAAAAAGATAATTGCGTTGTTGTCTCGATGACGATTTGGAGGTAAATACAATATACTATCAACATTAGTTCCCTCTGATTAGTGTAAGACTTTATTTAATTAATATATTGAGATGCGTGATGTATAGCAGTCTTAGG
This sequence comes from Aegilops longissima, assembly GCA_021605205.1. Lineage (NCBI taxonomy): Eukaryota > Viridiplantae > Streptophyta > Magnoliopsida > Poales > Poaceae > Aegilops > Aegilops longissima. The sequence goes on from CM038679.1 coordinate 686,249,065, forward strand.
GTGGAGTATTAACTATAGATGCAGTTGGATGATGGTGCATAGATACGAGAAAGTAATGTCTATATGCAATCATGACATGTATAATCATAATAATAGAAAGTACGATATAATTTGTACACACCGGGAGTTTGTTCAACACATCTATGATATGGTTTCTTAAGAGATGCCACTAGTGAATTTGTGGATCACATTCCATTCATCCATTATTATTTCCACCTCAACCACACTCTTTCTTTATTGCTTACAATCTGAACTGTTTCTTTTAGTTACTTACAAACAAGAATTCCTACCGTATGATACGCTTATACTTGTAACTTGTGCGAGGGTAGTGAGACCGACAATATTATCAACGTTGGAGACCAAAGTAGAAGTTCTGTGATTGTGTGCAGGAGCCCATTATTAATTGTGTCCCTAGTGTTTCTATTGATTCGATAAATCTTGGTTTTCACTAAAGGAAATCCTTATGGCTCGATGCAAAACCTTCTTCTCCATGGCCGAACAAGCTGCTGAGATTTGCAGCATCCTGTGCTCGTGCAGACACGGTCACCTATCATGCTTTGTATTTGCACATGGGGTACACGTACTATAGGATCTCGATGCGGGCGGCATCGATGAGAACCTTGTCGCCTTCGACTAGGACAAGCGTGATGTCCAGCTGGCTGTCCTTGCCGCACTTGAGGTCCTCCAATAGCTCCCTCAGTGCGAATTGGTACGACACCATCTGTGTCTTCATCTCTGTGCCGCCGCCGTGTGGCACTTGCGTGAAGCTCCCGGCAAACTCACTGTTCTGCGGCCCCACCTTCTTCTCTTGCCCCTTGGGCACGTTCACTAGCACATCGAACTTGACGTACTTGCAGGGGTCTATGGTGACATCCACCACCAGCGCCTCCGGCGCCTTCTTGCTACTGCCACCACCGGCCCAGGCTTTCTCCGGCCTCTCCACCCTCAGGTACTACCATTCCCCTTTCTTCAACGTCATGGGGTATGAGTTGTTGGTCTGGGTGCCCTTTAGGCTGGGATGGCGCTGGACGTTGGCTGCCGGCTTGGGCCGCTTCCCCATCCATGGCAGCTTGCCGCTCTCCTCAAACATGTACCCAAGCTTGCCGACGTCAAGGACATCTCTGACGGTGATGCGCACGGGCCGCTTCTGCGCATCGTAGAAGACGAAACTAGTGTCAAGCCACTCCTTGTAGGGGAGGAACCCCCCACCAAGCTTGGTGCTGTATATGTGCCACATGCGGTCCACATTGGAGTGGTTGGAGTAGAAGATGGGGTCACGTGCCGCTGTGCTGAGGTCTCCCATATCTTGATTCATCTGGCGCGGGTCTCCTAGCCAGATGTGCGCAGAGTTGTGCGCCCCGTTCTCAAGGGATCCCGTGACCTTGTGATTTTTCTTCCCTTCATCGTCTAGCTCAACGTTGCAAAAATTCCCACCGTAGAATTGCTTCGGTGTGTCCACCATCATCTAAGACACACAAGAGGTACATGAGTTTCGCTAAGTCTTTATCGAGGGTTAATTATGATTTAATTTTATAGATTTGTTATTTCATATCTAGAAAAGAACTTTATTATGCTATAATATCATGTTGTATTGTGCCAAAAAGAGAGAAAGACATGCCATTCAACACCCAGGTGCCCCTACACCCTACATGAAAAGTGAATTAAAAAATGAAATAAAATCAAAAGCATTTAAAACTTTGGGACATCAAACATGAAAGAAAATTTGATGTTATCGCATAGTTTCAGAAATAACATTAGAGGAGCCTCACAAAAAAATTCACAGCTCAAAAGTTCACATAAACATTGAACAATGATTAAATTTTTTTGGCTAAGTGCTCCTCGAATGCTATATTTGGCGGAAACTTGTCAAGAACATCAAATGTTTGATGCCCCAAAGTTTCAGATTTTTTTCTATTTATTTGAAATTTAATGTTCATGAGGGTGTAGGGGCACCCGGAAGCTATCACACCTTTCTCAAATAGAGTAGTGTACTAGTTGTTGTCTGACGGACATGAAATTGATTTTTATATAAGGATTCCTTTAAGTTTGGCCAAGTATATAGATAATTACATGAACTGTAGAACACTAGTTTCATTAGATTATTTGTAAATTGTAGTTTTGTACTATGTAAATTTGATGTTGTAGATGTTACCCTATTTTTTTATAAATTTGATCAAACTTAAATAGGTTTGACTTGGGACAAACGTAGAACTTTAATTTATTCGGAATGGAATATGCAATATTTACAAAAATATAATAATTTTCCCACCTGTAGAGACAAAATTAATTGTGCTTCTTCTTAGAGTTTTTTGTTCCATAGATCGAGTTTTGCAAGAAAAATAGGAGGAGAGGATTCACTTCCCGCACCTCCCGCTCCCGCGGCGCGCTCCGCGCGCGTGCCTCGGGAGATCGATCGGCCGCCGCCGCTGTCGCCTCCCCAGCGTCGCCTCCCCTCGCCCGCCGCGAGTGCGCCCTTGGGCGAAGCCCGCCGGCGCTGGCGGCGGCGGGCATTCCTCCTTCCTCGGCCCTCGTGGCGCGGCGCGGCCGTCGGATCGGGACAAGGCGATCGTCCGGCTGGTCTCCCGGAGGCGGGGACGGCTGGATCCGGCGGCGACTGGGCTAGGAGGAGGTGGCGCGGTGTGGCGGTGCTGGTGGCAGGGTTTCGGTCGAGGTCGTCTTCGATCTAGATCGGGTTCTCCATCGAGCGTCGCCGGCGTGGGATCGGATCGGCGGCAACGTCACCGGTTCGGCGGAGGGCTCCGTTCCAGCCAACCGCGAGATCGGGACGCCGTGGCCTCCGGTGAAAATCGCGTCTGACTGCGGTCATGGCGGACGATGGCGGCGTCTCGGACGTCGTTCCCTTCTCGAGGCATCGTCGTTGCAGGTCACGTCAACCTGATCGAAAGGGTCCAGGGGAAACCCTTGATCTGGATCTACCGGATCGGACGATGGCGACGTTTCGATGTCGTTCTCCCTCCTGGGGGCATCGTTTTGGAGCAAGTGTTGGCTGGAGGGGACAAGAGGAGGAGCGGCGTGGCATCTCGCACGTCGACAACGGCGGGTCTCAGCGGCATGGAGCAGCGGGGGTCTCGCCGGTGGGCGTGTGATGATGGACGAGTGCAGGATGGTGGCGCTGCGGCGTCGTGGTGGCGTCGATGGCAGTGAGGCTGGCACGGTTCATGCAACAGTTCAGCTCTGAAGATGGATTGATGGTGCGTGGCTGTGGCGGCCTCATACCCGGCAGGGGGCCTGTTGACGAAAGCACGCCGGACTGGTGGGTGCCCATACCGGAAGGAGTCCTGGTTGGGACCTCAGGTCTCAGATGTTAGGTTTGGCTGCGAGGTCTGTTTGGTATTAGGCCCAGACCATCAGCGCCTTCATCAGTTAGATAGGAGTAGCGGCGAGAGGTTGCGAAGATGGTGGCTTTGGTCTTACTGTTATGCGATTTTGTAAGGTCTTGTGTTAATAATCAATAAAGTGGCCGTATGCATCGTCCAGATGCAGAGGCCGGGGGTATTCCTCCTTTTTGAAAAAAAAAGAAAAATAGGAGAATATAATTTGGACATTTTTGTTCCATAGATCGAGTTTCATCACATATACAGTATAAAGCGTGCGTGGTAGCAGCAGTGGTGTACTAATTACCTGACGGTATAAGGTGTAGAGATTATTGTCTATGATGCGAACAAGGTCGTCGGTGCATGTGGGAAGACCATCTTCTGATCCTGGCGACAGGTTAAGATCCATGACGGTGCGGACGCGTCTGGGGTTACGCTTGGCATCATACAGCGGCGAGCTCTCGTTGGCAAATATGGATGGCATCATCATCCCCTCCGGCGTGTCCCAGTTCCAGTAGGGCAGGCCGAAGGTGGGGTCGCCGATGAGGTTTCCGAGGATACCCTCGAAGAAGTAGAGGTACATCCGGTGCCACGGCGCGAAGATGGAGGAGTGGTGCACGTCGAACACGGTCTCCCGACCGCCGCCCGCCGGTGCCACCTTGTAGTGGCTGGCGCAGTAGGCCTCGTGGATGTCGGCCTGCCGCTTGAAGCTGCGCGGGTCGTCGTGGGGCAGCGCCTTCATCCTCCGGACGGCCTCCTCGAACTTGCCCACATAGGCGGCGTCCAGGAGGTGCGCCGCCTTGCGCACGCGTGGCAGCCCTTTCGGCCGCGGCAGACTGCTGAAGTCGACGATGTCCTGGGGGTTGTACAAGCCCGGGCACTGGAAGCCGTTGGCCGAGACGCATCGGAGGTCCTTGGCCTTGATGGGCATGGCTGCACACTGCCCGCCGGCGTCCGCGGCCATTGCCAGTCCGAGGTTGCTGGTGGTCACGGTGGCACCGACTGCGGTGAGCCCAAGGAGCACGTCCCGGCGGTCGAGGCGCACCACCTTGTCATCGCTGGTGGCTTTGCACGACAAGTGGAGCCGGCTGTGCTCGCTGCCTGTGTACTTGGGCATAGAAAGCAGGCAAGCAGAGGCCCCGGACATTGTGGGCAAGTCGACGAAGCCGGGGGAGCTCGACATGTCGCGGATGAGTATATGTGTGGTGTGAATATGTACGAGTGTGCGCATGCCTATCTATTTATAACGTGTGTAGTGTGTCTGCTGTGCAATTATATATGGAGCTACGTATAGTGCACCATATGCATGGTCTTTATATTAGCATGACTGCTGCAGCTTAGTGAATTGTGGCATGGATGATTGCAATCCTTCACAGACGCCTTTGGAGGCTAGGCTCAAGTTGAGCAAAAGAAGTGAGGCATCAGCCATGGACTCAACAAAATATATAAGCATTACTTGGTGAACACACGTGCTGATTTTACTTTTTCCGTTGAGATTGGGAGTAGATACATGCATGATCCTACTACTGAACATTTAGCTGTTGTGAAGCAAATTTTGAGGTATGTAAATTGTAAAAGGTATTCTAAAGTATGGCTGCAAACACACAAGAAAAAAAAGAAGAAAAATCACCATTGGTGGAGTATATGTTGCCCTTTGGCTTTCTGTATTTTGGCCTTTGGCCTTCCTCATGTACTAGTATCACTACTGGAATTTTCGTATATGCCGGGTGTCGGCATCTTCGCCGAGAGCCAAAACACGGCACTCTGGAAAGTAAAGAATGCCGAGAGCCGCACTCGGCATAAGGAATAAGTCGGCAAACACACGACAATGCCAACAGTATTGCTCGGCAAACAAGCTATACTCGGCAAAGGCACTATTTGCCGAGGGCCATCTGGCCACACACGGCAAAGTTTTGCCATGTGGCACATTCGGCGGCGACTACGGCACGGTCACGCTTGCAACTCTTTGCCGAGAGTGGCTCTCGGCAAATATTTAGTCCCACCTCGCCTGCCGACTAGCAAAATGACATGTATAAATAGTTCAATAGTCCAACCGCATTAAGCTTCGGTCTTCTCTCATTACTAAGAGTCCATACAGTCACTATGAATCTTCTAGTGGTTGTTACGCGAGAGTGGCTCTCGGTAAACGAGCAGTTGCCGAGAGTGGCTCTCGGTAATGATAAGGCCACCATCAAAGTTTAGTCCCACCTCGCCTACAGACAATCAACAAGACCTGTTTAAATAGTGGGATGGTCCAGATGCAGTAAGCTTCGGTATTCATTACACTCTTGTTAAGGGGATGTACTATTTGTGATGTCCTTGTGGCATGCCTACGCCTTGCACAGACGAGGGAGGGGCATGCCCTGCCACCGGGTTACCGAAAGTACCTCAGTGTCATTCCTGATGCGATTGCTCGGGATCTGGCACGGTGTCATCATAGGGCTTCTGTAGGTTGTGGTAAAAGTTTGGACACGTTTCGAGTAAGCCTCCCCTGAGGCCAGTTTTGCTCCGTTGGCCTCGAAACTTCTCGTGCTCTAAAAGGGGGCAACTACATGGCACGTGCCACGGCCTTGCATTTTTCGGGGATTCGAGAAATTTATTGCTCTGCTAGGGTTTCATCGTGAGGAATTGCAGATCAGCAAGGCGGCACATGAAATCATGCCCGGTAGCGGCATGGGAAATCATTTGTGATGTCCTTGTGGCATGCCTACGCTTTTCACAGACGAGGGAGGGGCATGCCCTGCCACCGGGTTACCGAAAGTACCTCGGTGTCGTCTTGATGCAACCGTTGAAATCCTCAGAAAATCGTACGATGGTAGGATTGCTCGGGATGTGGCACGGTGTCATCACAGGGCCTCTGTAAGGTTTGGTAAAAGTTTGTACGCGTTTCGAGTAAGCCTCCCCTGAGGCCGCGTGTAAACCGCACCGTCTCCGAGCTAGTATCTGGGTATCGAGAGGGAACGTGTACGGTTTCTACAGGAAGTGCTGGTCATGTTGCTCTGTTGGCCTCGAAACTTCTCGTGCTCTAAGAGGGAGCAACCGCATGACATGTGCCACGGCCTCACATTTTTCGGGGACATGCACAATATTCGAGAAATTTATTGCTCTGCTAGGATTTCATTGCTGGGAATTGCAGATCAGCAAGGCGACACATGAAATCATGCCAGGTAGCGGCATGGGGAATCATTTGTGATGTCCTTGTGGCATGCCTACGCCTTGCACAGATGAGGGAGGGGCATGCCCTACCACCGGGTTACCGAAAGTACCTCGGTGTCATTCCTGATGCAATTGTTGAAATCCTCGGAAAATCGTATGATGGTAGGATTGCTCGGGATCTGGCAGGGTGTCATCACAGGGCCTCTGTAGGGTGTGGTAAAAGTTTGGACGCATTTTGAGTAAGCCTCCCCTGAGGCCGCTTGTAAACCGCACCGTCTCCAAGCTAGTATCTGGGTATCGAGAGGGAACATGTCTGGTTTGTGCAGGAAGTGCTGGTCCTGTTGCTCTGTTGGCCTCGAAACTTCTCGTGCTCTAAGAGGGGGAAACCACATGGCACGTGCCACAGCCTCACAATTTTCGTGGACTCACGCAATATTCGAGAAATTTATTGCTCTACTAGGGTTTCATCGCCGGGAATTGCAGATCAGCTAGGTGGCACATGAAATCATGCCCGGTAGTAGCATGGGAAATCGTTTGTGATGTCCTTGTGGCATGCCTATGCCTTGCACAAACGAGGGAGGGGCATGCCCTGCCATCGGGTTACCAAAAGTACCTCGGTGTCATTCCTGATGCAACCGTTGAAATCCTCGGAAAATCGTTCGATGGTAGGATTGCTCCGGATCTGGTACGGTGTCATCACAGGGCCTCTATAGGGTGTGGTAAAAGTGTGGACACGTTTCGAGTAAGCCTCCCCTCAGGCCGCTTGTAAACTGCACCGTCTCCGAGCTAGTATCTGGGTATCGAGAGGGAACGTGTCCGGTTTGTGCAGGAAGTGCTGGTCCTGTTGCTCCATTGGCCTCGAAACTTCTCGTGCTCTAATATGGGGCAACCGCATGGCATGAGCCACAGCCTCACATTTTTAGAGGACACGCGCAATATACGAGAAATTTATTGCTCCGCTAGGGTTTCATCGCCGGGAATTGGAGATCAGCAAGGCGACACATGAAATCATGCTGGGTAGTGGCATGGGGAATCATTTGTGATGTCCTTGTGGCATGCCTACGCCTTGAGTGGATGAGGGAGGAGTGTCATTTCCGAGTGCCGCTCTCGGTATGTTTGCCATTTCCGAGTGTGCTATATCCTTTACAGAGTGTGACTCTCGGAAAAGGTTTAAAACCTAGATCAAGTTCTCGTACCTTTACCGAGAGCAGCACCGACAGACTCTCAGTAAAGGTCCGCGGACACTTAACCCCCCGTGCGGTCTCTCCTCTCTCCCAATTCTCTCTCTTTCTCACCGGCGCCCCCACAGCCCACCGGCGCCCCCCGCCCCGGCCGGCGCCCTCCGCACCCGTGGCCCCGACCCCATCAGCGCCCTCCCACCAGCGGCCTCTGCCCCACCGGTGCCCCCCGACCCCACCGGCGCCCGCCCACCGGCGCCTCCCGACCCCGCCGACCCCTCCCCAACCCTGCCGGCGACCCCAACCCGTTGGCACCACTTCCCCCTCTCTGTGAGCTTCATCCCCTCCCGATCTTGTATATATGCATGGGTGTATGTATGGATGCATGGATTTTATATGGATGCAAGGATAGATGGATGCATGAATGTATAAATGTATATATGTATGTATTAATGCATGGATTGATGCATGAATTGATGCATGAACTTTTTTTGTAGTATTTTTTGGTAGTTTTTGTTCTGTATCAATATATAGATGGATGTATGTATGTATGCATGAATGCATAGATGGATGCAAAGAAGTATGGATGAATGTAGATAATTGTTAATTTTTTGTATAGATAATTGTTGACGCATCTAATAGTTCTTGTTGTTTGTATAGATGCTATGGAGGTCACCCCGATGATATTTGACAGATGCCGATTGTTGTCGTAAGGGGTCGCGCTTCCTCTGTTCCTCCTTTGTGATCTTTTCATAGTAGGAGGAGCAGAGGAAGAGCTACCATCACCGACAGTCGATGAGAGTCATTTTAGGAGGAAGAAAATCGACTTTTGATGATGCCGGTCAATCTGGGCGAGTTCTTCTTGTGATATACATTTGTCACGCATGATGGACTCGCCTAGCTTGACCATCACCGAAAGTTGAAATATCCGTGAGATAGTGTCCACAATATATACCACCACCAGAGAGAGTTCCACCATATATACGTGAGAAGATGAGGGTTGTTCTTGGAGAAAGAAAATCGTCTTTTGCCGACGGCGGTCGATCTGTGCACGTTCGTCCTATGATATACATTTTTCACGCACGATGGACTCTCCCAGCTCGACCATCACCGAAAGTCGAAATATCCGTGAGATAGTGTCCACCATATATACCAACACTAGAGAGAGTTCCACCATATATGTGAGAGAGATGAGAGTTGTTCTTGGAGAAAGAAAATTGTCTTTTGCCGATGGCGGTCGATCTATGCGAGTTCGTCCTGTGATATACATTTTTCACGCACGATGGACTTGCCCAGCTCGAACATCACCAAAAGTCGAAATATCCATGCGATAGTCTCCATCATGATTAATTTGCTTAGAACTATATTTGATGTTTGATTTTTATGCTATTTTTCATTGTGTCATGAAAGGTGTTAGCACCGGTCGATTTCGTGGCTATGGCTTCCTCCGACAACGCATCTTCCATTAGGGTCGACTCCATGGTCAAGGAGAAGCTCGCCGAGGACCACTTGGCGGCGTTCATTGAGAAGCACCCACAACTAATCCTAATAAAGTGTTTTGAGGATTTAGCCAAAAGAATCCCCCAGCTAAGGAGAAGAAGGCCCCACCATGTAAGGAATGTGATGACTTGATGCCATTGAGCCCACCAACGTACATTCCCGACGACACTTGGTCTTGCACCATGGGGGATGCCCCTACGTGCTCTGACTCCACGATCACTGGTTTCACAGACTACACCTATGAGTAGTCCACCTAGATAGTTTGGTGTTGATTTAGTGATATAGTCATGTAGGTGCTGATATGGACTTCTTAGATTGCCACTTGCAATGCTTTCGATTGTATGAGTGATCAATGCTTACGCATATTATGTATGATGTTATTTTTAACCTTGCATTATTTCTCTGCCTTTTTTCTCTATCTTTGTAGATGAAGTGGTATGTGGTGTACAGAGGTAGGTGTCCAGAAGTCTATGATTCACGGTCTGAATTCAATGAACATGTGATTTATTATGAAGGTAGCTCCCACGACTCGTTCAATAGCATAGAGAAGGCAGAGTATCATTACAATCAGTATGTGCTTAAGTAGAAGAGAAAATCTAAATTAGTGGGTTCAGTGGATGGGTTGACTGGATGTGCTAGCCAGAAACAGCTTATCGGGTTTAGGGGATGGAAGAACTTGATAATTCTTCTTTAGTTTGTGATAATTGTGGTGTTGCTTTTATCTTGTGGTCACATGTAGAAATGCATTGACCACTTTATTGTTTAGTAAGTAGGCATTTGTACTGAAGAGCTACCTTGTGATCTCGAAAGAAGTTCGTGCGAACTATTTTATCTAATGGTTATGTGAGTTTGTTGTTAGACATTGAGACTATGAAATGCATGTTTGTGTGTTGTATATATATTTTTGCGGCAGGAATCCGGGAGAAAGAAGTAAAAAGTTGTCTGGGAACGGATCTTTTCCGAGAGCAGCTCTCGGCAAAGTGGCACGTTGGCAGTTGGCTGTGGCATCTTTGCCGAGAGCCAATCTCGGCAAACTAGCATGTGCTGGCGGTGGGCTGTGGCATCTTTACCGAGAGCCACTCTCAGCAAAGAGATGACGGAACCAACTGGCGTGAGAGTCACTTTATATTGTCGGGTGGTACTATTTGGCTCCCGGCAAAGTCTTTAGCGAGTGCCCGTGTTTTGGTCTTGGCAAATTCCTGTTTGCCGGAGAGGTGTACGCCGGGAGGCCTTTGCCGAGTACATCACTCGGCAAAGGCTTTGTCGGCGGGTTTGGGCTCTTTGCTGAGTGTCCATTGCACTCGACCTATAACTCGTTTCCAGTAGTGTATAGCCTCCAGATAACGATAAGTCGCATAATCATAACATGGTATTAGAGCTCTAAGGTTTTCTTTTCTCTCCTCCAATGGTCAGCCTCCTCTCCGCCGATCGAGAAGCTGTGCTCCCGGACGATTGGCTACTCCTCTGCTCCTTGGCGTGCCGCACACCCACGAGGTGCTCTTCGCCACCGGCTATCTGCTGCGGGTCCCCTGCTCATCAGCTGCCAGCAGCTACTCGCCTCCGTCTGGCCCGTCAGACCGTCGTTGCCTGCTTGACCGGCGTTGCTCCCCGCCGCCGCTGTATCCCAGACCGGGACAACCCGCCGCTGCACGTGCTCATGATTTGGCCACCCTCTGATCCTCTCGATTAACACCACTACTCTAGTAGCTGCTGCCGTGCCGCCTCCTCCAGGCTGTGCCACCGCCGCCCCGCCTCCTTCGGGCCAGGCCACTGATGCCGTGCGACCTCTCCGTGGTCGTGGCAGCCGTTGGCCCCACGGGCTATGTCTTCTCTGCCGGCCATCGCCCGCGAACATCCCTGGTTGCCTCTCGTTGCTGGTTGCCCATCCGGCCTCGTCCACTCAGCGCGGCTGCTGGCCTCCGCGGCTTCCGCGGGCACTCTTGCGGTTTTGCGTGAGTGGTGTGAAACTGATATGGGTTCTAGACATGATCAATATCTAATTCATAAAAAATGAGAGAGAGAGTAAAAAAAGTACAATGCTTTCGTCAGGTACGCCTCTTCCTTGCTGCCCGATATTTTTGAATGGTATTCCATAAATGGTCCCATCTCGCACATGTGTCGTTCCTCGGTGCTTGGTGTTCGCCTTCTTGGAGGTGGTGATTGTCGCTCTACTTCGACACATTTTACAACTTTCATCGGTACTCCTAGTCGCTCTACATCGACTCTCTTGACGTCTTATGTCGGCTATGTTGGTCGTTCTTTAGTGACTCTTCCCATGACTTCCACACGCGGTGATTGTCATCCTATGTCGACCCCCTTTATGGGTTCTCCACACAGTCGTGACCACTCCATGAGGACTCGTGCCGTGGCTTCTACCCATGGTTGTAGCCACTCCACGTCGACTCGACACATGGCCTCCACAAGTGATGGCGACCACTCCTTGTTGGCAGATGATTCTACCTCAACCTTTACCACAGTGTCTCTGTCTGTGCACGAGATTAAGCAACTCCGATGCCTTCTTGATACTTGGGATTCTTCACCGAAGGGTTCTGCCGGTTTTGCACCTGAGTTTTCTGGCACTGAGAGACCACCTTCTACTCATTTAGGTACATCCTCATGAATTTTTGATACTGGAACATCTTTTCATATGACTTACAATTCTTCCTCTTTGACATCCATTCGACCTGTTGAGTCTCATGTTCGTGTTTTTACTTCTGATGGTACTCCTCTCCCTGTCGCTAGTCAAGGCACTCTTAGCACATCTACCTTTCATGTTCCCTCTGTTGCTCAGGTACCTCTACTTAGGATGCAACTCTTTTCAGGTAGTCAGATTGTTGATTCAAGGTGTAGGATCAATCTCGACTTTGATTCATGTTCTATTCAAGATCAGCGTACAGGCGCCTTTCTTGGTGCTGGCCGCTGACGTCATGGTGGTCTTTGGGAGCTTGACTGGCTTTGTCTTCTCTCTGATGCCACCATGGCCAATCTCGCGGTTTCTGTGGTTGCATCTGCTAGCTCCTTTCAGTAATGGCATCATCGTCTTGGCCATTTATGTGACTCTCATCTCTTGTCTTTAGTTCATCATGGTGTTCTAGGGCATGTCTCCGGTAATGTTTCGTTGGATTGTCTGGGTTGTAGGCTTGGTAAGCATACTCAACTACTATATCCTCATAGTGAGTCAGTGTCCAAGCGTCCTTTTGGCCTCGTTCACTCAAATGTTTGGGGTCCGGCTCCCTTCACTTCGAAAGGGGGTCATCGCTACTATATTATCTTCATAGATGAATTTACTCGCTATACTTGAATCTATTTCATGTCCTCTCGTAGTGAGGTATTATATATGTACACAAAATTGCTACCATGGTATATACCCAGTTCTACACTCCTATTTTTCGCGCGGAATTTGTTGGTGTTTATAACTCTCGTGCATTACGAGGATTTCTTGCTGAACAGGGTACTCTTCCCTAGTTCTCTTGTCCTAGTGCTCATGCTCAAAATGGTCTGGCTGGCACATGCACCATCACTTCTTTCAGATGATGTGTGCGATGATGATCGCTGCCTCTCTTCTGCCTCATTTTTGGGCTGAGGCTATATATCCACATCCACCTATCTCATCAATATCCAACCATCTGCTGCTGCAGAGTGGTATTCCTTTCTAGCGTCTTTTTGACCGTTCTCCTAATTTCGGCCCTTCATTTATTTTGTTGTGTTTTCTATGTTCTTCTTCCTCCATGTGAACACACCAAACTGACCACTCAGTCTGGCTAGTGTGTCTTTCTAGAATACATCGATGAGCATAAGGGTTATAGGTGTTGGGATCCTATCGGTCGACAGATGCGTATTTCCCAGGATGTGACCTTTGATGAGTCTCGTCATTTCTACCCGCGTCCGTACTCCTCGACCTCTTACATGGAGGACATCTCTTTTTCTCACATTTCCAGATACATCTCCCTCCATGCCCCATAGTCCTGTCCTTCTCCCTCCGTTGATACTGATATCGTGCCATCCTCTCCCACAATTTCTTCTCCTCACTTGTCACATGACTCTCCATCATCTCCCCTGTCACCACCTTCATCCCCAATATGTTCCCTGTCTCCACCAATATAAATGATGCCTTCCCCGTCAGCACAGACGTCTTCCCCTTCTCCATCTATGGTGACTCGTAGTTTTTTTATAGTTTTTTCTTTTCTGTTATATTTATTTGTGAGTAGTTTTTCATCTAGTTTGCCAAAATTCAACATTTTCAGAGTTCATTTTGTAGTGATTTTCAATTTCACGGTCATTTTGTGAACGATTGAAAAATAGCAAATATAATTTTCTGTTATATTTATTTCTGAGTAGTTTTTTCTTTTCTGCTATGTTTATTTTCTTCTATTTATTTCTGAGTAGTTTTTTTATATAATTTTTTTCTTTTCTGCTATTTTTTCTTTTCTGCAAGCTACTTTCTTGCACATGCTATGTGGGTGAAATGATGATACCATGCCAAGTTTCAACTTTTTCAGAGTTCATTTATAGTGCTTTTCAATTTCCAGGTCATTTAGTTCTCAAAACAAATCATTGAATGCATGAAAATAGCAAATGAAGGCAGAAATGGTTGAAAGTTGATGGCGTCGCTTTGAATGGTGCATACTTGAACGCTTCTTCTTCTTCTTCTTCTTCTTCTTCTTCTTCTTCCTCTTCCTCTTCTTCTTCTTCTTCCTCTTCTTCTGCTGCTTCTTCTGCTTCTTCTTCTTCTGCTGCTTCTTCTTCCTCTTCTTCTTCTTCTTCTTCTTCTTCTTCTTCTTCTTCTTCTTCTTCTTCTGCTTCTTCTTTATATAGAGTTCAATGAAGACCAAATGCTTGTGATAGTTTTAAAAATAACATATTTAAATTGACATATTTAAATTGTGCATCTGAACGGAGAAAAAATACATTGGTCAGTACCGCCTTTCAGCCAAAACGCGCTACTGCTACAGAGAAGTACATATAAAAAATACATTGAGCATCAATGATCTTTTTGTATAGAATCTACATCGTCAATAGGAATCTAGTACATATAAAAAATACATTGATCATCAATGATCTTTTTGTATAGAATCTACATCGTCAATAGGAATCTACCACCGATTTAAGAACCGGCGAAGACTCCTATTGCAGCCACAGATCCTACACATAGAGTTCAATGAAGACCAACTGCTTGTGATAGTTTGAGAAGTAACATATTTAAGGTGGTAAAAGGCTTGTTAGGGGAGCGAGGTGGGACTAAAAACAGCCTGCCACAACGTCATTAGTACCGGTTCGTGGTTCGAACCGGCACTAAATGGTGATGGTGGAGCCATAGCCTGACCGCAGGCTGACACAGCCTCTTTAGTACAAGTTCGTGTTACGAACCGGTACTACAGGTTCGCCACGAACCGGTATTATTGATCGCCGCCACGAACCGGCACTAATATACACATTAGTGCCGGCTCTAATGCAAACCGGCACTAATGTGCTTCACATTTGACCCTTTTTCTACTAGTGGTTGAGTTTGACAAATAATTCGACAAGTAGTAATGTATAGCTTTTTTTTCTTTTTTGCGAGAAGTAGTGATACATAGCTTACGTGACACAAAAATCAGAGTATGGCCAAATGCTCTTGAATACAACTTCAACAGCACGTGAAGGCACAACGAGTATTTCGACTAATACAGGCTCGTAACAAAGTTTGTTGGCCGATTCAATGGATCACTGACCGGCGCCGATTATTTCAAACGTTGCTAGCTAGACTCACCATCTCAGCCGATTATAAGTTCCCAATGACTCCATGTTTTGTGGTGTGCCTTGGGCCCTCGATCTGCATGGTTATTGGCTAGCATTCCTCGGTACAAGTGAATACATTTACTAGTCTATAGCCAGCTTAGTCAGGGACAAGTGAGGTTAACACCTCGAGATTCCACAAACACATGCGAAAACTGCCATCACACATGTTAAGTCTATCTTTAGATCTCCTGGCTCCAAATATAGTGATGGCAGTTTTCACATGTCTTAACAACACATGGTCTGTAACACGATTACAAAATTGGTAAAAATTTTAGTGCTCCGAATCACGGTTACAAATCTACAATACAAACATACGGCCACCTTAGGAATGTGGTTTCAAATGCAACCTACAGACATTCGGCCACCTTAGAAACACAGTTACAAACTTTCTCCTAACCAAATGAGACCTCCACTGCTGCTCATGTTTTAATGAATTTGTCAAAATAACCTAGTGACAAACATCTTGCATCTTACGAGAACAACTCAGTATGTGTAGCCGTTAAGCTACCTCCGTCATCTTTGGTCTTTTATCCACATCAAGGCTAAGGGATTCCATGACTATACCTGCTAGACTATCGAGAAGCTGCAAATCTTCTTTTATTGCAATTTCCTTGTCAAAAATCTTGGTCAATTTCCTTCTACATCATATTTGGTCTATAACATGATTTCAAATTTGGTAAAAATATAGTGATATTAAATACTGTTACAAATCCAGCATACAAATGTAAGGCCACCTTAGAAGCGTGGTTACAAGTTTATCCTTCAATTATTCGACCATCATAGAAACACAACTACAAATGCTACCCTAACCAAATGAGAGCTCCAATCTTGCTCGACTTTTAAGGATTTTTTTCCAGAAATAACTTAGTGACAAACATCTTCCACTTTACGAGACCGACCCATTTCGTGCAGCCGCTTAGCTACCTCCATCATATTTGGTCTTTGATCTACATCAAGGCTAAGGCATTGCACAGCCATACCCGCTAGACTATGAAGAAGCTCTAAATCTTCTGCTATTACAATTTCCTTGTCAAAAAACTCGGTGAGATTCTGCAGATCCTTATGGGCATCAAGGAAACTCTTTACCAAGCTATTATTCTCAGAATGTGTGGCCTTCCTCCTGCTAATAAGCTCCAGGATCACAACTCCGAAACTATAGACATCACTTTTTTCGGTGAGTAGGCCCTGTTGTTTATATACTGGATCCATATAATTGATGTCACCGATGATTGATGCAGTGTGTTGCTTGTCCCTCGCAAGCAACCTAGATATGCCGAAGTCTGAAATTTTTGGTGAAAAGCTCTCATCCAAGAGTATATTTGCTGGTTTGACATCGCCATGTAGAATTATACTGTTTGCTTGTGAGTGCATATAAGCTAGACCATCCGCTGACTGTGCAGCGATACTTAAACAACGCATCCAAGTTGAGAGCCACCTTGTTACTGTTGTTGTGAAGAATGTCATGGAGGCTTCCTTGGGAGATAAACTCGTAGACCAGCAAGGGGGATTCAACTTCAAGGCAACAACCAATGAGCTTAACAATGTTCTTGTGGATTATTTGAGATTGGACGATGACTTCATTTGCAAATTGTTCATTCTCTCGCAGGCTACCATTGATCGGCTTCTTGATTGCAACTTCTGTATTGTCAAGAAGGCCCTTGTAAACTTCACCAAATCCACCTTTTCCAATTATGTTGCTATTCTTTAAAATTGGCTTGAGGACCCCCTTCTTGAAAATTTTAATGCCTTTAGCCTTCTCTAATGCAGGGCCGCTGTTCTTTTTGTAGAATTCTTTGTTCTTCTGCTTCTCTTTGTACAGAATAATAATGAATGATATAATTGCCATGAGAAGAATACCACCTAGTGCACCTACATAGACAACAAAAACAAACTTAGTTTGTATCACTAAGTTTAGATTACAGATCTAGCAGAAATGTTCAGTCTATGAAGTAAATAGTTTCTTTTGTCCGTCTTCTCGGAATGTTGAATAAACTAGCAATCGAAAAAATCAGAAGCAGGAATATCTAAATAAAGATTGCCGAGGGATTGAATCTCCGAGAAGATTTGGTGTGCAGATAACAAGAAAATCACGTAGTAGCTCATAAATTACAGTTAGATCATTTATGGAAATTAAGCATTACAAGTTTACAATTAGCTGACTGATATCCTTTAAAGTAGTTGTATATGCGTCTTCTATCCATCAAGAGATGTGCAAGCAGTTTATATGTAATGCATGAGTTTCTATGTTAGTGATTTAAATTGGCAACAGGTGGATACATAATATATATCAAAGTAAGTTCCTACTTAACCTTCAAAAAAGTAAGTTCCTACTTGATCAAAACATAAATTGAAGTCAATGATTGGTTTAGGTGAGATCCAATGAATATTGCTTTTGGACCAACCATTTTGTGTGGCGGCACCCAAGTGGTATTGATTATACTAGAATGGATCAGATCTCACCCGGTATGCTATATAGTACTCCCTCTGTCTCATAATATAAGACGTTTATGCACTCTGGGCGCGTTTTGGAAAGAAAGAAAAATAGTCAAAAATACTCAAGGTGTGCAGTGCATTAGTACTTACCCACAGTTCCCTTTGCTGCTGGAGGCAATACATCTTTGCAGGTTCTTGCTTTGCCGTCCCCTTTCATCCCTGGTTTGCATGGACATTCATAGCCTCCCACGGTATTGCTGCATATGCCATCGAAGCAAGGATATAGTTGAGTGTCTTGGCACTCATTGACGTCTGCAGTAAAGAAATAAAACAGAGCATCGTCAGTCAATTGAAGATTTATATGAAGAGAAATAATTGAAGAGAAACACCGAGAGTAGGTATGTTACCTTGACATCCATCAGTGACGTAAGGGTTGCCATGGAAACCTTGCGAGCAGTGACAGACATAGCCGTTTGTCGCGTTGGCAGAATAGCTGTGGTTGCTGACACAAGCGTAGTCGTGATGCACAGATTGCGGGTATCCTGCATGGGTAAAGTCGATGACGAAGGGTACACCCCTGACGAACTTCTTGTCGTAGCCATCAAGGTCTGACATAGAGAAGTTGTACCATGAGCTTTGGACCACCATGCTGTAGTAGCAGGGGTGGGATTCTTGGAAATAATAAGACGGGTAACCATCCGGTGTATCGAACATGACCCCGAAGCTATTGAGGTCGTCCATGGAATACCCAGTACCACGACAGCAGAGTGTCCCATCACACAGGCGCCCGTCCTGCCCAGTGAGCGACTCCAAGAAATTTGTGCAGCAGCCGGCAAAGTGCCTATACCTTGACGCCGATGGTCTGCCGTCCTGCAGCAAAAATTCCATTGCGCCTGGTCCGATGCCGACGAGAGAGTTGGCCTTCCGTGACAGGGTGAACGCCGGGCCCAAGAAGGTGAACTGAGCACTGTAGTTGAAGTCGAAGGACCCAGTATTATTTAGGTAGAAGCAATGGGAGCTGACCCGAGAGTAGGCCCGTGCCTCATTCTTGTCAGGTGAGATGTCTATGAGCTCCACCGGATCTCCCTCTTCTTGGAGGTAAGAGGTCGCGGACGTCCCATGGACTGATCCGCCCATCAAGGGTCGTCCTTCCCCTTTCCAGAGGAAGGCCCGCGGCGGGGTGAAGGAGTGGTTGCAGACGACCTCGAAGCCCTCACGGAAGCAGCCGCGCTTCCCCATGCCGAACGGGTAGGGGATGCTTATGTTGCCGCACTTGTGAGGGCAACCCACGGGCGGTACAAGCCCTTCACCGGATGCTGATGCTGCTACTGCAGCAAGGAACAAGAGTAGGAGGAGGAATGGGACCGGCACCATTAATTGTCCAACAGGAGTAGGAGGATGGTGGTAAGGTAGGTAGCTAATTAAGCTGCTAGTACGAGGATGGTGTCTGTATAACGACTCAACTAGCCCAGCTTATATAAGCTGTGTTCCCATCGCATCTTCCCTACCAAACATGCGACAGACAAATTCACGGTAACATATGTGGAGTATTGACTTCTACTTTGTCGTTTATCCTTCACATGGACAGCTCAATTGATACTAGGAATATATTACATAATTATAAATCAGTATGGATGTCTTTTAGTTATCGCAAAAGTAGGAGTATATGCTAACAAAAGTATATGTTCATTTGATCTGCCAGCGTTGAGAGTCGTCTCGAGGGTTCCGTCCCCAGCCCGACCCCTGATCCTCTCCGTCGGCGTTGCCGGCTGGAGTCGAGATGGGCGAGGCGCCTGGGAAGCTCGTGTTTATAGTAGGTATAGTTGTTGTGTTGCCCCTGTGGCATATGGCGTGGTGCCGAGAGGGAGCGTGCCGCCGGTGCTTTCGAGCCGCGCTTGGTGGCTAGCGGCTGCTGCGCTGTTGTTCCTGCTGCTCCAGGGGGGGCTGGCGGACGGCGGTGGCAGGGCCGGCGCGTCCCTGAATAAGCTCGACAAGGTACCTGACTCAGCGGAGGAACCTCGCTTCGTCCTCGACTCAAGCAGCTATCGTGGTGGTGGAGGCAGAGTTGAGAAGAAGTGGAGCACATGACTCCGCCGATTGGGTTGGAGCTCATCCACACCGGTGCTTATGAAGAAGCTACGGCGCCAGCTGAGGCCTACTGGCAGCGGCTTTTGGCAGCCGGTCTTCGACACTCCGCCGGTGTATCTTCTGGCCGAAAGGAGGCCGTTTGGAGCTTCGGCGGCTATAGATCGACGCCGGCTCACCTTCTTCCTCCTGGCCTGGAGCCATATTTGGAGGCAGTGCGGTTCAAGCTTGGAGTCCATCACCTCTTCCTCTGGTTTCCTCTGGAGCTGGTGGTGTCGTGGTGGCGGTGTGCCAACACCAAGTGGTTTCGTCCCCGGTGGTGGCGACGCTGTATCCGAGCTGAGAGCCAGATTTGGACCCGATTGTAATATGAGATCTTGCTTTAGGGTCCTCCATGCTAAAAGTCAGGGACTTAGGTGTAATTTTCTTTTTTTAGAGTCCTTATCTAAGCTTTGTAACGCCGATGCTGTGTACTAATGAAGCTCGCTGGATCCTTCGGGATCCATCTTTTGTTCAAAAAATAATAATATGTTCATTTGACAACAAATTCAATTAATAAATTAAGCGGCATGCAACTCATGTTTCAGTAGTTAAATTGAAAAGCTAAAAGCCGTGGCCACCTTACAAACAAGGATAATGGTAGTACATTGTCTTTCACAATTGCATCCCATCCCCATCTAAACTCCAGCAAAGAAGCATCGGGATGTATTAACTGTCAGTAGTTTTCTGTATCGTCCGCGCATAGGATCCTTAGCATCGTCCGCGCATAGGATCCTTAGCATCGATCAAAGGGTTGGAAACGGGAATCTAGCATATGGCTAACCAAGCAAATCAGAGCATCTCTACCAGGGCCTCAAAAACCTGGTTGTACAGAATTTCTGGCCAAATAATCCGAACAATTGTAGTGGGCTAGTGGCAGGCTCGGGTTTGCCGGAACCTATGTGCTAGTGGGCTAGTTGCTCGAAAAACCAGTGGTGACAAAACGAAAGTTGTCCCAGCACATGTGAAAAAGGCAAGTGTACAAAGTTCGATCCAAGTTGAGAGCGCTCGTGTGAACAAAAAGGACTCACGGGTCCTTAAAAGCAACAAATTGAAGGCTTTAAACCTGCTCAGATCTGGGACAAGACATTGAGTTGAGGTCCTCCTCCTCACTCATATCATTGACTAGTTAAGACGACCACGAGAATCTGAACCGGCAACCATTCTATAACCAGCAGATTCCTTAATGCCAGGCGTCTTGGCTTATTCGATCACGAACCCCATCTCTAGGTTACTGGCATGGCAGCTGCGTGGTGCTTGCCTAGCTCACGTCTTGCAATTCACTCGGACAAAATATTTCTGTAAGCATTCATTCTGGGCCGTGCCTTTTCCATATAAACCATACATCTCTAGGTTTTCAATGAAGCGTTCGGGATAAAAAATATATCCCTGGTTCAAGAGCATGCATAGTACCCTGAAAGGGTGTCTAGTGACTTTATATTAGTCCCAAGATAAGCAAGTGGCCTTTGGAGCATCTTGTTAATTTTGAAATACATTTAGTAATTTCAATCGCAGTGCCAGCCCTTGTACGAATTGAGCAGGGTTGCTTTGGCAAGTTGCTACTTAATTAGTCGCACTATGGCCAATGGGAAACATTGTTTAAACAGCAGGGCAGGGCATCCAATATATACTGATTACGCGTATACTGGGCCACCGTCATATTGTTTGTCATTGGCCATGCATGTACAGGCAGACCGCGGGGAGGGGACTCTGTCCCTCTCTCGACTTCTTTTTTTTTTTTGAAACGGACCTCTCTCGACTTCTTATATTTAGCAAATACGTACAATTCATGTACTACTTTTTACTACAGGAATTAATACATGGTGGATGGTTAGTCTCCGCTTATAAGGATTATCCTGAGGCTGCTTCTGCAAGCTCTTCTCTGAATGAATGGTACAGATGCCTTCTACTCTTTGATTTCTGATTATCTTTCGGACAAACTGATTTATTTTTGTGATGATCAGATTTTGGGCAAGCTCCTTGTGCTGTACATTCTATCTGTTTGTGCACATGGAAAGTACTCCACTCGTTCGGAAATACATGTCATTAAAATGACAAGTATTTTCGGACGGAGGGAGTATATACTCTGTTAACAAGCAGCCAGACTGTACTACCTCAAGACAGAAACCAAGCACTCGCAGATTCTATCTTTATATATGTACTCCCTCCGTTCGGAATTACTTGTCACAAAAATGGATGTATCTACAACTAAAATACATCTAGATACATTCATTTCTTGGACGAGTAATTCGAACGAAAAGTATCTAGGAGGGAGCCTTGGTGATGACTTTAGGTTGTACTACCTGATCACTAGTAATTAATGAATGAAGGATCTGTTTATTTGGTGTTCTTGATCTGATCCTATGTACTACATTTCGTAATATTGAACAAATAGAATCGTGTCATTTTTGCATAGAAAAAATAGTAATGAAAAAAGAACTGCTGGAACTCTCTAGAACCTGAAGCATCAAGGGCGTGTTTGGTTCCTTACCTCGCACCTGGCTCGCACCCACCGTGCAATTTTCTCGCTGTTTGGTAGCCTGAACGTCTAACTGGGCAGGCTCGGCGCATGCAAAAAGAGGCTCCCAGCCAGGCTCACGGGAAATGCAGGTTTCAGGCGTTTCCGCGAGCCCGCACCCACGCGAGCAAGGATAGGGTTTCTCTCCCCTCTCGTCGCTCTCACCCGACTCATTCACGCCGTTCCTCACTCGCCTCCCTCTCCTGTGACAGCGGTGGATCTCGCAGCCCCGTCGCCTCCGTCGACATCGCCGGCGGGCATCCTCGCCGCTGCGGAGGTAGAACCCTCCTCCCCTCCCTCTCCATGTCCCACATCTGTCCCCATCCATCTCTTCTCCCTCCCATCCCCATCTCTCTGCCGCTCGCGCTGCACTCGCAGTGCTTCTTCTCTGATGCGGATGGATGAAGCGGTGGCCTCCTGTGGTCATGGACGGGAAAGAGGGCTACTCCATGTCTAGCACCAATGCATTGTTTTCCCATCGCCTCCCCCTCTCCTTTTTTAGGTTCAGATCTGTCACCAGAGCCTCCTCTTCCCCTATGGATTTGAGATGTGTGGGTAGTTTTTTTGTAGGTACAGATCTGTCAACTAGAACCTCCTCTTCCCCTATGGATTTGAGATGTGTGGGTAGTTTTTATGTAGGTACAGATCTGTCACTAGAACCTCCTCTTCCCCTATGGATTTGAGATGGCTGGGTAGTTTTTATGTAGGTTCAGATCTGTCACTAGAACCTCCTCTTCCCCTATGGATTTGAGATGGCCGGGTAGTTTTTATGTAGGTTCAGATCTGTCATTAGCATGAATATTTGTGATATGTCTAGAACACTTTGCTAGCTTATGGAAATGAAGGGATCAGTAGGTAGACAAAGTAGTTATGCAAATGGTGCAAATAGTATGAATAATTTTTGCATATATTTTATTTTGTTTTGATGATGTAAATATTACCAGCGCAAATACCTTTATTAATTTATAAATTTGTGCTGAATTTATAGATGGATGACACTGGCAAGACCCGAGATACACTGATAGTGCAAGCTGCTGGTTTGGTTGCTGTTTTGTGTGCCTATATGGCCACAATAACTACAAGGGCTAGAATAAAAAATTATCGTGCTCCAATCTGTTATGTTATGCTTGAGAGAGACGTAGCTAGGTTGTCCAATCTACGTTATATCTATGAAACCAATGATGTAAATTGCCATGACCTATTAAGGATGAGCAGGGCCCCATTTTATAATTTGTGTAACTTGTTTCGTGATCGAAAATTGTTGGAAGACAGCATTCATACCTGCATTGAGGAGCAGGTTGCGATGTTCCTTCTTGTAGTTGGGCACAACCATAGGTTTAGGGAAATGAAACCCATATTTAGGAGGTCAATTGAAGTAATCAGTCGATACTTCAAGGCAGTTTTATATGCTATAGGGGAGTTGCGTGACGAGATGATCCGGCCCCCATCCAATGAAGTTCATCCAAAAGTCCTACACAGTAGGCGTTTCTATCCCTACTTTAAGGTAATATATTACCATTTAGAATTCTATGGACATGCCGAATAACCCATATTTTACAAAATATACCTCACCTCTTTTCTTAGGACTGTGTTGGCGCAATTGATGGCACCCATGTTCTTGCCAAGGTACCGGCTGCCATTGCTTCGGCATTTAGGGGTCGGAACGGTGGCACCACCCAAAATGTGATGGCTGCGGTTGACTTTGGCCTTAAGTTTACCTATGTGCTAGCTGGTTGGGAAGGGTCAGCCCATGATGCACTCATTTTGGCCGATGCGTTGGAAAGGAATGATGGATTTGTTGTCCCTGCAGGTATTAGTGAACCATTTTAGAACCATTTTAGTGGCATTTGATCGTTTCCTAATTACTGGGAGTAACACAACACATGACCTCTTATTTGTTAGGAAAATTCTACCTCGTGGATGCGGGCTATGCCGTGCGGCCAGGGTTTCTTCCACCATATAGGGCTACTCGTTATCATCTTAATGAGTTTGGCGCACGATGCCCTCAAAATGAGAAGGAGTTATTCAACCTCCGCCACTCCTCATTGAGGATCACGGTTGAAAGGGCGTTTGCAGCTTTCAAGAATAGATGGAGAATTGTGGACAATAAGCCTCACCACCCTTATCCATCACAAGTCAAAATCGTCCTAGCTTGCTGCATTCTTCATAATTGGATACTTACCGAAAAAGGGTCTCCCCCCGCTTTGTATACAAAGCAACCAACCGAACCATACAGGAAAGGTGCTGGGGCAGAAGCAGCACAGACACGCCCAAAAAGAAACGACAGAGAAAAGCAAAAGAAACAAATGCCGACAATGGCGGATCAACAAAAGCGAAGAAGCCTCGCGATCGCAGCGCCCACCAGGCTCTTCCACTAGACTCCAAGATTCCGAAGCGCCGGCACCTATCAACACCTCCAAGAAGGATTGCGACGATGACGACGCTGCTGCCAAGGGTTTCCCCCGGTACACGATGAGGCGAGAGGAAGGGTAGCCCCGACGCCCTCCCGGAAGGTCATGAGGCACCCACAGGCGCCACCGTGCCGGTGTCGGCCATGCCGACAGGGGTTTCCCCCGATTCCAACCCGCACCTCGGGCGCCCCGGAGCCTGCCACCAAACCAACCACCACCGTGCGCCAATGCGGTCATGAGGCCCCCATGCCGTCTCACCACGACACCGCGAAGTGAGGACATCACGGCAAGGAATCAGAGCCGGGACTAGGGCAACAACCCGTCGGCACGCGGGAGGGCCCCACCTCCACCGTCAGTGACGGTAGCCGTCCGGACGCAATAGCAGGAGAACACCAGGCACGGCCGAGCCCTCGTGGGCTCGTAAAGCTCCCGCCTTCGCGCTGCTGCCGGCACGCCGTCGGAGCCGCCGCCCCAAGACCGAGCTGCTCCTCCTCCTCACCACGCCGCAGACAACGAGGACACGCCGGGGCGGCCCGCAGGACCAGATGGAGCCCGAGGGCCAGATCTGGGCGGGCGCGCCGCCGCCAACCAGCACCACCAAGCCGCCCGCCGCCAAAGGGCGGCGCCACCACCGCGCCGGGCCGCCGACAGCCGCCACCAGGCCGCCGGGCGCCGCCGGCGAAGGCACCGCCGCTAGCCCGGCCCCGGGGCAGGGGGCGCTGGGAAGGAAGGTCCCCGCCGCCAGCCCGCCCGGCCAGATCCAGGGCTACGCCGGCGGGGGGGGAGGAGCACGGGAGGGGGAGGAGAGGAGCTCGAAGGGGCCGCCTGGCCGCCCGGGGGAGGCGCGGCTGGGACGGGGAGGGAGGGAGCATAATTGGATACTTCAGTGGGGAGAGGATGAGTTTGTACCACCTGAGCATTCTTGGACCGGGAATCCAGCGTCAGATGGTGTGATTGACATAGAACATGATAATAGAACCTGGTCACAAATTAGAGATGGTTGGGCTGGCATATGTTTGCCAATAGGGGCAATTCACGTGTGTAGGGCTCAAGTGTTGGGTTTGGCAATTCTACCGTGTAATGCTCAAGTGTAGAGCTCAATTCTATGTTGTAATGCATTATGAATAATTCTGTTTATGGTTCTTTATGAATAATCGTACGTTGTTGTTTGAGCTCCACTTCAATTCTGTTTATGGTTCTTTATAATTCTGTTGGTGCCCCACTTTGGACTTGATTCTGTTTATGGTTCTTTACAATTCTGTTGGTGCCCCACTTCAATTCTGTTTATGGTTCTTTCTAATTTTGTTGGTGCTATTTTGGTTGTTCTGTATAGGATGGCTGAGATGGCGGCTGATGGTGGGCATGGTGGTGGGAATCACCCATTGCGCTGGACATCTCCAATGTCTGGGTTCATGCTACGTCGATTTGTAGAGCTCATTGCTGGTGGAGTGAAGATGTTGAGTATCTCAATGTGCCTTTAGAGAATTATGTTCAGATGCTTGCTATTTTTGGGAGTGGTATTGCTATAGGAAGGTATGCAATGACATCTCATCAGGCTCTTGGGGTTCCTTCAATGGTAGAAACCTCCCCATCATTTGTAAACCTCGAAGGTTGTGGTTCTGAATTTGTTGATGGGAATGAACCTGGCTCGAGCGCTACTGGTGCTGCTCATGGGGAAGATGGTGGTGTTGCTGCTCATGGGAAGGAACCATGTAAGGATGCTTCCAGCT
Source organism: Aegilops longissima (assembly GCA_021605205.1). Classification (NCBI taxonomy): domain Eukaryota; kingdom Viridiplantae; phylum Streptophyta; class Magnoliopsida; order Poales; family Poaceae; genus Aegilops; species Aegilops longissima. The sequence goes on from CM038679.1 coordinate 686,275,228, forward strand.
CCACTGGCAAAAGGAAGAGGGCTAGCTTGATGAGTGAAGAAGAAGTTCTGGTCATGAGCAACATGTCTGATGCAGTTTGTGAAGTTGCTATTGCTATCAAGTCCACCGGAGAGGCACATCCTGAACTTTACAATTCTGTCATGGAGCTCCCTGGTTTTAGCGAGGATGATCTATTGATTGTCTTGGATTATCTCAATGAGAACGCCAACAGGGCTAGGAGCCACTCATTCGTGCAGATGTCAGAGACTCGTCGCACTCGTTGGGCCATTCACCACCTCTCCAAGTTCAACGGTGGAGTATCCATGCCCAAGGATGGAGTGCCCCAGGATGGAGCGCCCAAGGATGGAGTGTGAGCAAATATGTGCTAATTCACATCAAGCTGACCATATTTTACCGTATTTGGTCAGAAAAACCATGGCCCCTATATATGTGATGTACGAAATGTAACATGGACCTTATGTTATGTTTCTTTGTTGGACTGTAATATGGATAATATGGATTTCTGGCTATCTATTATGTGAACTCTAGGATCTATTGGACTGTAATATGACCATATGGATTTGTGGCTCTATATATGTGAACTTTTATGATGTACTTGCACTGTATACTTGATTTATGTGCACTCTATATGATTCTGGTGCATTTTTTTTACCTATTTTGTGCTATAAACTACTTATTTGTATATAAACTACTTAGACAAACAGGCAAGATGCTGCTGAAATTTTGTTTCTCTTACTAAAATCATCTCTGTCATTTTGAAGACATGTGATTATATTTTGAATAAATTTTGTAGACTTGTGAACATATTCTTTTATTACTTGAAATCAACAAATATATCTGAAATGATCTTCTATTTATTTTACATACAAGTATAAGCACACTATGACAGATTCCACCTAGTACAACCTACCAAACAACATATGTTGTATCCTGCATCTCTCATACAACCCAAATGCAACATACCAAACAATATCTGAGCTCAGCCTGCCCCATATCATGCAGCACACCAAACACACATTTCACCTCATTTTTGCATCAGCTCAACCAGGCCAGCCCCAGCCAAACTCCTTCATGCAATGCATCCTAGATGCACCCAGGGAACCAAACACGCCCCAAGCAATGTTGGCTGCATGTGTACAGTTTTTGGGAATGGGCTTGATTTATGAAACTCTCTGCAACTTGTTCTGCATTTATTTGGTACAATTGTAAAGCAACATTGATACCTCTGAGAATGACTACTAACTGAAATGATACAAAAAACCTTTACTAGTGCAGGATCATGTCTTGTACTAGTTCTTTTGTGCAACGCTGTTCTGAACTCCTTGAGTCGAGACTTTGCTTTATGCTCCATGCTCCCTATAAACTTTACTCTTGAGTTGAGAAAAGTTGGAATATCATACAATGTATGAGTAAAATTTGACAAAACGATGTATAATAAGATTTTACAAATGCTGACAAAGAGTTGCATATGAGCTTGTTAGCAAGATGGCGAAGAGGCCAGGGAGTACCTGAGCTAGAAGTCCGGAGGGTAAAGCCACCTGGCAGAATTACAACGTTCCCGCCATGTGGGATCGTTATAACGATGTATTAAATACTATCCTGTCCTTCCTACACCATCGTCAATACTATGGGCATCCCTACAGTATGTTGACATCAGATTTTGGCATGGTCAAAAACTTAATTAATATGGCCTCAAATTGAGAAGTGATCTACATTAAAAAGTCTCGTATTGTCGACATGGACATCTTTGAAGTTTGGGCCATCACCAACCGATCTCATCTCAAGGGCCGAAATTGCGTACTCGGAGTACTGTTCGGCCATTTAAGCCTTTAAAACAGCCTTAAATGGAAAAACTTTCTACATGAATTGTCTGTGTCTCGTCGAAACGGTCGATTTTGATGTAAAAACATCTCATTCCAAGATCGTATGCAAAAGTTAGAGCCATTGAATGCAGGCCTACCCGGAGGCTACATATGGCGCGCCCCACCAGACATGATGTCTGATGGGTAGCGCCACCAATTGGCTATCTTGCGCGAGCGATTTGGCACTTAAGATGGCCTCGAATTGGCAAATGTTCAACATGAAAGTTGTTCGTCTCGTCCAACCGTTATATTTGCTTTTGGTTACATCTTCATCCGAGGTTTTTTGTGGCCTATGAGAGTCAAAAACCGAACTAATGTCCCAGACTTACATAAATCCGAGTTCGGTTAATTTTAGAAAGATTTGGACGTGATTTGGAGTCCTTTTCTTGTACGGGAAGTCCATCCTCCTCTTATATTGACAAGAGGTGACGGCCGATTGAACAACACACAATCGCAAAACCCATCTACAAACTTTCATCTCCTACCCTAGTTTTCTGCTTCTCGTTCATCGGTGTTCTTCGCTTTGGAGAGGTTCGATCTACGAAGTCCTAGGGGTGGGCGAACCGACCTAGGGCAGCCCATCACCCACGTGCATCCAGACGCGGTCTCTCTCGGCCGCGTGGGGTTTCGGGTCTTCAAAAGCGCTCGCTGGATTGTCTTGCGTATCGCGCTTTCGGTGAGCCTCCTTCAACGACGTGTCTTGCGTATCGCGCTCGACACCGAGGGTACACGGTGACGTGTTCGTGTGCGAACACACTTTTTGGCGACTTCTCTGGGGACTAAAGAGCAATCATCTATGTGTTTTATTCCTTCAGCTAGCCTATGCTATCAAATACTTCTGAATCTCCTCCTGACAACGATGCCTTCAACAAGGAAACGGTGCATGAACACCATTATTGCTGGATCGAACCACATAGGCTATTATGGGGTTTCACCCAGAAGAGAAGGGCCGACTATGCTCCTGATAGTGCCTTCAACAAGGGAGTGGAACCGCCACTGCCAGGTACAACCAGCAAAGGCTGGACCTAGGTTTTCACCCTGGAATCCAAAACCTGGTATTCGGAGAGCACCACCATAGATGAAGTCACTGTGTTGTCATCACCATAGATATTTTGTATACCCTAGAATGTAATTTACTGTATTTGCAATTAACTCTCTGTTTACATACACATAAAATAGACAACTATGCATTAAGAAACCACTCATAGAGATCTCTACCATGGTATTTAAAGAATTTAAAAAAGTATGAACAATGCATATGCATGATTCTAAGTGAAAACATTTATCTATGGGGACATGAAAAATTGTATTTTATTTTCCTCAGATTTATCACAGTGAAACAATAATAATACAAACAAGGAAATCAGTGCACTTCTCTCTTGCGTGTAACATGTCTCCATAGGTAGCATCTGTTGATCCAACGATTCTTACGAAACTGATCAAAATTCGGAGATCTCCTTTGACACTTCCTCTTCACTCCTAGACGCTTCCTCCCCTTTCTCCAGCCCAAACATGGTGTCATACAATAGCTTATCCATAGTCTTTGGGAGGCAGAACATCAGTAAGCCACCGATGATGCCAAACATGCCAAACACTGCAAACGGCAGCTGATCCCCGAATAAGACCACCATGGGTGCTAGTACGGCACCCATTTGTGATGCTTGTGATGTGCATCCCATGGCTACAGTCTGCACCACCGTACGGAACAACTCGGACGTGTATACTAGCAACAGGTTGTATGTCCCTGACATCCCAAAGATCCCCATCACCCCACATGCCATCCTAACTATCCTAGAGTGACATGAAACTGCAGTTAGATATAGAAAATCCCCCTAAATCATCATGCCACACATATGAAATAAGATTTTTTTTGTATTACCTCATGGACTTGACATCGGCAATGAGGCTGGCAGTTGTGCAAAAGACACCGCTGAGAAGCATTGTGCCAATGCCGAGTGGCTTCCTGCTGAAGTGCCGGAGGAGCATGGTAGTGAGCAGGTACGCGGGCATCTCAGCGAGAGAATTAACAACGACACCAATGTACATGTTTATTTTTATGTTGACCACATTGAGGCTCAGTCCGTAGTACACCATTGAGCAAAGGAAGCTGATCAGCATCGAGAGCACGAGCCTAACACAAGTCGTCCATGATTGTAACACATCCAGAATCAATGATGATGACTGCTCAACCTTCTTATTGTTATCATCCTCATCGTCGAGCTCTAGCATGACATTGTCTGGGAAGCTTCTGCGATTAGTGGACGCAATGTCTCGCATGACATGCATTGCATCGTCGGTGCGCCGGCGGGTAAGGTACCAACGCGGGGACTCGGAGATGAATGGAAGGACGAAGAACATAAAGGCAACATAAGGAAGTGAGGTGACAACATAGAGGAGGCGCTAAGAGGACTGGTATAGTGCGGCGATGCCAGATAGGGCCGTGATGCCGCCCGAGAAGAAGTAGCAAGTGGACATGCCCACGGTAGGAGGGCCCGATGGTGTCTGTGGCCACTAGTAGAAAACACGGCTTTTGTTTGGGCCTGGCCAGCCCATTAGTCCCGGTTCAGTCAAGAACCGGGACCCATGGTGGAATTCGTCCCGGTTCGTGAGCCCAGGGGGCGGCCGGGGCCTCGTGGGCATTGGTCCCGGTTCGTATGGACCCATTTGTCCCGGTTCGTGGCACGAACCGGGACCAATGGTCCTCGCTCCTGGCCCACAACCATTGGTCCCGGTTCGTGGCTTGAACCGGGACAGAATGCTGGGCTTTAGTCCCGGTTTCTACCAAGAACCGGGACAAATGAGTTGCCTATATATACCCCATCGCCAAAACAGAGCACTCCACAATGCTCTTTTTTTCTGGCCGGCGAGGGGAGGGCATTTGGGTGCTCTAGCTCGCCTCCTATGCACATGAGGTGTTCGATGAAATGTCCGAGCCACGCTAGTTAATCGTTCTCCTATCGAAAATCGACCTCCGAGCTCCATTTTCCCCGAGATTTGTCTAGGTTTAGCGGTTCGTCACGTCATGTCCCCGTCTTCACCGCCGTCAATCGCCCGCGCCGATCTCGTCGCCGACATCATGATACATCTCCAACGTATCTATAATTTTTGATTGTTCCATGCTATTATATTACCTGTTTTGGATGTCTATGAGCTTTATTTTACACATTTATATCATTTTTGGGACTAACCTACTAACCAGAGGCCCAACCCGTATTGCTGTTTTTTTTTCTTATTTCAGTATTTTGAAGAAAAGGAATATCAAACGAAGTCCAAACGGAATGAAACCTTTGGGAGCGTGATTGCTGGAACGAACGTGATCCAGAGGACTTGAAGTGCAAGTCAAGAAGCAGCCAAGGCCTCCACGAGATAGGAGGGCGCGCCCCCTATCTAGTGGGCCCCTCGACCGGCCACCGACACACTTCTTCCTCCTATATAAGCCTACATACCCCAAAAACATCCAGGGAGCCACCGAAGAAATATTTCCTCCACCATAACCTCCTGTATCCGCGAGATCCCATCTTGGAGCCATCGCCGGTGTTCTGCCGGAGGGGGAATCCACCAGGCTTCTACATCAACGCCATAGCCCTTCCGGTGAGTTGTGAGTAGTTTACCACAGACCTTCGGGTCCATAGTTATTAGGTAGATGGCTTCTTCTCTCTTTTTGGATCTCAATACAATGTTCTCCCCCTCTCTTGTGGAGATCTATTCGATGTAATCTCTTTTTTGCGGTGTGTTTGTCGAGATCCGATGAATTGTGGGTTTATGATCAAGTTTATCTATGGATAATAATTGAATCTTCTCTGAATTCTTTTATGTATGATTGAGTTATCTTTGCAACTCTCTTCGAATTATTGGTTTGGTTTGGCCTACTAGATTGATCTTTCTTGCCATGGGAGAAGTGCTTAGCTCTGGGTTCAATCTTGCGGTGTTCTTACCCAGTGACAGAAAGGGTTGCAAGACACGTATTGTATTGTTGCCATCGAGGATAAAAAGATGGGGTTTATATCATATTGCTTGAGTTTATCCTTCTACATCATGTCATCTTTCTTAATGCGTTACTCTATTCTTATGAACTTAATACTCTAGATGCTTGCTGGATAGTGGTCGATGTGTGGAGTAATAGTAGTAGATGCAGGAAGGAGTCGGTCTACTTGTCACGGACGTGATGCCAATATACATGATCATGCCTAGATAACATCATAATTATTCGCTTTTCTACCAATTGCTCGACAGTAATTTGTTCACCCACCCCAATACTTATGCTATCTTGAGAGAAGCCTCTAATGAAACCTATGGCTCCCGGATCTGTTCTTTATCATATAAACTTTCAATCTACTTTTATTTGCATCTTTATTTTCTGCATCTTTATTATAAAATACCAAAAATATATTTATCTTATCATATTATTTCTATCAGATCTCACTTTTGCAAGTGGCCGTGAAGGGATTGACAACCCCTTTATCGCGTTGGTTGCGAGTTCTTTGTTTGTTTGTGTAGGTTCGTGGGACTTGTGAGGAGCCTCCTACTGGGTTGATACCTTGGCTCTCAAAAACTGAGGGAAATACTTACGCTACTGTGCTGCATCACCCTTTCCTCTTCAAGGAAAACCAACACAAGCTCAAGACGTAACAAGAAGGATTTCTGGCGCCGTTGCCAGGGAGGTCTTCGCTCAAGTCAAGACATACCAAGTACCCATCACAAACTCATCTCCCTCGCATTTACATTATTTGCCATTTGCCCCTCATTTTCCTCTCCCCCACTTCACCCTTGCCGTTTTATTCGCCCTCTCTTTCCCAATCTCCTCTCTTTTCTGCTTGCCTTCTTCTTCCTCTCTATTTCTCGCTTGCGTTCTCCTTCCCTTCTTTTTCGCTCGCTTTTTCTTCCTCGCTTTTTTTGCCATTATGTCTGAAATTGGGGAGATTATCGTCGATATGGACAATAATGATAACATGGAAAATTCCGAGGCTCTGGCTGAAGAACCCCATATTTTGCATACTAAAAAGTTTTGAATCAGTAGTGGTAACATTATTGGAAAAGGTGTTATTCAGGATTTCTTTACTTGTGCCGGTACTTTACCTTCCATGGGTGGTTCTATTCTTCATAAAGCTAGTAGTCTTGCGGATGCTATCGCTATGCTTGTAGTTGAACTCGAAAGACAATTTATGCATATGCATCCTTGCATACAAGGAATTTTCCTAGAATTTTCCAATATTGAGCATTCTTCTGTTAAGCGCGTTGTTACTATCTTTTTGGCTCATGAGTTTAGATTTATAATAAGAGAGGCCAAAGAAATATTTGCACACTATAGGGTGGACGCCGGTCGTCCTCCCATAGAGGCGGTCCTCTTTGATCAAGAGGAAATTAGGCGTTTTCAATCTTCGGACTATGTTGCTTTCAATCAAACCTTAGAAAAAAGGTTCCTACCAATGTTTTGATTGATAGAATTACTGAACTTAATAATGATTTTGCTCTTCGAAATAATGAGCTAGGATACTCTCTTGAGTATAGGCTCACGAAGTTTTGCCAAAAGAATGCTTTTAGTGATGAATTAGTTGTGCATTATGAAGGGCCAAGGGAGGGACCCGTTCCTCCTGAGATTGATCTTGGGGACTTTTGTCCCACTAAATTTATCCCTTTTGATCTTGGTGATTTTTGAGGGTCCAGAAGTTTGCGTTAGCTACAGATTGCTACAGACTGTTCTGTTTTTGAGAGATTCTGTTTTTTGTGTGTTATTTGCTTATTTTGATGCATCTATGGCTAGTATGTAAGGGTATGAACCATAGAGAACTTGGAATATAGTAGGTTTAACACCAATATAAATAAAGAATGAGTTCATTACAGTACCTTATGTGGTGATTTTGTTTTCTTTCACTAACGGAGCTTATGAGATTTCCTGTTGAGTTTCGTGTTGTGAAGTTTTCAAGTTTTGGGTAAAGATTTGATGGACTATGGAATAAGGAGTGGCAAAAGCCTAAGCTTGGGGATGCCCAAGGCACCCCAAGATATTCAAGAATAGCCAAAATCTAAGCTTGGGGATGCCCCTGGAAGGCATCCCCTCTTTTGTCTTCGTTCATTGGTAACTTTACTTGGAGCTATATTTTTATTCGCCACATGATATGTGTTTTTCTTGGAGCGTCGTGTATTATATTAGTCTTTGCTTTTTAGTTTACTACAATCATCCTTGCTGTAACACACCTTTTGGGAGAAGCCTACTTGATTGAAATTTATTAGAATACTCTATGTGTTTCACTTATATCTTTTGAGTTAGATAGTTTTTGCTCTAGTGCTTCACTTATATCTTTTAGAGCACGGCGGTGGATTAATTTTGAAGAAATTGTTGATCTCTCATGCTTCACTTATATTATTTTGAGAGTCTTTTAGAACAGCATGGTATTTGCTATGATTATAAATTGGTCCTAGAATGATGAGCATCCAAGTTGGGTATAATAAAAACTATCATAGGAAGTGAATTGGATGCTATGATCAACTTGATACTTGATAATTGTTTTGAGATAGGGAGGTAGTGATATTAAAGTCATGCTAGTTGGGTGATTATGAATTTAAAGATTGCTTGTGTTGAAGTTAGCATGTCCCGTAGCATGCACGTATGGTTAAAGTTGTGTAAAAAATTTGAAGCATGAAGTGTACCTGGCTTGTGCATCCTTATGAGTGGCGGTCAGGGACGAGCGATGGTCTTTTCCTACCAATATATCCCCTAGGAGCATGCGAGTAGTGCTTGGTTTTTGATGACTTCTAAATTTTTGCAATAAGTATACGAGTTCTTTTGACTAATGTTGAGTCCATGGATTATACGCACTTTTACCTTTCCATCATTGTTAGCCTCTTCGGTACCATGCATTGCCCTTTCTCACCTTGAGAGTTGGTGCAAACTTCGCCGGTGCATCCAAACCCCGTGATATGATACACTCTATCAAACATAAACCTCCTTATATGTTCCTCAAAACAGCCACCATACCTACCTATTTATGTCATTTCCATAGCCATTCCGAGATATATTGCCATGCAACTTTCCACCGTTCCGTTCATCATCATCATGACAACATTACTTTTGTCATATTGCCATTGCATGATCATGTAGTTGACATCGTATTTGTGGCAAAGCCACCATGCATAATTTTTATACATGTCACTCTTGATTCATTGCACCATCCCCGTACACCGCCGGAGGCATTCATATAGAGTCATATCTTCTTCTAGTTTCGAGTTGTAATTCATGTGTTGTAATCAATAAAAGTGTGATGATCATCATTATTAGAGCATTGCCCAAAAAGAAAAAAAGGGAAAGGCCAAAGGAAAAAAAAGAAAAAAAGAAAAGAAAAAAAGAAAAAAGAAAAGAAAAAAAGAAAATAAATAAAGGGGCAATGCTACTATCTCTTTTTCCACAATTGTGATTCAAAGTAGCACCTTGTTCTTCATGTAGTGAGTCTCATATATTGTGCTTCAAAGTATTACCATGTTTTCATGTAGAGAGTCTCATAGGTTGTCACTTTCATATACTAGTGGGAATTTTTCATTATAGAACTTGGCTTGTATATTCCTACGATGGGCTTCCTCAAATGCCCTAGGTGTTCGTGAGCAAGCGAGTTGGATGCACACCCACTAGCTTTCTTTTGTTGAGCTTTCATTCATTTATAGCTCTAGTGCATCCGTTGCATGGCAATCCCTACTCCTCATGTTGACATCAATTGATGGGCATTCCCATAGCCCGTTGATTATCCTCGTCAATGTGAGACTTTATCCTTTTTTTGTCTTCTCCACACAATCCCCAATCATTATTCTATTCCACCCATAGTGCTATATCCATGGCTCACACTCATGTATTGCGTGAAGGTTGAAAAGGTTTGAGATTATTTAAGTACGAAACAAGTGCTTGGCTTGTCATCGGGGGTATAGAAGTTGGGAACATCTTTGTGTGACGAAAATGACGCATAGCCTAACTATATGATTCTGTAGGGATGACCTTTCTTTAGCCATGTTATTTTGAGAAGACATGATTGCTTTTATTAGTATGCTTGAAGTATTACTATTTCTTTTGTCAATATGACCTTTTATTTTGAATCATTTGGATCTGAACATTCATGCCACAATAAAGAGAAATTACATTGAGAATTATCCTAGGTAGCATTCCACATAAAAAATTCTGTTTTTATCATTTACCTACTCGAGAACGAGCAGGAATTAAGCTTGGGGATGCTTGATACGTCTCCAACGTATCTATAATTTTTTATTGTTCCATGCTATTATATTACCTGCTTTGGATGTCTATGGGCTTTATTTTACACATTTATATCATTTTTGGGACTAACCTACTAACCGGAGGCCCAGCCCGTATTGCTGTTTTTTTTCCTTAATTCACTATTTCGAAAAAAAGGAATATCAAACGGAGTCCAAATGGAATGAAACCGTCGGGAGCGTGATTTTTGGAACGAATGTGATCCCGAGGACTTGGAGTGCAAGTCAAGAAGCAGCCGAGGCCTCCATGAGATAGGAGGGCGCGCCCACCCCTACAGGGCGCGCCCCCTGTCTCGTGGGCCCCTCGGGCGGCCACCGACGCACTTCTTCCTCCTATATAAGCCTACATACCGCGAAAACATCCAGGGAGCCACCGAAGAAATATTTCCGCCACCGTAACCTCCTGTATCCGCGAGATCCCATCTTGGACCGTCGTCGGCATTCTGCCGGAGGGGGAATCCATTACGGAGGGCTTCTACATCAACATCAGAGCCTTTCCGATGAGTTGTGAGTAGTTTATCACAGACCTTCGGGTCCATAGTTATTAGCTAGATGACTTCTTCTCTCTTTTTGGATCTCAATACAATGTTCTCCCCTCTTTTGTGGAGATCTATTCGATGTAATCTCTTTTTTGCGGTGTGTTTGTCGAGATCCGATGAATTGTGGGTTTATGATCAAGTTTATCTATGGATAATAATTGAATCTTCTCTAAATTCTTTTATGTATGATTGAGTTATATTTGCAAGTCTCTTCGAATTATAGGTTTGGTTTGGTCTACTAGATTGATCTTTCTTGCCATGGGAGAAGTGCTTAGCTTTGGGTTCAATCTTGCGGTGTTCTTGCCCAGTGACAGAAAGGGTTGCAAGACACGTATTGTATTGTTGCCATCGAGGATAAAAAGATGGGGTTTATATCATATTGCTTGAGTTTATCCTTCTACATCATGTCATCTTTCTTAATGCGTTACTCTGTTCTTATGAAATTAATACTCTAGATGCATGCTGGATAGCGGTCGATGTGTGGAGTAATAGTAGTAGATGCAGGCAGGAGTCGGTCTACTTTTCACGGAAGTGATGCCTATATACATGATCATCCCTAGATAACATCGTAATTATTCTCTTTTCTATCAATTGCTCGACAGTAATTTGTTGACCCACCGTAATACTTATGCTATCTTGAGAGAAGCCTCTAGTGAAACCTATGGCCCCCGGGTCTATTCTTTATCATATAAGCTTTAAATCTACTTTTATTTGCATCTTTATTTTTTGCATATTTATTATAAAATACCAAAAATATATTTATCTTATCATATTATCTCTATCAGATCTCACTTTCGCAAGTGGTCGTGAAGGGATTGACAACCCCTTTATCGCGTTGGTTGCGAGTTCTATGTTTGTTTGTGTAGGTTCGTGCGACTTGTGAGGAGCCTCATACTGGATTGATACCTTGGTTCTCAAAAACTGAGGGAAATACTTACGCTATTGTGCTGCATCACCCTTTCCTCTTCAAGGAAAACCAACGCAAGCTCACGACGTAGCAATGATCGACACGTAAGCGCATCCTGGGGTTCAACAACTATGGAAATCGCTTTAGGACCCCAGAACGGTGAGTAATTGTCCACGAAACGGGCCAGAATCAGGCAAAGTTGTGAGTGTTGACGACGGACACATAAACGCACCCCGGGGATCGTCAATCGTGGAAATAGCTCTGGGACCCCAAAATTGTGAGTAATAGTCCATGAAAGAGCCCAGAATCGAACAAAACTAGGATTGCTGGTGAATGACACGTAAACGCACCCTGGGATACGTCAATTGTGAAATCGCTCCGGGACCCCAAAACAATGAGTAATAGTCCATGAAATGGGGCAGAATCGGCCAAAACTGCGATTGTTGATGACTGACACGTAATCGCACCTTGGGGTTCAACAACCATGGAAATCGCTCCGAGACCCCAAAACAGTGAGTAATAGTCCACGAAACGGCCCAGAATCGACCACAACCGCGAGTGTTGATGACCGACACGTAAACGCACTGCGGGGTTCGTTAATCATGGAAATCACTCCGGGACCCCAAAACAGTGAGTAATAGTCCACGAAACGGGCTAGAATCGGCCAAAACTGTGAGTGTCGATGACCGACACGTAAGAGCACTTTGGGGTTCAACAACTATGGAAATCACTTCCGGACCCCAAAACAGTGAGTAATAGTCCATGAAACGGGTCAGAATTGCCCAAAATTGTGATTGTTGAAGACGAACACATAAACACACCCCGAGTATCGTCAATCGTGGAAATTGCTCAGGGACCCCAAAACGGTGAGTTATAGTGCTCGAAACGGGCCAGAATCAACCAAAATTGTGAGTGTTGATGACCGACACGTAAATGCACCCCGCGGTTCGTTCATCATGGAAATCACTTCGTGGCCCCAAAATAGTGAGAAATAGTCCACGAAACGGCCCATAATCGACCAAAACTGTGAGTGTTGACGACGAACACATAAACGCATCTCGGGGATCGGCAGTCATGGAAATCACTCTGGCACCCCAAAACGATGCGTAATAGTGCTCGAATGGACAAGAATCGGCCAAAATTATGAGTGTTGATGACCGACACATAAACGCACCCCAGTGATCATCAATTGTGGAAATCACTCCGGGACCCCAAAATAGTGAGTAATAGTCCATGAAACGGGCCAGAATCGGCCAAAACTGCGAGTGTTGATGATCGGCACGTAAGCGCACCCTGGGTTCAACAACTATGGAAATCGCTTTGGGACCCCAAAACGGTGAGTAATAGTCCATGAAACGGGCCAGAATCAGCCAAAGTTGTGAGTGTTGACGACGGACATATAAACGCACCCCGGGGATCGTCAATAGTGGAAATAGCTCTGGGACCCCAAAATTGTGAGTAATAGTCCATGAAAGAGCCTAGAATCGAACAAAACTAGGATTGCTGGTGAACGACATGTAAACACACACTGGGATCTGTCAATTGTGAAAATCGCTCCGGGACCCCAAAACAATTAGTAATAGTCCATGAAACGGGGCAGAATCGGCCAAAACTGCGGTTGTTGATGACCGACACGTAATCGCACCTTGGGGTTCAACAACCATGGAAACCGCTCCGAGACCCCAAAACGGTGAGTAATAGTCCACGAAACGGCCCAGAATCGGCCAAAACTGCGAGTGTTGATGACCTAAACGTAAACGCACCGCGGGGTTCGTTAATCATGGAAATCACTCTGGGACCCCAAAACAGTGAGTAATAGTCCACGAAACGGGCATGAATCGGCCAAAATTTTGAGTGTTTATGACCGACAAGTAAGAGCACTTTGGGGTTCAACAACTATGTAAATCACTTCCGGATCCCAAAACGGTGAGTAATAGTCCATGAAACGGGTCAGAATTGGCCAAAATTGTGAGTGTTGATGACGGACACGTAAACTCACCCCGAGGATCGTCAATCGTGGAAATTGCTTTGGGACCCCAAAACGGTGAGTTATAGTGCTCGAAACGGGCCAGAATCAGCCAAAATTGTGAGTGTTGATGACTGACACGTAAATGCACCCCGCGGTTCATTCATCACGGAAATCAGTTCGCGACCCCAAAATAGTGAGCAATAGTCCACGACGTAAACGCATCCTGGGGATCGTCAATCGTGGAAATCACTCTGGCACCCCAAAACGATGAGTAATAGTGCTCGAATGGACAAGAATCGGCCAAAATTATGAGTGTTGATGACCGACACGTAAATGCACCGCGCGGTTCGTTCATCACGGAAATCACTTCGCGACCCCAAAATAGTGAGTAATAGTCCACTAAACGGGCCAGAATCAGCCAAAGTTGCGAGTGTTGATGACGGACACAAAAACGCACCCCGGGGATCGTTAATCGTGGAAATAGCTCTGGGACCCCAAAATGATGAGTGGTAGTCCATGAAAGAGCCTGGAATCGAACAAAACTAGGATTGCTAGTGAACGACACGAAACGCTCCCTGGGATACGTCAATTGTGAAAATCGCTCCGGGACCCCAAAACAATGAGTTATAGGCCATGAAACGGGGCAGAATCGGCCAAAACTGCTTTGTTGATGACCGACACGTAATCGCACCTTGGTGTTCAACAACCATGGAAATCGCTCCGAGACCCCAAAATGGTGAGTAATAGTCCACGAAACGGCACATAATCGGCCAAAACCGTGAGTGTTCATGACCGACATGTAAACACACCTCGGGGTTCGTTAATCATGGAAATCACTCCGGGACCCCAAAACAGTGAGTAATAGTCCACGAAATGGGCAAGAATCGGCGAAAACTGTGAGTGTTGATGACCGACATGTAAGAGCACTTTGGGGTTCAACAACTATGTAAATCACTTCCGGATCCCAAAACTGTGAGTAATAGTCCATGAAACGGGTCAGAATTGGCTAAAATTGTGAGTGTTGATGATGGACACGTAAACGCACCCCGAGGATCGTCAATCGTGGAAATTGCTCTGGGACCACAAAACGGTGAGTTATAGTGCTCGAAACGGGCCAGAATCAGCCAAAATTGCGAGTGTTGATGACCGACACGTAAATGCACCCTGCGGTTCATTCATCATGGAAATCACTTCGCGGCCCCAAAATAGTGAGCAATAGTCCACGAAACGGCCCATAATCGGCCAAAACTGAGAGTGTTGACGACGAACACGTAAACACATCCCGGGGATCGTCAATCATGGAATCACTCTGGCACCCCAAAACGATGAGTAATAGTACTTGAATGGACAAGAATCGGCCAAAATTATGAGTATTGATGACCGACACATAAACGCACCCCGGTGATCATCAATTATGGAAATCACTCCGGGACCCCAAAATAGTGAGTAATAGTCCATGAAACGGGCCAGAATCGGCCAAAACTGCGAGTGTTGATGATCGGCACGTAAGCGCACCCTGGGTTCAACAACTATGGAAATCGCTTTGGGACCCCAAAACGGTGAGTAATAGTCCATGAAACGGGCCAGAATCAGCCAAAGTTGTGAGTGTTGACGACGGACATATAAACGCACCCCGGGGATCGTCAATAGTGGAAATAGCTCTGGGACCCCAAAATTGTGAGTAATAGTCCATGAAAGAGCCAAGAATCAAACAAAACTAGGATTGTTGGTGAACGACACGTAAACGCACCCTGGGATATGTCAATTTTGAAAATCGCTCCGGGACCCCAAAACAATGAGTAATAGTCAATGAAATGAGGCAGAATCGGCCAAAACTGCGATTGTTGATGACCGACACGTAAATGCACCCTGCGATTCGTTCATCATGGAAATCACTTTGCGGCCCCAAAATAGTGAGCAATAGTCCACGAAACGGCCCATAATCGGCCAAAACAGAGAGTGTTGACGACGAACACGTAAACGCATCCCGGGGATCGTCAATCATGGAATCACTCTGGCACCCCAAAGCGATGAGTAATAGTGCTCGAATGGACAGGAATCGGCCAAAATTATGAGTGTTGATGACCGACACATAAACGCACCCCAGCGATCATCAATTGTGGAAATCACTCCGGGACCCCAAAATAGTGAGTAATAGTCCATGAAACGGGCCAGAATCGGCCAAAACTGTGAGTGTTGATGATCGACACGTAAAGCGCACCTAGGTTCAACAACTATGGAAATCGCTTTGGGACCCCAAAGCGGTGAGTAATAGTCCACAAGCGGGCCAGAATCAGCCAAAGTTGCGAGTGTTGACGGCGGACACATAAGCGCACCGGGGATCGTCAATAGTGGAAATAGCTCTGGGACCCCAAAATTGTGAGTAATAGTCCATGAAAGAGCCTAGAATACGCACCACAGGATAAGTCAATTGTGAAAATCGCTCGAGACCCCAAAACAATGAGTTATAGTCCATGAAGCAGGGCAGAATCGGCCAAAACTGCGATTGTTGATGACCGACACGTAATCGCACCTTGGTGTTCAACAACCATGGAAATCGCCCGAGACCCCAAAATGGTGAGTAATAGTCCACGAAACGGCACATAATCGCCAAAACCGTGAGTGTTCATGACCGACATGTAAACACACCTCGGGTTCGTTAATCATGGAAATCACCGGGACCCCAAAACAGTGAGTAATAGTCCACGAAATGGGCAAGAATCGGCCAAAACTGTGAGTGTTGATGACCGACATGTAAGAGCACTTTGGGGTTCAACAACTATGTAAATCACTTCCGGATCCCAAAACTGTGAGTAATAGTCCATGAAACGGGTCAGAATTGGCTAAAATTGTGAGTGTTGATGATGGACACGTAAACGCACCCCGAGGATCGTCAATCGTGGAAATTGCTCTGGGACCACAAAACGGTGAGTTATAGTGCTCGAAACGGGCCAGAATCAGCCAAAATTGCGAGTGTTGATGACCGACACGTAAATGCACCCTGCGGTTCATTCATCATGGAAATCACGCGCCCCAAAATAGTGAGCAATAGTCCACTAAACGCCCATAATCGCCAAAACTGAGAGTGTTGACGACGAACACGTAAACACATCCCGGGATCGCCAATCATGGAATCACCGCACCCCAAAACGATGAGTAATAGTACTTGAATGGACAAGAATCGGCCAAAATTATGAGTATTGATGACCGACACATAAACGCACCCCGGTGATCATCAATTATGGAAATCACTCCGGGACCCCAAAATAGTGAGTAATAGTCCATGAAACGGGCCAGAATCGGCCAAAACTGCGAGTGTTGATGATCGGCACGTAAGCGCACCCTGGGTTCAACAACTATGGAAATCGCTTTGGGACCCCAAAACGGTGAGTAATAGTCCATGAAACGGGCCAGAATCAGCCAAAGTTGTGAGTGTTGACGACGGACATATAAACGCACCCCGGGGATCGTCAATAGTGGAAATAGCTCTGGGACCCCAAAATTGTGAGTAATAGTCCATGAAAGAGCCAAGAATCAAACAAAACTAGGATTGTTGGTGAACGACACGTAAACGCACCCTGGGATATGTCAATTTTGAAAATCGCCCGGACCCCAAAACAATGAGTAATAGTCAATGAAATGAGGCAGAATCGCCAAAACTGCGATTGTTGATGACCGACACGTAAATGCACCCTGCGATTCGTTCATCATGGAAATCACTTTGCGGCCCCAAAATAGTGAGCAATAGTCCACGAAACGGCCCATAATCGGCCAAAACAGAGAGTGTTGACGACGAACACGTAAACGCATCCCGGGGATCGTCAATCATGGAATCACTCTGGCACCCCAAAGCGATGAGTAATAGTGCTCGAATGGACAGGAATCGGCCAAAATTATGAGTGTTGATGACCGACACATAAACGCACCCCAGCGATCATCAATTGTGGAAATCACTCCGGGACCCCAAAATAGTGAGTAATAGTCCATGAAACGGGCCAGAATCGGCCAAAACTGTGAGTGTTGATGATCGACACGTAAGCGCACCCTGGGTTCAACAACTATGGAAATCGCTTTGGGACCCCAAAACGGTGAGTAATAGTCCACAAACGGGCCAGAATCAGCCAAAGTTGCGAAGTGTTGACGACGGACACATAAACGCACCCGGGATCGTCAATAGTGGAAATAGCTCTGGGACCCCAAAATTGTGAGTAATAGTCCATGAAAGAGCCTAGAATCGAACAAAACTACGATTGCTGGTGAACGACACGACAACGCACCCTGGGATAAGTCAATTGTGAAAATCGCTCCGAGACCCCAAAACAATGAGTTATAGTCCATGAAACGGGGCAGAATCGGCCAAAACTGCGATTGTTGATGACCGACACGTAATCGCACCTTGGTGTTCAACAACCATGGAAATCGCTCCGAGACCCCAAAATGGTGAGTAATAGTCCACGAAACGGCACATAATCGCCAAAACCGCGAAAGTGTTCACGACCGACATGTAAACGCACCTCGGGGTTCGTTAATCATGGAAATCACTCCGGGACCCCAAAACAGTGAGTAATAGTCAACGAAACGGGCAAGAATCGGCCAAAACTGTGAGTGTTGATGACCGACACGTAAGAGCACTTTGGGGTTCAACAAATATGTAAATCACTTCCGGATCCCAAAACTGTGAGTAAACGTCCATGAAAGGGGTCAGAATTGGCCAAAATTGTGAGTGTTGATCACGGACACGTAAACGCACTCCGAGGATCGTTAATCGTGGAAATTGCTCTGGGACCCCAAAACGGTGAGTTATAGTGCTCGGAATGGGCCAGAATCAGCCAAAATTCCGAGTGTCGATGACCGACACGTAAATGCACCCTGCGGTTCGTTCATCATGGAAATCACTTCGCGGCCCCAAAATAGTGAGCAATAGTCCACGAAACAGCCCATAATCGGCCAAAACTGAGAGTGTTGACGACGAAAACGTAAACGCATCCCGGGGATCGTCAATCATGGAATCACTCTGGCACCCCAAAGCGATGAGTAATAGTGCTCGAATGGACAAGAATCGGCCAAAATTATGAGTATTGATAACCGACACATAAACGCACTCGGTGATCATCAATTGTGGAAATCACCCAGACCCCAAAATAGTGAGTAATAGTCCACTAAACGGGCCAGAATCGGCCAAAACTACGAGTGTTGATGATCGACACGTAAGCGCACCCTGGGTTCAACAACTATGGAAATCGCTTTGGGACCCCAAAACGGTGAGTAATATTCCACTAAACGGGCCAGAATCAACCAAAGTTGCGAGTGTTGATGATGACACATAAACGCACCCGGGATCGTCAATCGTGGAAATAGCTCTAGGACCCCAAAATTGTGAGTAATAGTCCATGAAAGAGCCAAGAATCGAACAAAACTAGGATTGTTGGTGAACGACGCGTAAACGCACCCTGGGATATGTCAATTGTGAAAATCGCTCCGGGACCCCAAAACAATGAGTACTAGTCAATGAAACGAGGCAGAATCGGCCAAAACTGCGATTGTTGATGACCGACACGTAATCGCACCTTGGGGTTCAACAACCATGGAAATCGCCCACCCCAAAATAGTGAGTAATAGTCCACGAAACGGACCAGAATCGGCCAAAACCACGAGTGTTGATGACTGACACGTAAACGCACCGCGAGGATCGTCAATCCTGGAAATTGCTCTGGGACCCCAAAACGGTGAGTTATACTGCTCGAAATGGGCCAGAATCAGCCAAAAATTTGTGAGTGTTGATGACCAACACGTAAATGCACCCCACGGTTCGTGCATCATGGATATCACTTTGCGGCCCCAAAATAGTGAGCAATAGTCCACGAAAGGGCCCATAATCGGCTAAAACTGTGAGTGTTGATGACGAACACGTAAACGCATCCCGGGGATCGTCAATCGTGGAAATCACTCTGGCACCCTAAAATGATGAGTAATAGTGCTCGAATGGACAAGAGTCAGCCAAAATTATGAGTGTTGATGACCGACACATAAACGCACCCCAGTGATCATCAATTGTGGAAATCACTCCGGGACCCCAAAATAGTGAGTAATAGTCCACGAAACGGGCCAGAATCGGACAAAACTGTGAGTGTTGATAATCGACACGTAAGCGCACCCTGGGTTCAACAACTATGGAAATCGCTTTGGGACCCCAATACGATGAGTAATAGTCCACGAAACGGGCCAGAATCAGCCAAAGTTGCGAGTGTTGACGACGGACACATAAACGCACCCCGGGGATCGTCAATAGTGGAAATATCTCTGGGACCCCAAAATTGTGAGTAATAGTCCATCAAAGAGCCAAGAATCGAACAAAACTAGGATTGCTGGTGAACGACACGACAACGCACCCTGGGATACGTCAATTGTGAAAATCGCTCCGGGACCCCAAAACAATGAGTTATAGTCCATGAAACGGGGCAGAATCGGCCAAAACTGCGATTGTTGATGACCGACACGTAATCGCACCTTGGTGTTCAACAACCATGGAAATCGCTCCGAGACCCCAAAATGGTGAGTAATAGTCCAGGAAACGGCACATAATCGGCCAAAACCGTGAGTGTTCATGACCGACATGTAAACACACCTCGGGGTTCGTTAATCATGGAAATCACTCCGGGACCCCAAAACAGTGAGTAATAGTCCATGAAACGGGCAAGAATCGGCCAAAACTGTGAGTGTTGATAACCGACACGTAAGAGCACTTTGGGGGTTCAACAACTATGTAAATCACTTCCGGATCCCAAAACTGTGAGTAAACGTCCATGAAACGGGTCAGAATTGGCCAAAATTGTGAGTGTTGATGACGGACACGTAAACGCACCCCGAGGATCGTTAATCGTGGAAATTGCTCTGGGACCCCAAAACGGTGAGTTATAGTTCTCGAAATGGGCCAGAATCAGCCAAAATTCCGAGTGTTGATGACCGACACGTAAATGCACCCTGCGGTTCGTTCATCATGGAAATCACTCCGGGACCCCAAAATAGTGAGTAATAGTCCACGAAACGGGCCATAATCGGCCAAAACTGCGAGTGTTGATGATCGACACGTAAGCGCACCCTGGGTTCAACAACTATGGAAATCGCTTTGGGACCCCAAAACGGTGAGTAATAGTCCACGAAACGGGCCAGAATCAGCCAAAGTTGCGAGTGTTGACGACGGACACATAAACGCACCCCGGGGATCGTCAATAGTGGAAATAGCTCTGGGACCCCAAAATTGTGAGTAATAGTCCATGAAAGAGCCTAGAATCGAACAAAACTACGATTGCTGGTGAACGACACGACAACGCACCCTGGGATACGTCAATTGTGAAAATCGCTCCGGGACCCCAAAACAATGAGTTATAGTCCATGAAACGGGGCAGAATCGGCCAAAACTGCGATTGTTGATGACCGACACGTAATCGCACCTTGGTGTTCAACAACCATGGAAATCGCTCCGAGACCCCAAAATGGTGAGTAATAGTCCACGAAACGGAACATAATCGGCCAAAACCGCGAGTGTTCACGACCGACATGTAAACGCACCTCGGGGTTCGTTAATCATGGAAATCACTCCGGGACCCCAAAACAGTGAGTAATAGTCAACGAAACGGGCAAGAATCGGCCAAAACTGTGAGTGTTGATGACCGACACGTAAGAGCACTTTGGGGTTCAACAAATATGTAAATCACTTCCGGATCCCAAAACTGTGAGAAAACGTCCATGAAAGGGGTCAGAATTGGCCAAAATAGTGAGTGTTGATCACGGACACGTAAACGCACCCCGAGGATCGTTAATCGTGGAAATTGCTCTGGGACCCCAAAACGGTGAGTTATAGTGCTCGAAATGGGCCAGAATCAGCTAAAATTCCGAGTGTCGATGACCGACACGTAAATGCACCCTGCGGTTCGTTCATCATGGAAATCACTTCGCGGCCCCAAAATAGTGAGCAATAGTCCACGAAACGGCCCATAATCGGCCAAAACTGAGAGTGTTGACGACGAACACGTAAACGCATCCCGGGGATCGTCAATCATGGAATCACTCTGGCACCCCAAAGCGATGAGTAATAGTGCTCGAATGGACAAGAATCGGCCAAAATTATGAGTATTGATAACCGACACATAAACGCACCCCGGTGATCATCAATTGTCGAAATCACTCCAGGACCCCAAAATAGTGAGTAATAGTCCACGAAACGGGCCAGAATCGGCAAAAACTACGAGTGTTGATGATCGACACGTAAGCGCACCCTGGGGTTCAACAACTATGCAAATCGCTTTGGGACCCCAAAACGGTGAGTAATATTCCACGAAACGGGCCAGAATCAACCAAAGTTGCGAGTGTTGATGACAGACACATAAACGCACCCCGGGGATCGTCAATCGTGGAAATAGCTCTAGGACCCCAAAATTGTGAGTAATAGTCCATGAAAGAGCCAAGAATCGAACAAAACTAGGATTGTTGGTGAACGACACGTAAACGCACCCTGGGATATGTCAATTGTGAAAATCGCTCCGGGACCCCAAAACAATGAGTACTAGTCAATGAAACGAGGCAGAATCGGCCAAAACTGCGATTGTTGATGACCGACACGTAATCGCACCTTGGGGTTCAACAACCATGGAAATCGCCCACCCCAAAATGGTGAGTAATAGTCCACGAAACGGCCCAGAATCGGCCAAAACCACGAGTGTTGATGACTGACACGTGAACGCACCCCGAGGATCGTCAATCGTGGAAATTGCTCTGGGACCCCAAAACGGTGAGTTATACTGCTCGAAATGGGCCAGAATCAGCCAAAATTTGTGAGTGTTGATGACCAACACGTAAATGCACCCCACGGTTCGTGCATCATGGAAATCACTTCGCGGCCCCAAAATAGTGAGCAATAGTCCATGAAACGGCCCATAATCGGCCAAAACTGTGAGTGTTGATGACGAACACGTAAACGCATCCCGGGGATCGTCAATCGTGGAAATCACTCGCACCCCGAATGATGAGTAATAGTGCTCGAATGGACAAGAATCAGCCAAAATTATGAGTGTTGATGACCGACACATAAACGCACCCAGTGACCATCAATTTTGGAAATCACCCGGGACCCCAAAATAGTGAGTAATAGTCCACTAAACGGGCCAGAATCGCCAAAACTGTGAGTATTGATGATCGACACGTAAGCGCACCCTGGGTTCAACAACTATGGAAATCGCTTTGGGACCCCAATACGGTGAGTCATAGTCCACGAAACGGGCCAGAATCAGCCAAAGTTGCGAGTGTTGACGACGGACACATAAACCCACCCCGGGGATCGTCAATAGTGGAAATAGCTCTGGGACCCCAAAATTGTGAGTAATAGTCCATGAAAGAGCCAAGAATCGAACAAAACTAGGATTGCTTGTGAACGACACGACAACGCACGCTGGGATACGTCAATTGTGAAAATCGCCCGGGACCCCAAAACAATGAGTTATAGTCCATGAAACGGGCAGAATCGCCAAAACTGCGATTGTTGATGACCGACACGTAATCGCACCTTGGTGTTCAACAACCATGGAAATCGCCCGAGACCCCAAAATGGTGAGTAATAGTCCAGAAATGGCACATAATCGCCAAAACCGTGAGTGTTCATGACCGACATGTAAACACACCTCGGGGTTCGTTAATCATGGAAATCACCCGGGACCCCAAAACAGTGAGTAATAGTCCATGAAACGGGCAAGAATCGGCCAAAACTGTGAGTGTTGATGACCGACACGTAGGAGCACTTTGGGGTTCAACAACTATGTAAATCACTTTCGGATCCCAAAACTGTGAGTAAACGTCCATGAAACGGGTCAGAATTGGCCAAAATTGTGAGTGTTGATGACGGACACGTAAAAGCACCCCGAGGATCGTTAATCATGGAAATTGCTCTGGGACCCCAAAACGGTGAGTTATAGTGCTCGAAATGGGCCAGAATCAGCCAAAATTCCGAGTGTTGATGACCGACACGTAAATGCACCCTGCGGTTCGTTCATCATGGAAATCACCGGGACCCCAAAATAGTGAGTAATAGTCCACTAAACGGGCCAGAATCGCCAAAACTGCGAAAGTGTTGATGATCGACACGAAGCGCACCCTGGGTTCAACAACTATGGAAATCGCTTTGGGACCCCAATACGGTGAGTAATAGTCCACGAAACGGGCCAGAATCAGCCAAAGTTGCGAGTGTTGACGACGGACACATAAACGCACCCCGGGGATCGTCAATAGTGGAAATAGCTCTGGGACCCCAAAATTGTGAGTAATAGTCCATGAAAGAGCCTAGAATCGAACAAAACTAGGATTGCTGGTGAACGACACGACAACGCACCCTGGGATACGTCAATTGTGAAAATCGCTCCAGGACCCCAAAACAATGAGTTATAGTCCATGAAACGGGGCAGAATCGGCCAAAACTGCGATTGTTGATGACCGACACGTAATCGCACCTTGGTGTTCAACAACCATGGAAATCGCTCCGAGACCCCAAAATGGTGAGTAATAGTCCACGAAACGGCACATAATCGGCCAAAACCGCGAGTGTTCACGACCGACATGTAAACGAACCTTGTGGTTCGTTAATCATGGAAATCACTCCGGGACCCCAAAACAGTGAGTAATAGTCAACGAAACGGGCAAGAATCGGCCAAAACTATGAGTGTTGATAACCGACACGTAAGAGCACTTTGGGGTTCGACAAATATGTAAATCACTTCCGGATCCCAAAACTGTGAGTAAACGTCGATGAATGGGGCCAGAATTGGCCAAAATTGTGAGTGTTGATGACGGACACGTAAACGCATCCCGAGGATCGTTAATCATGGAAATTGCTCTGGGACCCCAAAACGGTGAGTTATAGTGCTCGAAATGGGCCAGAATCAGCCAAAATTCCGAGTGTTGATGACCGACACGTAAATGTACCCTGCGGTTCGTTCATCAGGGAAATCACTTCGCGGCCCCAAAATAGTGAGCAATAGTCCACGAAACGGCCCATAATCGGCCAAAACTGAGAGTGTTGACGACGAACAGGTAAACGCATCCCGGGGACCGTCAATTATGGAATCACTCTCGCACCCCAAAGCGATGAGTAATAGTGCTCGAATGGACAAGAATCGGCCAAAATTATGAGTATTGATAACCGACACATAAACGCACCCCGGTGATCATCAATTGTGGAAATCACTCCAGGACCCCAAAATAGTGAGTAATAGTCCACGAAACGGGCCAGAATCGGCAAAAACTGCGAGTGTTGATGATCGACCCGTAAGCGCACCCTGGGGTTCAACAACTATGGAAATCTCTTTGGGACCCCAAAACGGTGAGTAATATTCCACGAAACGGGCCAGAATCAACCAAAGTTGCGAGTGTTGACGACAGACACATAAACGCACCCCGGGGATCGTCAATCGTGGAAATAGCTCTAGGACCCCAAAATTGTGAGTAATAGTCCATGAAAGAGCCAAGAATCGAACAAAACTAGGATTGTTGGTGAACGACACGTAAACGCACCCTGGGATATGTCAATTGTGAAAATCGCTCCGGGATCCTAAAACAATGAGTACTTGTCAATGAAACGAGGCAGAATCGGCCAAAACTGCGATTGTTGATGACCAACACGTAATCGCACCTTGGGGTTCAACAACCATGGAAATCGCCCACCCCAAAATGGTGAGTAATAGTCCACGAAACGGCCCAGAATCGGCCAAAACCACGAGTGTTGATGACTGACACGTAAACGCACCCCGAGGATCGTCAATCGTGGAAATTGCTCTAGGACCCCAAAACGGTGAGTTATACTGCTCGAAATGGGCCAGAATCAGCCAAAATTTGTGAGTGTTGATGACCAACACGTAAATGCACCCCACGGTTCGTGCATCATGGAAATCACCGCGCCCCAAAATAGTGAGCAATAGTCCACTAAACGCCCATAATCGCCAAAACTGTGAGTCTTGATGACGAACACGTAAACGCATCCCGGGATCGTCAATCGTGGAAATCACTCGCACCCCAAAATGATGAGTAATAGTGCTCGAATGGACAACAATCAGCCAAAATTATGAGTGTTGATGACCGACACATAAACGCACCCAGTGATCATCAATTGTGGAAATCACCCGGGACCCCAAAATAGTGAGTAATAGTCCACTAAACGGGCCAGAATCGCCAAAACTGTGAGTGTTGATGATCGACACGTAAGCGCACCCTGGGTTCAACAACTATGGAAATCGCTTTGGGACCCGAATACGGTGAGTAATAGTCCATGAAACGGGCCAGAATCAGCCAAAGTTGCGAGTGTTGACGACGGACACATAAACGCACCCCGGGGATCGTCAATAGTGGAAATAGCTCTGGGACCCCAAAATTGTGAGTAATAGTCCATGAAAGAGCCAAGAATCGAACAAAATTAGGATTGCTGGTGAACGACACGACAACGCACCCTGGGATACGTCAATTGTGAAAATCCCTCCGGGACCCCAAAACAATGAGTTATAGTCCATGAAACGGGGCAGAATCGGCCAAAACTGCGATTGTTGATGACCGACACGTAATCGCACCTTGGTGTTCAACAACCATGGAAATCGCTCCGAGACCCCAAAATGGTGAGTAATAGTCCAGGAAACGGCACATAATCGGCCAAAACTGTGAGTGTTCATGACCGACATGTAAACACACCTCGGGGTTCGTTAATCATGGAAATCACTCCGGGACCCCAAAACAGTGAGTAATAGTCCATGAAACGGGCAAGAATCGGCCAAAACTGTGAGTGTTGATGACCGACACGTAAGAGCACTTTGGGGTTCAACAACTATGTAAATCACTTCCGGATCCCAAAACTGTGAGTAAACGTCCATGAAACGGGTCAGAATTGGCCAAAATTGTGAGTGTTGATGACGGACACGTAAACGCACCCCGAGGATCGTTAATCGTGGAAATTGCTCTGGGACCCCAAAAAGGTGAGTTATAGTGCTCGAAATGGGCCAGAATCAGCCAAAATTCCGAGTGTTGATGACCGACACGTAAATGCACCCTGCGGTTCGTTCATCATGGAAATCACTCCGGGACCCCAAAATAGTGAGTAATAGTCCACTAAACGGGCCAGAATCGCCAAAACTGCGAAGTGTTGATGATCGACACGTAAGCGCACCCTGGGTTCAACAACTATGGAAATCGCTTTGGGACCCCAATACGGTGAGTAATAGTCCACGAAACGGGCCAGAATCAGCCAAAGTTGCGAGTGTTGACGACGGACACATAAACGCACCCCGGGGATCGTCAATAGTGGAAATAGCTCTGGGACCCCAAAATTGTGAGTAATAGTCCATGAAAGAGCCTAGAATCGAACAAAACTAGGATTGCTGGTGAACGACACGACAACGCAACCTGGGATACGTCAATTGTGAAAATCGCTCCGGGACCCCAAAACAATGAGTTATAGTTCATGAAACGGGCAGAATCGCCAAAACTGCGATTATAGATGACCGACACGTAATCGCACCTTGGTGTTCAACAACCATGGAAATCGCCCGAGACCCCAAAATGGTGAGTAATAGTCCAGGAACGGCACATAATCGCCAAAACCGTGAGTGTTCATGACCGACATGTAAACACACCTCGGGGTTCGTTAATCATGGAAATCACCCGGGACCCCAAAACAGTGAGTAATAGTCCATGAAACGGGCAAGAATCGGCCAAAACTGTGAGTGTTGATGACCGACACGTAGGAGCACTTTGGGGTTCAACAACTATGTAAATCACTTTCGGATCCCAAAACTGTGAGTAAACGTCCATGAAACGGGTCAGAATAGGCCAAAATTGTGAGTGTTGATGACGGACACGTAAAAGCACCCCGAGGATCGTTAATCATGGAAATTGCTCTGGGACCCCAAAACGGTGAGTTATAGTGCTCGAAATGGGCCAGAATCAGCCAAAATTCCGAGTGTTGATGGCCGACACGTAAATGCACCCTGCGGTTCGTTCATCATGGAAATCACTCCGGGACCCCAAAATAGTGAGTAATAGTCCACGAAACGGGCCAGAATCGGCCAAAACTGCGAGTGTTGATGATCGACACGTAAGCGCACCCTGGGTTCAACAACTATGGAAATCGCTTTGGGACCCCAAAACGGTGAGTAATAGTCCACGAAACGGGCCAGAATCAGCCAAAGTTGCGAGTGTTGACGACGGACACATAAACGCACCCCGGGGATCGTCAATAGTGGAAATAGCTCTGGGACCCCAAAATTGTGAGTAATAGTCCATGAAAGAGCCTAGAATCAAACAAAACTAGGATTGCTGGTGAACGACACGACAACGCTCCCTGGGATACGTCAATTGTGAAAATCGCTCCGGGACCCCAAAACAGTGAGTTATAGTTCATGAAACGGGGCAGAATCGGCCAAAACTGCGATTGTTGATGACCGACACGTAATCGCACCTTGGTGTTCAACAACCATGGAAATCGCTCCGAGACCCCAAAATGGTGAGTAATAGTCCACAAAACGTCACATAATCGGCCAAAACCGCGAGTGTTCACGCCCGACATGTAAAGGCACCTCCGGGTTCGTGAATCATGGAAATCACTCCGGGACCCCAAAACAGTGAGTAATAGTCAACGAAACGGGCAAGAATCGGCCAAAACTGTGAGTGTTGATGACCGACACGTAAGAGCACTTTGGGGTTCAACAAATATGTAAATCACTTCCGGATCCCAAAACTGTGAGTAAACGTCCATGAAAGGGTTCAGAATTGGCCAAAATTGTGAGTGTTGATGACGGACACGTAAACGCACCCCGAGGATCGTTAATCGTGGAAATTGCTCTGGGACCCCAAAACGGTGAGTTATAGTGCTCGAAATGGGCCAGAATCAGCCAAAATTCCGAGTGTTGATGACCGACACGTAAATGCACCCTGCGGTTCGTTCATCATGGAAATCACTTCGCGGCCCCAAAATAGTGAGCAATAGTCCACTAAACGCCCATAATCGCCAAAACTGAGAGTGTTGACGACGAACACGTAAACGCATCCCGGGATCGTCAATCATGGAATCACTCGCACCCCAAAGCGATGAGTAATAGTGCTCGAATGGACAAGAATCGCCAAAATTATGAGTATTGATAACCGACAGATAAACGCACCCGGTGATCATCAATTGTGGAAATCACTCCGGGACCCCAAAATAGTGAGTAATAGTCCACGAAACGGGCCAGAATCGGCCAAAACTGCGAGTGTTGATGATCGACACGTAAGCGCACCTCGGGTTCAACAACTATGGAAATCGCTTCGGGACCCCAAACCGGTGAGTAATATTCCACGAAACGGGCCAGAATCAACCAAAGTTGCGAAGTGTTGATGATGACACATAAACGCACCCCGGGGATCGTCAATCGTGGAAATAGCTCTAGGACCCCAAAATTGTGAGTAATAGTCCATGAAAGAGCCAAGAATCGAACAAAACTAGGATTGTTGGTGAACGACACGTAAACGCACCCTGGGATATGTCAATTGTGAAAATCGCTCCGGGACCCCAAAACAATGAGTACTAGTCAATGAAACGAGGCAGAATCGGCCAAAACTGCGATTGTTGATGACCGACACGTAATCGCACCTTGGGGTTCAACAACCATGGAAATCGCCACCCCAAAATGGTGAGTAATAGTCCACTAAACGGCCCAGAATCGCCAAAACCACGAAAGTGTTGATGATCGACACGTGAACGCACCCGAGGATCGCCAATCGTGGAAATTGCTCGGGACCCCAAAACGGTGAGTTATCTTCGCTCAAATGGGCCAGAATCAGCCAAAATTTGTGAGTGTTGATGACCAACACGTAAATGCACCCCACGGTTCGTGCATCATGGAAATCACTTCGCGGCCCCAAAATAGTGAGCAATAGTCCATGAAACGGCCCATAATCGGCCAAAACTGTGAGTGTTGATGACGAACACGTAAACGCATCCCGGGGATCGTCAATCGTGGAAATCACTCTGGCACCCCAGAATGATGAGTAATAGTGCTCGAATGGACAAGAATCAGCCAAAATTATGAGTGTTGATGACCGACACATAAACGCACCCCAGTGACCATCAATTTTGGAAATCACTCCGGGACCCCAAAATAGTGAGTAATAGTCCACGAAACGGGCCAGAATCGGCCAAAACTGTGAGTATTGATGATCGACACGTAAGCGCACCCTGGGTTCAACAACTATGGAAATCGCTTTGGGACCCCAATACGGTGAGTCATAGTCCACGAAACGGGCCAGAATCAGCCAAAGTTGCGAGTGTTGACGACGGACACATAAACCCACCCCGGGGATCGTCAATAGTGGAAATAGCTCTGGGACCCCAAAATTGTGAGTAATAGTCCATGAAAGAGCCAAGAATCGAACAAAACTAGGATTGCTTGTGAACGACACGACAACGCACGCTGGGATACGTCAATTGTGAAAATCGCTCCGGGACCCCAAAACAATGAGTTATAGTCCATGAAACGGGGCAGAATCGGCCAAAACTGCGATTGTTGATGACCGACACGTAATCGCACCTTGGTGTTCAACAACCATGGAAATCGCTCCGAGACCCCAAAATGGTGAGTAATAGTCCAGAAATGGCACATAATCGGCCAAAACCGTGAGTGTTCATGACCGACATGTAAACACACCTCGGGGTTCGTTAATCATGGAAATCACTCCGGGACCCCAAAACAGTGAGTAATAGTCCATGAAACGGGCAAGAATCGGCCAAAACTGTGAGTGTTGATGACCGACACGTAGGAGCACTTTGGGGTTCAACAACTATGTAAATCACTTTCGGATCCCAAAACTGTGAGTAAACGCCCATGAAACGGGTCAGAATTGGCCAAAATTGTGAGTGTTGATGACGGACACGTAAAAGCACCCCGAGGA
Organism: Aegilops longissima; assembly: GCA_021605205.1. NCBI lineage: Eukaryota > Viridiplantae > Streptophyta > Magnoliopsida > Poales > Poaceae > Aegilops > Aegilops longissima. The sequence goes on from CM038679.1 coordinate 686,305,708, forward strand.
TCGTTAATCATGGAAATTGCTCGGGACCCCAAAGCGGTGAGTTATAGTGCTCGAAATGGGCCAGAATCAGCCAAAATTCCGAGTGTTGATGACCGACACGTAAATGCACCCTGCGGTTCGTTCATCATGGAAATCACTCCGGGACCCCAAAATAGTGAGTAATAGTCCACGAAACGGGCCAGAATCGGCCAAAACTGCGAGTGTTGATGATCGACACGTAAGCGCACCTGGGTTCAACAACTATGGAAATCGCTTTGGGACCCCAATACGGTGAGTAATAGTCCACGAAACGGGCCAGAATCAGCCAAAGTTGCGAGTGTTGACGACGGACACATAAACGCACCCCGGGGATCGTCAATAGTGGAAATAGCTCTGGGACCCCAAAATTGTGAGTAATAGTCCATGAAAGAGCCTAGAATCGAACAAAACTAGGATTGCTGGTGAACGACACGACAACGCACCCAGGATACGTCAATTGTGAAAATCGCCCAGGACCCCAAAACAATGAGTTATAGTCCATGAAACGGGGCAGAATCGGCCAAAACTGCGATTGTTGATGACCGACACGTAATCGCACCTTGGTGTTCAACAACCATGGAAATCGCTCCGAGACCCCAAAATGGTGAGTAATAGTCCACGAAACGGCACATAATCGGCCAAAACCGCGAGTGTTCACGACCGACATGTAAACGAACCTTGTGGTTCGTTAATCATGGAAATCACTCCGGGACCCCAAAACAGTGAGTAATAGTCAACGAAACGGGCAAGAATCGGCCAAAACTATGAGTGTTGATAACCGACACGTAAGAGCACTTTGGGGTTCGACAAATATGTAAATCACTTCCGGATCCCAAAACTGTGAGTAAACGTCGATGAATGGGGCCAGAATTGGCCAAAATTGTGAGTGTTGATGACGGACACGTAAACGCATCCCGAGGATCGTTAATCATGGAAATTGCTCTGGGACCCCAAAACGGTGAGTTATAGTGCTCAAATGGGCCAGAATCAGCCAAAATTCCAGTGTTGATGACCGACACGTAAATGTACCCTGCGGTTCGTTCATCAGGAAATCACTTGCGCCCCAAAATAGTGAGCAATAGTCCACAAACGGCCCATAATCGGCCAAAACTGAGAGTGTTGACGACGAACAGGTAAACGCATCCCGGGGACCGTCAATCATGGAATCACTCTGGCACCCCAAAGCGATGAGTAATAGTGCTCGAATGGACAAGAATCGGCCAAAATTATGAGTATTGATAACCGACACATAAACGCACCCCGGTGATCATCAATTGTGGAAATCACTCCAGGACCCCAAAATAGTGAGTAATAGTCCACGAAACGGGCCAGAATCGGCAAAAACTGCGAAGTGTTGATGATCGACCGTAAGCGCACCTGGGTTCAACAACTATGGAAATCTCTTTGGGACCCCAAAACGGTGAGTAATATTCCACGAAACGGGCCAGAATCAACCAAAGTTGCGAGTGTTGACGACAGACACATAAACGCACCCCGGGGATCGTCAATCGTGGAAATAGCTCTAGAACCCCAAAATTGTGAGTAATAGTCCATGAAAGAGCCAAGAATCGAACAAAACTAGGATTGTTGGTGAACGACACGTAAACGCACCCTGGGATATGTCAATTGTGAAAATCGCTCCGGGATCCTAAAACAATGAGTACTTGTCAATGAAACGAGGCAGAATCGGCCAAAACTGCGATTGTTGATGACCAACACGTAATCGCACCTTGGGGTTCAACAACCATGGAAATCGCCCACCCCAAAATGGTGAGTAATAGTCCACGAAACGGCCCAGAATCGGCCAAAACCACGAGTGTTGATGACTGACACGTAAACGCACCCCGAGGATCGTCAATCGTGGAAATTGCTCTAGGACCCCAAAACGGTGAGTTATACTGCTCGAAATGGGCCAGAATCAGCCAAAATTTGTGAGTGTTGATGACCAACACGTAAATGCACCCCACGGTTCGTGCATCATGGAAATCACTTCGCGGCCCCAAAATAGTGAGCAATAGTCCACGAAACGGCCCATAATCGGCCAAAACTGTGAGTGCTGATGACGAACACGTAAACGCATCCCGGGGATCGTCAATCGTGGAAATCACTCTGGCACCCCAAAATGATGAATAATAGTGCTCGAATGGACAACAATCAGCCAAAATTATGAGTGTTGATGACCGACACATAAACGCACCCCAGTGATCATCAATTGTGGAAATCACTCCGGGACCCCAAAATAGTGAGTAATAGTCCACGAAACGGGCCAGAATCGGCCAAAACTGTGAGTGTTGATGATCGACACGTAAGCGCACCCTGGGTTCAACAACTATGGAAATCGCTTTGGGACCCGAATACGGTGAGTAATAGTCCATGAAACGGGCCAGAATCAGCCAAAGTTGCGAGTGTTGACGACGGACACATAAACGCACCCCGGGGATCGTCAATAGTGGAAATAGCTCTGGGACCCCAAAATTGTGAGTAATAGTCCATGAAAGAGCCAAGAATCGAACAAAATTAGGATTGCTGGTGAACGACACGACAACGCACCCTGGGATACGTCAATTGTGAAAATCGCTCCGGGACCCCAAAACAATGAGTTATAGTCCATGAAACGGGGCAGAATCGGCCAAAACTGCGATTGTTGATGACCGACACGTAATCGCACCTTGGTGTTCAACAACCATGGAAATCGCTCCGAGACCCCAAAATGGTGAGTAATAGTCCAGGAAACGGCACATAATCGGCCAAAACTGTGAGTGTTCATGACCGACATGTAAACACACCTCGGGTTCGTTAATCATGGAAATCACTCCGGGACCCCAAAACAGTGAGTAATAGTCCATGAAACGGGCAAGAATCGGCCAAAACTGTGAGTGTTGATGACCGACACGTAAGAGCACTTTGGGGTTCAACAACTATGTAAATCACTTCCGGATCCCAAAACTGTGAGTAAACGTCCATGAAACGGGTCAGAATTGGCCAAAATTGTGAGTGTTGATGACGGACACGTAAACGCACCCCGAGGATCGTTAATCGTGGAAATTGCTCTGGGACCCCAAAAAGGTGAGTTATAGTGCTCGAAATGGGCCAGAATCAGCCAAAATTCCGAGTGTTGATGACCGACACGTAAATGCACCCTGCGGTTCGTTCATCATGGAAATCACTCCGGGACCCCAAAATAGTGAGTAATAGTCCACGAAACGGGCCAGAATCGGCCAAAACTGCGAGTGTTGATGATCGACACGTAAGCGCACCCTGGGTTCAACAACTATGGAAATCGCTTTGGGACCCCAATACGGTGAGTAATAGTCCACGAAACGGGCCAGAATCAGCCAAAGTTGCGAGTGTTGACGACGGACACATAAACGCACCCCGGGGATCGTCAATAGTGGAAATAGCTCTGGGACCCCAAAATTGTGAGTAATAGTCCATGAAAGAGCCTAGAATCGAACAAAACTAGGATTGCTGGTGAACGACACGACAACGCAACCTGGGATACGTCAATTGTGAAAATCGCTCCGGGACCCCAAAACAATGAGTTATAGTTCATGAAACGGGGCAGAATCGGCCAAAACTGCGATTATAGATGACCGACACGTAATCGCACCTTGGTGTTCAACAACCATGGAAATCGCTCCGAGACCCCAAAATGGTGAGTAATAGTCCAGGAAACGGCACATAATCGGCCAAAACCGTGAGTGTTCATGACCGACATGTAAACACACCTCGGGGTTCGTTAATCATGGAAATCACTCCGGGACCCCAAAACAGTGAGTAATAGTCCATGAAACGGGCAAGAATCGGCCAAAACTGTGAGTGTTGATGACCGACACGTAGGAGCACTTTGGGGTTCAACAACTATGTAAATCACTTTCGGATCCCAAAACTGTGAGTAAACGTCCATGAAACGGGTCAGAATTGGCCAAAATTGTGAGTGTTGATGACGGACACGTAAAAGCACCCCGAGGATCGTTAATCATGGAAATTGCTCTGGGACCCCAAAACGGTGAGTTATAGTGCTCGAAATGGGCCAGAATCAGCCAAAATTCCGAGTGTTGATGACCGACACGTAAATGCACCCTGCGGTTCGTTCATCATGGAAATCACTCCGGGACCCCAAAATAGTGAGTAATAGTCCACGAAACGGGCCAGAATCGGCCAAAACTGCGAGTGTTGATGATCGACACGTAAGCGCACCCTGGGTTCAACAACTATGGAAATCGCTTTGGGACCCCAAAACGGTGAGTAATAGTCCACGAAACGGGCCAGAATCAGCCAAAGTTGCGAGTGTTGACGACGGACACATAAACGCACCCCGGGGATCGTCAATAGTGGAAATAGCTCTGGGACCCCAAAATTGTGAGTAATAGTCCATGAAAGAGCCTAGAATCAAACAAAACTAGGATTGCTGGTGAGCGACACGACAACGCTCCTGGGATCGTCAATTGTGAAAATCGCCCGGACCCCAAAACAATGAGTTATAGTTCATGAAACGGGGCAGAATCGGCCAAAACTGCGATTGTTGATGACCGACACGTAATCGCACCTTGGTGTTCAACAACCATGGAAATCGCTCCGAGACCCCAAAATGGTGAGTAATAGTCCACGAAACGTCACATAATCGGCCAAAACCGCGAGTGTTCACGCCCGACATGTAAAGGCACCTCCGGGTTCGTGAATCATGGAAATCACTCCGGGACCCCAAAACAGTGAGTAATAGTCAACGAAACGGGCAAGAATCGGCCAAAACTGTGAGTGTTGATGACCGACACGTAAGAGCACTTTGGGGTTCAACAAATATGTAAATCACTTCCGGATCCCAAAACTGTGAGTAAACGTCCATGAAAGGGTTCAGAATTGGCCAAAATTGTGAGTGTTGATGACGGACACGTAAACGCACCCCGAGGATCGTTAATCATGGAAATTGCTCTGGGACCCCAAAACGGTGAGTTATAGTGCTCGAAATGGGCCAGAATCAGCCAAAATTCCGAGTGTTGATGACCGACACGTAAATGCACCCTGCGGTTCGTTCATCATGGAAATCACTTCGCGGCCCCAAAATAGTGAGCAATAGTCCACGAAACGGCCCATAATCGGCCAAAACTGAGAGTGTTGACGACGAACACGTAAACGCATCCCGGGGATCGTCAATCATGGAATCACTTTGGCACCCCAAAGCGATGAGTAATAGTGCTCGAATGGACAAGAATCGGCCAAAATTATGAGTATTGATAACCGACAGATAAACGCACCCCGGTGATCATCAATTGTGGAAATCACTCCAGGACCCCAAAATAGTGAGTAATAGTCCACGAAACGGGCCAGAATCGGCAAAAACTGCGAGTGTTGATGATCGACACGTAAGCGCACCCTGGGGTTCAACAACTATGGAAATCGCTTTGGGACCCCAAAACGGTGAGTAATATTCCACGAAACGGGCCAGAATCAACCAAAGTTGCGAGTGTTGATGACAGACACATAAACGCACCCCGGGGATCGTCAATCGTGGAAATAGCTCTAGGACCCCAAAATTGTGAGTAATAGTCCATGAAAGAGCCAAGAATCGAACAAAACTAGGATTGTTGGTGAACGACACGTAAACGCACCCTGGGATATGTCAATTGTGAAAATCGCTCCGGGACCCCAAAACAATGAGTACTAGTCAATGAAACGAGGCAGAATCGGCCAAAACTGCGATTGTTGATGACCGACACGTAATCGCACCTTGGGGTTCAACAACCATGGAAATCGCCCACCCCAAAATGGTGAGTAATAGTCCACGAAACGGCCCAGAATCGGCCAAAACCACGAAAGTGTTGATGGTGACAGTAAACGCACCCCGAGGATCGTCAATCGTGGAAATTGCTCTGGGACCCCAAAACGGTGAGTTATACTGCTCGAAATGGGCCAGAATTAGGCAAAATTTGTGAGTGTTGATGACCAACACGTAAATGCACCCCACGGTTCGTGCATCATGGAAATCACTTCGCGGCCCCAAAATAGTGAGCAATAGTCCACAAGCGGCCCATAATCGCCAAAACTGTGAGTGTTGATGACGAACACGTAAACGCATCCCGGGGATCGTCAATCGTGGAAATCACTCTGGCACCCCAAAATGATGAGTAATAGTGCTCGAATGGACAAGAATCAGCCAAAATTATGAGTGTTGATGACCGACACATAAACGCACCCCAGTGATCATCAATTGTGGAAATCACTCCGGGACCCCAAAATAGTGAGTAATAGTCCACGAAACGGGCCAGAATCAGCCAAAACTGTGAGTGTTGATGATCGACACGTAAGCGCACCCTGCGTTCAACAACTATGGAAATCGCTTTGGGACCCCAATACGGTGAGTAATAGTCCACGAAACGGGCCAGAATCAGCCAAAGTTGCGAGTGTTGACGACGGACACATAAACGCACCCCGGGGATCGTCAATAGTGGAAATCGCTCTGGGACCCCAAAATTGTGAGTAATAGTCCATGAAAGAGCCAAGAATCGAACAAAACTAGGATTGCTGGTGAACGACACGACAACGCACCCTGGGATACGTCAATTGTGAAAATCGCTCCGGGACCCCAAAACAATGAGTTATAGTCCATGAAACGGGGCAGAATCGGCCAAAACTGCGATTGTTGATGACCGACACGTAATCGCACCTTGGTGTTCAACAACCATGGAAATCGCTCCGAGAACCCAAAATGGTGAGTAATAGTCCAGGAAACGGCACATAATCGGCCAAAACAGTGAGTGTTCATGACCGACATGTAAACACACCTCGGGGTTCGTTAATCATGGAAATCACTCCGGGACCCCAAAACAGTGAGTAATAGTCCATGAAACGGGCAAGAATCGGCCAAAACTGTGAGTGTTGATGACCGACACGTAAGAGCACTTTTGGGTTCAACAACTATGTAAATCACTTCCGGATCCCAAAACTGTGAGTAAACGTCCATGAAACGGATCAGAATTGGTCAAAATTGTGAGTGTTGATGACGGACACGTAAACGCACCCCGAGGATCGTTAATCCTGGAAATTGCTCTAGGACCCCAAAACGGTGAGTTATAGTGCTCGAAATGGGCCAGAATCAGCCAAAATTCCGAGTGTTGATGACCGACACGTAAATGCACCCTGCGGTTCGTTCATCATGGAAATCACTCCGGGACCCCAAAATAGTGAGTAATAGTCCACGAAACGGGCCAGAATCGGCCAAAACTGCGAGTGTTCATGATCGACACGTAAGCGCACCCTGGGTTCAACAACTATGGAAATCGCTTTGGGACCCCAAAACGGTGAGTAATAGCCCACGAAACGGGCCAAGAATCAGCCAAAGTTGCGAGTGTTGACGACGGACACATAAACGCGCCCCGGGGATCGTCAATAGTGGAAGTAGCTCTGGGACCCCAAAATTGTGAGTAATAGTCCATGAAAGAGCCTAGAATCGAACAAAACTAGGATTGCTGGTGAACGACACGACAACGCACCCTGGGATACGTCAATTGTGAAAATCGCTCTGGGACCCCAAAACAATGAGTTATAGTCCATGAAACGGGGCTGAATCGGCCAAAACTGCGATTGTTGATGACCGACACGTAATCGCACCTTGGTGTTCAACAACCATGGAAATCGCTCCGAGACCCCAAAATGGTGAGTAATAGTCCACGAAACGGCACATAATCGGCCAAAACCGCGAGTGTTCACGACCGACATGTAAACGCACCTCGGGGTTCGTGAATCATGGAAATCACTCCGGGACCCCAAAACAGTGAGTAATAGTCAACGAAACGGACAAGAATCGGCCAAAACTGTGAGTGTTGATGACCGACACGTAAGAGCACTTTGGGGTTCAACAAATATGTAAATCACTTCCGGATCCCAAAACTGTGAGTAAACGTGCATGAAACGGGTCAGAATTGGCCAAAATTGTGAGTGTTGGTGACGGACACGTAAACGCACCCCGAGGATCGTTAATCGTGGAAATTGCTCTGGGACCCCAAAACGGTGAGTTATAGTGCTCGAAATGGGCCAGAATCAGCCAAAATTCCGAGTGTTGATGACCGACACGTAAATGCACCCTGCGGTTCGTTCATCATGGAAATCACTTCGCGGCCCCAAAATAGTGAGCAATAGTCCACGAAACGGCCCATAATCGGCCAAAACTGAGAGTGTTGACGACGAACACGTAAACGCATCCGGGGACCCCAAAACTGCGATTGTTGATGACGGACACGTAAACGCACCTTGGGGTTCAACAACCGTGGAAACCGCTCCTAGACACCAAAACGGTGAGTAATAGTCCACGAAACGGCACATAATCGGCCAAAACCGCGAGTGTTCATGACCGACACGTAAACGCACCTCGGGGTTTGTTAATCATGGAAATCACTCCGGGACCCCAAAACAGTGAGTAATAGTCCATGAAACGGGCAAGAATCGGCCAAAACTGTGAGTGTTGATAACCGACACGTAAGAGCACTTTGGGGTTCAACAACTATGTAAATTACTTCCGGATCCCAAAACGGTGAGTAATAGTCCATGAAACGGGTCAGAATTGGCCAAAATTGTGAGTGTTGATGACGGACACGTAAACGCACCCCGAGGATCGTCAATCATGGAAATTGCTCTCGGACCCCAAAACGGTGAGTTATAGTGCTCGAAACGGGCCAGAATAAGCCAAAATTGCGAGTGTTGATGACCGACACGTAAATGCACCCCGCGGTTCGTTCGTCATGGAAATCACTTCGCGGCCCAAAAATAGTGAGCAATAGTCCATGAAACGGCCATAATCGGCCAAAACTGAGAGTGTTGACGACGAACACGTAAACGCATCCCGGGGAACGTCAATCATGGAATCACTCTGGCACCCCAAAGCGATGAGTAATAGTGCTCGAATGGACAAGAATCGGCCAAAATTATGAGTATTGATGACCGACACATAAACGCACCCCGGTGATCATCAATTGTGGAAATCACCCCGGACCCCAAAATAGTGAGTAATAGTCCACGAAACGGGCCAGAATCGGCCAAAACTGCGAGTGTTGATGATCGACACGTAAGCGCACCCTTGGGTTCAAAAACTATGGAAATCGCTTTGGGACCCCAAAACGGTGAGTAATAGTCCACGAAACGGGCCAGAATCAACCAAAGTTGCGAGTGTTGACGACAGACAGATAAACGCACCCCGGGGATCGTCAATCGTGGAAATAGATCTGGGACCCCAAAATTATGAGTAATAGTCCATGAAAGAGCCTAGAATCGAACACAACTAGGATTGCTGGTGAACGACACGTAAACGCACCCTGGGTTACGTCAATTGTGAAAATCGCTCCGGGACCCCAAAACAATGAGTAATAGTCAATGAAACGAGGCAGAATCGTCCAAAACTGCGATTGTTGATGACCGACACGTAATCGCAACTTGGGGTTCAACAACCATGGAAATCGCTCCGAGACCCCAAAATGGTGAGTAATAATCCACGAAACGGCCCAGAATCGGCCAAAACCGCGATTGTTGATGACTGACACGTAAACGCACCCCGAGGATCGTCAATCGTGGAAATTGCTCTGGGACCCCAAAACGGTGAGTTATAGTGCTCGAAACGGGCCAGAATCAGCCAAAATTGTGAGTGTTGATGACCGACACGTAAATGCACCACGCGGTTCGTTCATCATCGAAATCACTTCGCGGCCCCAAAATTGTGAGCAATAGTCCACGAAACGGCCTATAATCGGCCAAAACTGTGAGTGTTGATGACGAATACGTAAACGCATCCTGGGGATCGTCAATCATGGAAATAACTCTGGCACCCCAAAGCGATGAGTAATAGTGCTCGAATGGAGAAGAATTAGCCAAAATTATGAGAGTTGATGACCGATACATAAACGCACCCCAGTGATCATCAATTGCGGAAGTCACTCCGGGACCCCAAAATAGTGTGTAATAGTCCACGAAACGGGCCAGAATCGGCCAAAACTGCGTGTGTTGATGATCGACACGTAAGCGCACCCTGGGTTTCAACAACTATGGAAATCACTTTGGGACCCCAAAAAGGTGAGTAATAGTCCACCAAACGGGCCAGAATCAGCCAAAGTTGCGAGTGTTGACGAAGGACACATAAACGCACCCCGGGGATCCTCAATCGTGGAAATAGCTCTGGGACCCCAAAATTGTAAGTAATAGTCCATGAAAAAGCCTAGAATCGAACAAAACTAGGATTGCTGGTGAACGACACGTAAGCACACCCTGGGATACGTCAATTGTGAAAATCACTCTGGGACACCAAAACAATGAGTAATAGTCCATGAAACGGGGCATAATCGTCCAACACTGCGATTGTTGAAGACCGACACGTAATCGCACCTTAGGGTTCAACAACCATGGAAACCGCTCCGAGAGACCAAAACGGTGAGTAATAATCCACGAAACGGCTCAGAATCGGCCAAAACCGCGAGTGTTGATGACCGACACGTAAACGCACCTCGGGGTTCGTTAATCATGGAAATCACTCCGGGACCCCAAAACAGTGAGTAATAGTCCACGAAACGGGTAAGGATCGGCCAAAATTGTGAGTGTAGAAGACCGACACGTAAGAGCACTTTGGGGTTCAACAACTATGTAAATCACTTCCGGACCCCAAAACGGTGAGTAATAGTCCATGAAACGGGTCAGAATTGGCCAAAATTGTGAGTGTTGATGACGGACACGTAAACGCACCCCGAGGATCGTCAATCGTGGAAATTGCTCTGGGACCCCAAAACGGTGAGTTATAGTGCTCGAAACGGGCCAGAATAAGCCAAAATTGTGAGTGTTGATGTCCGACACGTAAATGCACCCCGCAGTTCGTTCATCATGGAAATCACTTCGCGACCCCAAAATAGTGAGCAATAGTCCACGTAACGGCCCATAATCGGCCAAAACTGTGAGTGTTGACGACGAACTCGTAAACGCTTCTTGGGCTGTTGACGACAGACGTAAGAGCACTTTGGGGTTCAACAATTATGTAAATCACTTCCGGCCCCCAAAACGGGGAGTAATAGTCCATGAAACGGGTCAGAATTGGAGAAAATTGTGAGTGTTGATGATGGACACGTAAACGCACCCCGAGGATCGTCAATCGTGGAAATTGCTCTGGGACCCCAAAACGGTGAGTTATAGTGCTCGAAACGGGCCAGAATCAGCCAAAATTGTGAGTATTGATGACCGACACGTAAATGCACCCCGCGGTTCGCTCATCATGGAAATCACTTCGCGGCCCGAAAATTGTGAGCAACAGTTCACGAAACGGCCCATAATCGGCCAAAACTGTGAGTGTTGATGACGAACACGTAAACTAATCCCGGGGATCGCCAATCGTGGAAATCACTCTGGCACCCCAAAATGATGAGTAATAGTGCTCGAATGGACAAGAATCGGCCATAATTATGAGTGTTGATGACCGACACATAAACGCACTCCAGTGATCATCAATTGTGGAAATCACTCCGGGGCCCCAAAATAGTGAGTAATAGTCCACAAAACGGGCCAGAATCGGCCAAAACTGCGAGTGTTGATGATCGACACGTAAGTGCACCCTGGGGTTCAACAACTATGGAAATCGCTTTGGGACCCCAAAACGGTGAGTAATAGTTCACGAAATGGGCCAGGATCAGCCAAAGTTGCGAGTGTTGACGACGGACACATAAACGCACCCCGGGGATCGTCAATCATGGAAATAGCTCTGGGACCCCAAAATTGTGAGTAATAGTCCATGAAAGAGCCAAGAATCAAACAAAACTAGGATTGGTGGTGAATGACAGGTAAACACGCCCTGGGATACGTTAATTGTGAAAATCGCTCCGGGACCCCAAAACAATGAGTAATAGTCCACGAAACGGGGCAGAATCGGCCAATACTGCGAGTTTTGATGACCGACACGTAAACGTACCTCGGGATTCGTTAATCATGGAAATCACTCGGGGACCCACAAACAGTGAGTAATAGTCCACGAAACGGGCAAGAATCGGCCAAAATTGTGAGTGTTGACGACCGACACGTAAAAGCTGGGGATGAACAACTTTGTAAATCACTTCCGGACCCCAAAACGGTGAGTAATAATCCATGAAACGGGTCAGAATTGGCCAAAATTGTGAGTGTTGATGACAGACACGTAAACGCACCCCGAGGATCGTCAATCGTGGAAATTGCTCTGGGACCCCAAAACGGTGAGTTATAGTGCTCGAAACGGGCCAGAATCAGCCAAAATTGTGAGTGTTGATGACCGACACGTAAATACACCCCGCGGTTCGTTCATCATGGAAATCATTTTGCGGCCCCAAAATTGTGAGCAATAGTTCACGAAACAGCCCATAATCGGCCAAAACTGTGAGTGATGATGACGAACACGTAACCTAATGCCGGGGATCACATATCGTGGAAATCACTCTGGCACCCCAAAATGATGAGTAATAGTGCTCGAATGGACAAGAATCGGCCAAAATTATGAGTGTTGATGACCGACACATAAACGCACCCCAGTGATCATCAATTGTTGAAATCACTCTGGGACCCCAAAATAGTGAGTAATAGTCCACGAAACGGGCCAGAATCGGCCAACACTGTGAGTGTTGACGATCGACACGTAAGCGCACCATGGGGTTCAACAACTATGGAAATCACTTTGGGACCCCAAAACGGTGAGTAAATGTCCACGAAACGGGCCAGAGTCAGCCAAAGTTTGCGAGCGTTGACGATGGACACATAAACGCACCCCGGGGATCGTCAATCGTGGAAATAGCTCTGGGACCCCAAAATTGTGAGTAATAGTCCATGAAAGAGCCTAGAATTGAAAAAAACTAGGACTGGTGGTGAACGACAGGTAAACACGCCCTGGGATACGTCAATTGTGAAAATCGCTTCGGGACCCCAAAACAATGAGTAATAGTCCACGAAACGGGGCAGAATCGGCCAATACTGCGATTGTTGATGACGGAAAGGTAATCGCACCTTGGGGTTCAACAACCATGGAAACCGCTCCGAGACACCAAAACGATGAGTAATAGTCCATGAAACGACCCAGAATCGGCCAAAACTGCGATTGTTGATGACCGACACGTAATCGCACCTTGGGGTTCAACAACCATGGAAACCGCTCCGAGACACCAAAACGGTGAGTAATAGTCCACGAAACGACCCATAGTCGGCCAAAACCGCGAGTGTTGATGACCGACACGTAAACGCACCTCGGGGTTCATTAATCATGGAAATCACTCCGGGACCCCAAAACAGTGAGTAATATTCCACGAAACGGGCAAGAATCGGCCAAAATTGTGAGTGTTGACGACTGACACGTAAGAGCACTTTGGGGTTCAACAACTATGTAAATCACTTCCGGACCCCAAAATGGTGAGTAATAGTCCATGAAACGGGTTAGAATTGCCAAAATGGTGAGTGTTGATGACCGACACGTAAACGCACCCCGGGGATCGTCAATCGTGGAAATAGCTCTGGGACCCCAAAACCGTGAGAAATAGTCCATGAACGAGCCCAGAATCGAACCAAACTAGGATTGCTGGTGAACGACACGTAAACGCACCCTGGGATACGTCAATTGTGAAAATCGCTCCGGAACCCCCAAACAATGAGTAATAGTCAATGAAACGGGGCAGAATCCGCCAATATTGCGATTGTTGATGACCGGCACGTAATCGCACCGGCACGTAATCGCACCTTGGGGTTCAACAACCATGGAAATCGCTCCGAGACCCCAAAATGTTGAGTAATAGTCCACGAAACGGCCCAGAAACGGCCAAAACCGCGAGTGTTGATGACGGACATGTAAACGCACCCCGAGGATCGTCAATCGTGGAAATTGCTTTGGGACCCCAAAAGGGTGAGTTATAATGCTCGAAACGGGCCAGAATCAGCCAAAATTGTGAGTGTTGATGACCGACACGTAAATGCGCCCCGCGGTTCGTTCATCATGGAAATCACTTCGCGACCCCAAAATAGTGAGCAACAGTCTATGAAACGGCCCATAATCGGCCAAAACTGTGAGTGCTTATGACGAACACGTAAACGCATCCCGGGGATCGTCAATCGTGGAAATCACTCTGGCACCCCAAAATGATGAGTAATAGTGCTCGAATTGACAAGAATCGGCCAAAATTATGAGTGTTGATGACCGACACATAAACGCACCCCAGTGATCATCAATTGTGGAAATCACTCCGGGACCCCAAAATAGTGACTAATACTCCACGAAACGGGCCAGAATCGGCCAAAACTGCGGGTGTTGATTATCGACACGTAAGCGCACCCTGGGGTTCAACAACTATGGAAATCACATTGGGACCCCAAAACGGTGAGTAATAGTCCACGAAACGGGCCAGAATCAGCCAAAGTTGCGAGTGTTGACGACGGACACATAAACGCACCCCGGGGATCGTCAATCGTGGAAATAGCTCTAGGACCCCAAAATTGTGAGTAATAGTCCATTAAAGAGCCTAGAATGGAACAAAACTAGGATTGCTGGTGAACGACACGTAAACACACCCTGGGATACTTCAATTGTGAAAATCGTTCTAGGACCCCAAAACAATGAGTAATAGTCCATGAAACGCGGTAGAATCGGCCAAAACTCCGATTGTTGATGACCGACATGTAATCGCACCTTGGGTTTCAACAACCATGGAAACCGCTCCGAGACACCAAATGGTGAGTAATAGTCCACGAAACGGCCTAGAATCGGCCAAACCTGTGAGTGTTGATGACCGACACGTAAACGCACCTCGGGGTTTGTTAATCATGGAAATCACTCTGGGACCCCAAAACAGTGAGTAATAGTCCACGAAACGGGCAAGAATCGGCCAAAACTGTGAGTGTTGATGACCGACATGTAATAGCACTTTGGGGTTCAACAACTATGTAAATCACTTCCGGATACCAAAACGGTGAGTAATAGTCCATGAAACGGGTCAGAATTGGCAAAAATTGTGAGTGTTGATGACGGACACGTAAACGCACCCCGAGGATCGTCAATCATGGAAATTGCTCTGGGATCCCAAAACGGTGAGTTATAGTGCTCGAAACGGGCCAAAAAAGTGAGCAATAGTCCATGAAACGGCCCATAATCGGCCAAAACTGTGAGTGTTGACGACGAACACGTAAACGCATCCCGGGGATCGTCAATCGTGGAAATCACTCTAGCACCCCAAAACGATGAGTAATAGTGCTCGAATGGACAAGAATCGGCCAAAATTATGAGTGTTGATGACCGACACGTAAATGCACCCCGCGGTTCTTTCATCACGGAAATCACTTCGCGGCCCCAAAATAGTGAGCAATAATCCACGAAACGGGCTAGAATCAAACAAAACTAGGATTGCTGGTGAACGACACGTAAACGCACCCCGGGGATCGTTAATCGTGGAAATAGCTCTGGGACCCCAAAACTATGAGTAATAGTCCAGGAAAGAGCCTAGAATCAAACAAAACTAGGATTGCTGGTGAACGACACGTAAACGAACCCTGGGATAAATCAATTGTGAAAATCGCTCCGGGCCCCAAAACAATGAGTTATAGTCCATGAAACTGGGCAGAATCGGTCAAAATTGCGATTGTTGATGACCGACACGTAATCGCACCTTGGGGTTCAACAACCATGGAAATCGCTCCGAGACCCCAAAATGGTGAGTAATATTCCACGAAACGGCACATAATCGGCCAAAACCGCGAGTGTTCATGACCGACACGTAAACGCACCTCGGCGTTTGTTAATCATGGAAATCACTCTGGGACCCCAAAACAGTGAGTAGTTGTCCACGAAACGGGCAAGAATCGGCCAAAACTGTGAGTGTTGATGACCGACATGTAAGAGCACTTTGGGGTTCAACAACTATGTAAATCACTTCCGGATACCAAAACGGTGAGTAATAGTCCATGAAACGGGTCAGAATTGGCAAAAATTGTGAGTGTTGATGACGGACACGTAAACGCACCCCGAGGATCGTCAATCATGGAAATTGCTCTGGGATCCCAAAACGGTGAGTTATAGTGCTCGAAACGGGCCAAAAACGTGAGCAATAGTCCATGAAACGGCCCATAATCAGCCAAAACTGTGAGTGTTGACGACGAACACGTAAACGCATCCCGGGGATCGTCAATCGTGGAAATCACTCTGGCACCCCAAAACGATGAGTAATAGTGCTCGAATGGACAAGAATCGGCCAAAATTATGTGTGTTGATGACCGACACGTAAATGCACCCCGCGGTTCTTTCATCACGGAAATCACTTCGCGGCCCCAAAATAGTGAGCAATAATCCACGAAACGGGCTAGAATCAAACAAAACTAGGATTGCTGGTGAACGACACGTAAACGCACCCCGGGGATCGTTAATCGTGGAAATAGCTCTGGGACCCCAAAACTATGGGTAATAGTCCAGGAAAGAGCCTAGAATCAAACAAAACTAGGATTGCTGGTGAACGACACTTAAACGAACCCTGGGATAAATCAATTGTGAAAATCGCTCCGGGCCCCAAAACAATGAGTTATAGTCCATGAAACTGGGCAGAATCGGTCAAAACTGCGATTGTTGATGACCGACACGTAATCGCACCTTGGGGTTCAACAACCATGGAAATCGCTCCGAGACCCCAAAATGGTGAGTAATAGTCCACAAAACGGCACATAATCGGCCAAAACCGCGAGTGTTCATGACCGACACGTAAACGCACCTCGGGGTTTGTTAATCATGGAAATCACTCTGGGACCCCAAAACAGTGAGTAATTGTCCACGAAACGGGCAAGAATCGGCCAAAACTGTGAGTGTTGATGACCGACATGTAAGAGCACTTTGGGGTTCAACAACTATGTAAATCACTTCCGGATACCAAAACGGTGAGTAATAGTCCATGAAACGGGTCAGAATTGGCAAAAATTGTGAGTGTTGATGACGGACACGTAAACGCACCCGAGGATCGTCAATCATGGAAATTGCTCGGGATCCCAAAGCGGTGAGTTATAGTGCTCAAACGGGCCAAAACGTGAGCAATAGTCCATGAAACGGCCCATAATCGCCAAAACTGTGAGTGTTGACGATGAACACGAACGCATCCCGGGATCGTCAATCGTGGAAATCACCGCACCCCAAAGCGATGAGTAATAGTGCTCGAATGGACAAGAATCGGCCAAAATTATGAGTGTTGATGACCGACACGTAAATGCACCCCGCGGTTCTTTCATCACGGAAATCACTTCGCGGCCCCAAAATAGTGAGCAATAATCCACGAAACGGGCTAGAATCAAACAAAACTAGGATTGCTGGTGAACGACACGTAAACGCACCCCGGGGATCGTTAATCGTGGAAATAGCTCTGGGACCCCAAAACTATGAGTAATAGTCCAGGAAAGAGCCTAGAATCAAACAAAACTAGGATTGCTGGTGAACGACACGTAAACGAACCCTGGGATAAGTCAATTGTGAAAATCGCTCCGGGCCCCAAAACAATGAGTTATAGTCCATGAAACTGGGCAGAATCGGTCAAAACTGCGATTGTTGATGACCGACACGTAATCGCACCTTGGGGTTCAACAACCATGGAAATCGCTCCGAGACCCCAAAATGGTGAGTAATAGTCCACGAAACGGCACATAATCGGCCAAAACCGCGAGTGTTCATGACCGACACGTAAACGCACCTCGGGGTTTGTTAATCATGGAAATCACTCTGGGACCCCAAAACAGTGAGTAATAGTCCATGAAACGGGCAAGAATCGGCCAAAACTGTGAGTGTTGATGACAGACATGTAAGAGCACTTTGGGGTTCAACAACTATGTAAATCACTTCCGGATACCAAAACGGTGAGTAATAGTCCATGAAACGGGTCAGAATTGGCAAAAATTGTGAGTGTTGATGACGGACACGTAAACGCACCCCGAGGATCGTCAATCATGGAAATTGCTCTGGGATCCCAAAACGGTGAGTTATAGTGCTCGAAACGGGCCAGAATCAGCAAAAATTGCGAGTGTTGAAGACCGACACGTAAATGCACCCCGCGGTTCATTCATCATGGAAATCACTTCGCAGCCCCAAAATAGTGAGCAATAGTCCATGAAACGGCACATAATCGGCCAAAACTGAGAGTGTTGATGACCGACACATAAACGCACCCCGGTGATCATCAATTGTGGAAATCACTCCGGACCCCAAAATAGTGAGTAATAGTCAATGAAACGAGCCAGAATCGACCAAAACTGCGAGTGTTGATGATCGACACGTAAGCGCACGGGTCAGAATTGGCCAAAATTGTGAGTGTGGATGGCGTAAATGCACCTGAGGATCGTCAATCGTGGAAATTGCTTTGGGACCCTAAAGCGGTGAGTTATAGTGCTCAAAACGGGCCAGCGTCAGCCAAAATTGTGAGTGTTGATGACGCGTAAATGCACCCCGAGTTCGTTCATCACGAAAATCACTTGGACCCCAAAAAGTGAGCAATAGTCCATCGGCCCATAATCAGCCAAAACTGTGAGTGTTGACGAGCGAACACGTAAGCGCATCCGGGGATCGTCAATCGTGGAAATCACTCGGCACCCCAAAGCGATGAGTAATAGTGCTCGAATGGACAAGAATTGCCATAATTATGAGTGTTGATGACCGACACGTAAATGCACCCGCGGTTCATTCATCATGGAAATCACCGCAGCCCCAAAATAGTGAGCAATAGTCCATGAAACGGCACATAATCGCCAAACTGAGAGTGTTGATGACCGACACATAAACGCACCCGGTGATCATCAATTGTGGAAATCACTCCGACCCTTGGGTTCGTTAATCATGGAAATCACCCGGGACCCCAAAACAGTGAGTAATAGTCCACAAACGGGCAAGAATCGGCCAAAATTGTGAGTGTTGATGACCCACACGTAAGAGCACTTTGGGGTTCAACAACTATGTAAATCACTTCCGGACCCCAAAACGGTGAGTAATAGTCCATGAAACGGGGCAGAATTGGCCAAAATTGTGAGTGTGGATGACTGACACGTAAATGCACCCTGAGGATCGTCAATCGTGGAAATTGCTTTGGGACCCTAAAACGGTGAGTTATAGTGCTCGAAACGGGCCAGCGTCAGCCAAAATTGTGAGTGTTGATGACTGGCACGTAAATGCACCCCGCGGTTCGTTCATCACGAAAATCACTTCGCGGCCCCAAAAAAGTGAGCAATAGTCCATGAAACGGCCCATAATCAGCCAAAACTGTGAGTGTTGACGACGAACACGTAAACGCATCCCGGGGATCGTCAATCGTGGAAATCACTCTGGCACCCCAAAACGATGAGTAATAGTGCTCGAATGGACAAGAATCGGCCATAATTATGAGTGTTGATGACCGACACGTATACGCACCTCGGGGTTCGTTAATCATGGAAATCACTCCGGGACCCCAAAACAGTGAGTAATAGTCCACAAAACGGGCAAGAATCGGCCAAAATTGTGAGTGTTGATGACCCACACGTAAGAGCACTTTGGGGTTCAACAACTATGTAAATCACTTCCGGACCCCAAAACGGTGAGTAATAGTCCATGAAACGGGTCAGAATTGGCCAAAATTGTGAGTGTGGATGACTGACACGTAAATGCACCCCGAGGATCGTCAATCGTGGAAATTGCTTTGGGACCCTAAAACGGTGAGTTATAGTGCTCGAAACGGGCCAGAGTCAGCCAAAATTGTGAGTGTTGATGACTGGCACGTAAATGCACCCCGCGGTTCGTTCATCACGAAAATCACTTCGCGGCCCCAAAAAAGTGAGCAATAGTCCATGAAACGGCCCATAATCGGCCAAAACTGTGAGTGTTGACGACGAACACGTAAACGCATCCCGGGGATCGTCAATCGTGGAAATCACTCTGGCACCCCAAAACGATGAGTAATAGTGCTCGAATGGACAAGAATCGGCCATAATTATGAGTGTTGATGACCGACACGTAAATGCACCCCGCGGTTCGTTCATCAGGGAAATCACTTCGCGGCCCCAAAATAGTGAGCAATAGTCCACGAAACGGGCTAGAATCAGCCAAAGTTGCGAGTGTTGACGACGGACACATAAACGCACCCCGGGGATCGTTAATCGTGGAAATAGCTCTGGGACCCCAAAACTATGAGTAATAGTCCAGGAAAGAGCCTAGAATCAAACAAAACTAGGATTGCTGGTGAACGACACGTAAACGCACCCTGGGATACGTCAATTGTGAAAATCGCTCCGGGACCCTGAAACAATGAGTTATAGTCCATGAAACGGGGCAGAATCGGCCAAAACTGCGATTGTTGATGACCGACACGTAATCACAGCTTGGGGTTCAACAACCATGGAAATCACTCCGAGACCCCAAAATGGTGAGTAATAGTCCACGAAACGGCACATAATCGGCCAAAACCGCGAGTGTTCATGACCGACACGTAAACGCACCTCGGGGTTTGTTAATCATGGAAATCACTCCGGGACCCCAAAACAGGGAGTAATAGTCCACGAAACGGGCAAGAATCGGCCAAAACTGTGAGTGTTGATGACGGACACGTAAGAGCACTTTGGGGTTCAACAACTATGTAAATCACTTCCGGATCCCAAAACGGTGACTAATAGTCCATGAAACGGGCCAGAATCAACCAAAGTTGCGAGTGTTGACGACAAACACATAAACGCACCCCGGGGATCGTCAATCGTGGAAATAGCTCTGGGACCCCAAAATTATGAGTAATTGTCCATGAAAGAGCCTACAATCGAACACAACTAGGATTGCTGGTGAACGACACGTAAACGCACCCTGGGATAAGTCAATTGTGAAAATCGCTCCGGGACCCCAAAACAATGAGTGATAGTCAATGAAACGAGGCAGAATCGTCCAAAACTGCGATTGTTGATGACCGACACGTAATCGCACCTTGGGGTTCAACAACCATGGAAATCGCTCCGAGACCCCAAAATGGTGAGTAATAGTCCACGAAACGGCCCAGAATCGGCCAAAACCGCGATTGTTGATGACTGACACGTAAACGCACCGCGAGGATTGTCAATCGTGGAAATTGCTCTGGGACCCCAAAACGGTGAGTTATAGTGCTCGAAATGTGCCAGTATCAGCCAAAATTGTGAGTGTTGATGACCGACACGTAAATGCACCACGCGGTTCGTTCATCATCGAAATCACTTCGCGGCCCCAAAATAGTGAGAAATAGTCCACGAAACGGCCTATAATCGGCCAAAACTGTGAGTGTTGACGACGAACACGTAAATGCATCCCGGGGATCGTCAATCGTGGAAATCACTCTGGCACCCCAAAGCGATGAGTAATAGTGCTCGAATGGACAAGAATCGGCCAAAATTATGAGTGTTCATGACCGACACAAAAACGCACCCCAGTGATCATCAATTGCGGAAGTCACTCCAGGACCCCAAAACAGTGAGTAATAGTCCACGAAACGGCCCAGAATCGGCCAAAACCGCGATTGTTGATGACCGACACGAACGCGCACCCGAGGATCGTCAATCGTGGAAATTGCTCTAGGACCCCAAAACGGTGAGTTATAGTGCTCGAAACGTGCCAGTATCAGCCAAAATTGTGAGTGTTGATGACCGACACGTAAATGCACCACGCGGTTCGTTCATCATCGAAATCACTTCACGGCCCCAAAATAGTGAGCAATAGTCGATGAAACGACCTATAATCGGCCAAAACTGTGAGTGTTGACGACAAACACGTAAACGCATCCCGGGGATCGTCAATCGTGGAAATCACTCTGGCACCCCAAAGCGATGAGTAATAGTGCTCGAATGGACAAGAATCGGCCAAAATTATGAGTGTTGATGACCGACACAAAACGCGCCCAGTGATCATCAATTGCGGAAGTCACTCCGGGACCCCAAAATAGTAAGTAATAGTCCACGAAACGGGCCAGAATCGGCCAAAACTGCGAGTGTTGATGATCGACACATAAGCGCACCCTGGGTTTCAACAACTATGGAAATCGCTTTGGGACCCCAAAACGGTGAGTAATAGTCCACGAAACGGGCCAGAATCAGCCAAAGTTATGAGTGTTGACGACGGACACATAAACGCACCCCGGGGATCGTCAATCATGGAAATAGCTCTGGGACCCCAAAATTATGAGTAATTGTCCATGAAAGAGCCTAGAATCGAACACAACTAGGATTGCTGGTGAACGACACGTAAACGCACCCTGGGATAAGTCAATTGTGAAAATCGCTCCGGGACCCCAAAACAATGAGTGATAGTCAATGAAACGAGGCAGAATCGTCCAAAACTGCGATTGTTGATGACCGACACGTAATCGCACCTTGGGGTTCAACAACCATGGAAATCGCTCCGAGACCCCAAAATGGTGAGTAATAGTCCACGAAACGGCCCAGAATCGGCCAAAACCGCGATTGTTGATGACTGACACGTAAACGCACCGCGAGGATTGTCAATCGTGGAAATTGCTCTGGGACCCCAAAACGGTGAGTTATAGTGCTCGAAATGTGCCAGTATCGGCCAAAATTGTGAGTGTTGATGACCGACACGTAAATGCACCACGCGGTTCGTTCATCATCGAAATCACTTCGCGGCCCCAAAATAGTGAGAAATAGTCCACGAAACGGCCTATAATCGGCCAAAACTGTGAGTGTTGACGACGAACACGTAAATGCATCCCGGGGATCGTCAATCGTGGAAATCACTCTGGCACCCCAAAGCGATGAGTAATAGTGCTCGAATGGACAAGAATCGGCCAAAATTATGAGTGTTCATGACCGACACAAAAACGCACCCCAGTGATCATCAATTGCGGAAGTCACTCCAGGACCCCAAAACAGTGAGTAATAGTCCACGAAACGGCCCAGAATCGGCCAAAACCGCGATTGTTGATGACTGACACGTAAACGCACCCCGAGGATCGTCAATCGTGGAAATTGCTCTAGGACCCCAAAACGGTGAGTTATAGTGCTCGAAACGTGCCAGTATCAGCCAAAATTGTGAGTGTTGATGACCGACACGTAAATGCACCACGCGGTTCGTTCATCATCGAAATCACTTCACGGCCCCAAAATAGTGAGCAATAGTCGATGAAACGACCTATAATCGGCCAAAACTGTGAGTGTTGACGACAAACACGTAAACGCATCCCGGGGATCGTCAATCGTGGAAATCACTCTGGCACCCCAAAGCGATGAGTAATAGTGCTCGAATGGACAAGAATCGGCCAAAATTATGAGTGTTGATGACCGACACAAAAACGCACCCCAGTGATCATCAATTGCGGAAGTCACTCCGGGACCCCAAAATAGTAAGTAATAGTCCACGAAACGGGCCAGAATCGGCCAAAACTGCGAGTGTTGATGATCGACACATAAGCGCACCCTGGGTTTCAACAACTATGGAAATCGCTTTGGGACCCCAAAACGGTGAGTAATAGTCCACGAAACGGGCCAGAATCAGCCAAAGTTATGAGTGTTGACGACGGACACATAAACGCACCCCGGGGATCGTCAATCATGGAAATAGCTCTGGGACCCCAAAATTATGAGTAATAGTCCATGAAAAAGCCTAGAATCGAACAAAACTAGGATTGGTGGTGAACGACACGTAAACACACCGTGGGATACGTCAATTGTGAAAATCACTTCGGGACCCCAAAACAATGAGTAATAGTCCACGAAACGGGGCAGAATCGGCCAAAACTGCGATTGTTGATGACCGACACGTAATCACAGCTTGGGGTTCAACAACCATGGAAACCGCTCCGAGACACCAAAACGGTGAGTAATAGTCCACGAAATGGCCCAGAATCGGCCAAAACCACGAGTGTTGATGACCGACACGTAAACGCACCTCGGGGTTCGTTAATCATGGAAATCACTCCGGGACCCCAAAATAGTGAGTAATAGTCCATGAAACGGGCAAGAATCGGCCAAAATTGTGAGTGTTGACGACCGACACGTAGGAGCACTTTGGGGTTAACCAACTATGTAAATCACTTCCGGACCCTAAAACGGTGAGTAATAGTCGACGAAACGAGTCAGAATTGGCCAAAATTGTGAGTGTTGATGACCGACACGTAAATGCACCTCGGAGTTCGTTAATCATGGAAATCACTCCGGGACCCCAAAATAGTGAGTAATAGTCCATGAAACGGGCAAGAATCGGCCAAAATTGTGAGTGTTGACGACCGACACGTAAGAGCACTTTGGGGTTAACCAACTATGTAAATCACTTCCGGACCCCAAAACGGTGAGTAATAGTCCACGAAACGGGTCAGAATTGGCCAAAATTGTGAGTGTTGATGACGGATATGTAAACGCACCTCGAGGATCGTCAATCGTGGAAATCGCTTTGGGACCCCAAAACGGTGAGTAATAGTCCACGAAACGGGCCAGAATCAGCCAAAGTTGCAAGTGTTGATGACCGACACATAAACGCACCCCGGGGATCGTCAATTGTGGAAATAGCTCTGGGACCCCAAAACTGTGAGAAATAGTCCATGAAAGAGCCCAGAATCGAACAAAACTAGGATTGCTGGTGAACGACACGTAAACGCACCCTGGGATACGTCAATTGTGAAAATTGCTCCGGGACCACCAATCAATGAGTAATTGTCAATGAAACGGGGCAGAATCCGCCAATACTGCGATTGTTGATGACCGGCACACAATCGCACCTTGGGGTTCAACAACCATGGAAATCGCTCCGAGACCCCAAAATGTTGAGTAATAGTCCACGAAACGGCACAGAATCGGCCAAAACCGTGACTGTTGATGACTGACACGTAAATGCACCCCGCGGTTTGTTCATCATGGAAATCACTTCGCGACCCCAAAATAGTGAGCAATAGTCCACGAAACGGCCCATAATCGGCCAAAACTGTGAGTGCTGATGACGAACACGTAATCGCATCCCGGGGATCGTCAATCGTGGAAATCACTCTGGCACCCCAAAGCGATGAGTAATAGTGCTCGAATGGACAAGAATCGGCCAAAATTATGAGTGTTAATGACCGACACATAAACGCACCCCAGTGATCATCAATTGCGGAAGTCACTCCGGGACCCCAAAATAGTGAGTAATAGTCCACGAAACGGCCCAGAGTGTTGATGATCGACACGTAAGTAATAGTCCATGAAACGGGCCAGAATCAGCCAAAGTTGCGAGTGTTGACGACGGACACATAAACGCACCCCGGGGACGTCAATCGTGGAAATAGCCCTGGGACCCGAAAATTGTGAGTAATAGTCCATGAAAGAGCCTAGAATCGAACAAAACTAGGATTGGTGGTGAACGACACGTAAACACGCCCTGGGATGCGTCAATTGTGAAAATCGCTCCGGGACCCAAAACAATTAGTAATAGTCCACGAAACGGGGCAGAATCGGTCAATACTGCGATTGTTGATGACCGGCACGTAATCGCACCTTGGGGTTCAACAACCATGGAAACCGCTCCGAGACACCAAAACGGTGAGTAATAGTCCACGAAACGGCCCAGAGTCGGCCAAAACTGCGAGTGTTGATGACCGACACGTAAACGCACCCCGCGGTTTGTTCATCATGGAAATCACTTCACCAACGGGACCAATAGGCATCCACGCGTCAGCATTTCTATGGCTGTGGTTTTTGTTTTTTTTAAGGGGGGTTTGGGGGTTTTGGGGGTTTGGGGTGTTAATTTAGGTGTTTCATATATTGTGCTATAGCTAGCTAATTGATAGAGAAAAGTGTCCTCTCTTTTGTCCGTGCTTGGTCGACGCTACGTACTATACATACGTATAGAGAGGACTAACTAGACATGCTAGCTAGCTAGTAATTAAGCAAACAGAAGATCGTCATGAACATATATGCATACAGAGAGAAATGATATCGACCACCTCTCCTTCTCCGAGAGATTGGTCGAACAACAAGTTCTCGTGTATCTATCCGACACTATCGGCTACATATATACAATAATTATCTTTTACAATACGAACGCGTGGTCCACATAGTATTCTCCGTCTTTAGCGATCACATGGTCAAGAAAGAATGCCGCCAATTCCTCTTGAAAACGGTCGCTACTTTCATGGTTAGCCCGGATTCTTTATGCGCCCGAGTATTGAAGGGCCGCTACTTTCCAGATTCAGATTTTATGCACGCCACAGTGCTGAAGACAGCTTCCCCAGTTTGGCGGGCAATTGTGCCGGGACGCGAGGCACTTCAGGCGGGTTTGATCAAACGGGTTGGTAATGGAAGATCTATCTCTATTTGGGAGGATAAGTGGATTCCAGGTACCATCAGCATGTCTCCTATGTCCATTATTACTCCGACCACTTTGATTACTGTAAATGAGCTCATTGATGAAGGAAACTGGACATGGAGGACGGATCTTGTTCGACAAATTTTTCTTGCTCCGGATGCAGATGCTATTTTGAACATACCATTGCGCATTGGAGGTGGGGATGATTTCTTTGCATGGGCTTTTGAAAACTCAGGTGTGTACACTGTCAAGTCGGCGTACCGTGCTCTCGTGACTCAGAAAGAGCGAAAAGCTCTAGAAGAAGGGACGGTTACCGGTGCCTCTAAATCTGAACAACAGATGTGGACATCTTTGTGGAAGCTCAAAGTTGTGCCTAAGGTCAGAGTTTTTTGGTGGAGAGTTCTACGCGGGATCCTCCCCGATGAAGCAACCCTTAAGCACAAACATATTAAACCTATAAGCCTATGCAATGTATGCTTGACAAAAGAGGAGGATCTTCTGCATGCACTGGTGACTTGCTCTCATGCACGTAGGTTTTGGGATGAAGCGCAAGCATGGCTCGATGTTCGACTTCCACGTCTACATCCAATAACATAGGCGCGCGACATCTTATGTGATGACCGTTTTTCGGATCATTCGAGAGGACAGATTGTGTCGGTGATGTGGGCTATCTGGCTTTCACGGAATCGATGGATTCATGAGAAGGAGCATGTCGATCCAGTGTACTCCACTCGACGCATTCGTGAGGACTTGGCCTTGTTGGATATCCCGATGAAGCAGGCCACAATGCTGCCAGGTCATGGCTGGCGCCCCCCAGAAGAAGGTGTTGTTAAGATTAATGTTGATGGTGCAATCAACTCTGAAGCAGGACTAGCCGGAGCGGGCGGTGTAGCTCGCTCGGCCACGACGCTGCTTGCTTCTTGGTGCAAACCGCATATCAGTTTTACGGACCCCCTCGTTGCTGAGGCTTTGTCACTGCGCGAAGGTGCCATTTTCGCTCGGCTACGGGGCTACGCGCGCATGTGATATTGGAATCTGACTGCCTGGAGATCGTGAATCTCTGGAACACTCGCCATGGCTCTCGTTCGGTCGTGGCTCCACTACTAGTAGAGATTGGAGAGCATGCTTTGTTTTTTGATACTTTTGTAATTCAGCATGTAATAAGGTCTGCTAATTTCCCGGCCCATCTCTGTGCAAGGCATGCCGGCACACTGAAGGTGACCGAGAATTGGTTGGACTCTGCACCTTCGTTCCTGATCAGCAGCCTGATGGCGGATGATCCTAGGAGCGCTTTTGGTTGAATAAAGCTCTCATAATCCCCTGCAGAAAAAAACGGTCGCCAATTAAGGAACAAGCACCACCACACCGCACCTCTCTAAGGGACTAGTCTTTTCAGGCTTCCATTTCCTACCCCTTTGCACTCTATACACATAGAGCTTCAGTCTTGTCACTAACCTCCACGGGATGAACACCCGTCGAATTATATCAGTCAATCGCGTACGTCACGTACGGTGCGTGCAACTAACTACACGCTTGCTTCCAGAGCTTGGAGGTGTCGTGGATGGCCGACACTACCGACTTTTCCTGACCGTTCAAGATTTGTAGCCGAAGACCGCGTTAGGTTCCAGTGGGATCCACGTGAAAAGTTGGTACATCTTGACACTTGAAAACGCAATTAGTTTTGCTCACGGCTCTCCTACTCATCAATCACGCATCATCAGACAAGGTAAAACGTCAAAAGGGAAAACGAGAAGTTCGGCAAACGGCTAAAACACTTGGATGGATGCGGAAATTCGAAGGGGCGCGCAGGTGCTCGGGCACAGACCTGTCAAGCCCTGCCCAGCTGCTCGGCCTTGCGAATTGCCATGTGGTTGAATCCCGCACGAAAGCACATTAAGTTTTAAGTTCTAGTCGTCGAAACTTAAAATTTCTATCCTGAAACATGCGATTTCCTCCTCGCTCTTACGAAGTTTCATAGAAAAAAATTGAAAATATTTTTCTATCGGTTGTAAGCACAAAAATCGTGGTTTAATCTATCGCTCGTACTTGAAACTTAATATATATTTTCAAATTTCATCAAATGTATTTAAAATAGATCTTATTTGAAAGCCCTCGTCACAGAAACACGAATATGAAAATAACTTAATTTCGACTGTTCATTCAAAAGATATAAAAATTGAAGTGTTTTTTTATTTGTGTGCCCCTGGTTCCTTAGCTCTACTCATTCATCCCCACTCTATTAATTTTGCTCACTTTCCCCACTCCCTTGCCCGAAACTCTCAGAACAGGTTATAACGGACGTTGCCATCAGTCAATGCCTTTGACCGTTAACACTGACAAGTGGGGCCGCGTATACGTGGGTGCATGCAAGACCGCGGTCATACGCGGTCGTGGGGTAGCAGGTGTCCATGGACATGCCCGAAACGTCCCATCATGTAAAGAGGGGCAACCACCTCCATCGCCCCTACCATTTTTTCCCAAATCCCCTCCCTGCCGCATTGTCTTCCTCTCCCGCACCGGCGTTGTCTCGCTCTCCTCCACTGCCTGCACCGCCCCGTCTCGCCCTCCCCCACCGCATCCTCTTCCTCACCTTCATCGCCTCCATCTGTTAGATACTCGACACTCGTGGCGACGCCGGCGCAGTAACAGGAGATGTGGTGGAGCTGCAGGGTCAGGGCGCGATGACCGTGGCTGTCGGCAGCGTCCACGGCGGTGCGGGGAAACTCGCAACCGCTGCGGATGTGGCGGGCTCGGCCTCATCCCTGCAGAAGGTGACGACGTCGAGTGGCGCAGTCCATCCCAATACCACCGATGTGCCGCCTGCCGTGGAGCAGCAGGTATCACTAGTGCAGAACCGGCCTTTAGTGCCGGTTCGTAACGGCCTTTAGTGCCGGTTCGGCAACCGGCACTGAAGTGTCACCACATGGCACGAGCCAGGCCCGGGTGCGTGTAGGACATTAGTACCGGTTGGTAACACCAACCGGTACTAAATGTTTTGGGGGGTTGGCTTTATTTTCCATTTAATTCTTTTTTGTTTGCTAGTATTTCACGATACTACAAATTGTACACGTTATGCATATATATAAATAGATTTTCTCATATATATCATCGAATGTCTCACAACCAACACCATTAATTATTCACACATACACATGTATATACATATACAATTTCTCCTACATGTTGCCTTGGTTCCTACGGAGCACGATGACAAGTGGTTCATGGGGGCGGTAGCGGGTAATAGTATTCTCCTTTGGGATCATGACCTAGTCGAGCAAAAATCCGACTATTTCCTCTTGAAGTGCTAGTATGCAGTCGGCTGGTAGGAGCTTATCCCGCACCTCTCTGAACTGTTAAGAAGGAGATCAATATGCATGTGTATTAGTTGTGTGACAAGATATCGATAATGGTATGACACTACCACAAACTGCACTTTTCCCCACGGCCAGAAACACACAGGAAATTGGCGATTACCGTCAGGAAAATATTTCCCGTCGGTCCACCGACAGGAAAAACCCGCCAGGAATAAAACGACAGGGAAATACATAAATGCCTGACGGTGGACCAACAGGAATTATTTTCCTGGCGGTTGTCCCTGTCGGTGGCTCACAGGAAAATGTTGTTCCGTCAGGTTTATAATTTAGCTTCTTGTGACGGCCCCCCCAGGAAAAGGACGCCAGGAAAACCAAATTTCGTGTCGTTCACCCGACAGGAAAATGGCAGTGCATCACATAGTGGACGTCCCACAGGAAAATAACTTGGCCTACAGGAAATCAAGCCGCAGGTGATTAACCATGCGTATATCAATATAAATTCATCTGATAAAAAGATAGTAAGCAAATTGTCCACTTCATATATCAATTACAGCCAAGCATCCAAAAGGAATATATACATCACATAAAAGATGAGTCCATACATAGACTTGACCAAGAGTTGCATACAACGGTACTCTACAGGCCAACACCACTCTAATTATCATCCATCACACTGCACAAGGCAATGCAATGCTAGCAAAATACATAGATAGAAAGCCTCCTAGGTTGAAGATAAGGGGCATCACTTACATACATATCACTTCAGAAAAGTGAATGCAACACAAGGATAAGCAGCTAAGTTTGGCCTGGAGCATATGGTACTTATACACACATATCCAAAATACCGTAAGGACGATTAGTCATCAATTGTCATGCAAGTAGACTAGTGAGATCCTCCTCATGAGGCACCATCAAGATTGAAGCCACAATTGTTATCGTTGACACCAATGTTCCCCTCATCATTGTCGCCTTCAATATTGCCATGGACGACGTCATGGTCAATAGGGCCATCCTCTGAGCTAACATGAGATGAATTGGTATTTACCTACGAAGTCATACACAACATTAAAGAGAACAAGCATATAAGAACACATGATTTGAAGATATTTCAGAAATCTCAAACCATTTTAGAAGATTGTGTGGACTGATGCAATGTTCCAGTTTTATAGGCAATCAACAAGCAAGAGGTTTTAGTAGCATAAATGATAGGTTTCATTGGCAGTAGGCAATCAACAAGTAGTATGTCTCACTAGCAAACAGAGAGCCAACAAGAAGTAGGATATACTGACCTGTGTATGAGCATTAGATCGACCAAGAAGGAACCATTCCGGTAGATCTTCTCCCATCTTTGCAAAAACCATCTGCCAAGAATAAAGTATACCATGGATTATGGTAAAACATATTTATTCAAACTTAAACAAGGATTCTAGTACAGGATATTTACATTACCTTGAACAATTGGTCGTGCATTTCTGTTTTCCTTTTTAGACTCTCATTTGCACGACGTAATTGCTCAATCTCTTGGATAACATTCCGGTAAGCAATGGAAATAGATGGCTTCAGATTTGTTGCCCTAGCAGCGGAAAGAACAACAGCTTTCTTCACAGCACCGGATGCAATCGCTACACGGCCATGAGGCATGCCACCTGATGTGTTGTACAAGACCCTTTCATCCAAATCTATGTCCTGCCAATTCTCTGGATATGCTTCCTTCATACAAGTAGAATAATCATCCTAGAACAACAACAATAAACTCATGTTGCACATAAATGACAAGCTAACACAAAAAAGGGATAGGAGACATAACATAAAAGGTGTTTTTGTGCTTTCTAGCTGCTGATTGCACCAGTATTACCATTTTCATCGAGGTTTTTCATACCAAATTTCATCACAGCATATGTGTTCATTATGGTGGCCTTCTCAGGTCCAAACTTATGTTCCTACAAGTGCAAACAGATAGTTAAGTGAAAGCAAGCTACAGCCACTAAAGATAAATTGCAGTCAAATGTATATTCAGTTCATGTCTTACCAAAAATTGCCTACACTCCGTGAATGGTCGTGAACCTCCATGATTTTGAGCAACATCTTCAGATTGCAAGCGGGATTTTTGGGCTCTGCGCCTTGCTTCCTTGTACTCTTTCGAGCACCAATAACTGCAAATGTGAGGCCATACAGTAGGACTAAACCAATCAACTCTGCTAGCTAAGTATTGTTCTAACGTTAGTTCCCTTGCACGTGCCAGCTTGTCATCAAGCTCCTCTCCTTGGTCATCATAATATATCTTGACTGCATCCACACGAGCTTGGTACAAGATGTCTTTCACTTTCCTCCTCGCATAGCTTTCTAAAATACGATCAGCCTCCACCCTATTTGCCTCAGCAACTTCAAAGCAACGCTGATAGGACAAACACTATGAATTAGACATGGACTACTATTACTTGATGCCAAGTTGAAGTAAATTTAACTCACCCAAAATTCTTGCTTCACCCGGTCAGCATTGGAAACACCTTCATCATCATGCACAAGATAGTAGTCCTCCCATTCTAGTGCTGGGCGGCTTCTAGTTACACCACTATCGTCCATGTACTTAACTAAACTTGGATATTCCCGCTTGAGAATGACTCCCAACTGTGAACATATTTGTATCCATTGGGAATGCCACCAAGATATTTAAATTGCCTATACATAATGCAAGTAAGATGCCTTAACCTTTTTTTTTCTAGAGATAAAATTAATATATGTTACCAGATTTCCAGCTAGCTAATTTATAGGCATATGGCATATATGGCAGCAATGTGATAAGTAGGCGTTACACTAAATTTTAACGCTTCAGGAAAGAATGGATATAACTAATTAATACTTACGTTTCACCGTTAGGTTCGAGTTGGACCTTGCGACCATTAGGAGGCATTCTTAGTGAGGTCCTTGCTCTCTTTGCCCTCCCCCTCTTCTTTGGAATTGCTTCACGGGCATTGATTGTTTGGCCACCACTTGAGTTATTGCTGCTAGCATTGGTCCTTTGGGGGGCATTGTCACCTGAGTCACCGCCATCACAGTTGGTCCTTTGAGAGTTGCTGCTATTAGAGTTGGTGCAAATACCATTTGAGTTGCTAGCAGCCTTGTGACGTAATCTGGTGTGGCGAATTGTGTCGGTCATCCTGCATTATTACATTTAGACATTAGATCTAGTGCATCACTAATATATATACAATTAATTGCTAGCAGTAAACATAATGAAACTTACACAAAATATTACAACAAATAACTCAGTTTTAGAAGCACAAAGTCAGAAATCATTTGGGTCATAAGATGGGGTTTCATGCTCGAGGTCATCGTCTACTTCATCATCTTCATCGTCATCCTCACTGTCGTTAACTTGAACACCTTCTTGCTGCTTCTTTAACAGTTCCAGATCCTTCGGATCAGTAATCTCAATCTCTTCTGATATCAATGATGTTGTAACTTCTAGGTCAATCCCTAAGTCTATCACAAAGGTGCCTTCCAAACCATCTTCTTGATAGACAAACACGTCATCTCTTGGTCCTACATCATTGCTTCCATTAGGAGGAAGATAGCCATGTGGAGGAACATGATACGCAATCGACCAATCCAATAGATCTGGTCTGGTCTTACATGCGTACGGCAGATAATATACTTGACTGACTTGACTTCCCAGGACAAATGGATCAAAATTTGACAGCCGAGATGTGTGTTTAACCTCCACCAAGCCCAACTTCTCAGTCCGTTTAAGTCCATCAGGTGTAGGGTCAAACTAGTGACAATCAAATAAAACTAGCTCAAGTTGCATGCTTCCTTCCCAAGTTATTTTGAAGATGTCTTGAATCACACCATAGTACTCAAGCACATTGTTATTTTCATCCAAAGAAGACACACACACACCAGTATTGATTGTTGATAATCCTGATTTCTCACTTTCATACAACTCTGACCGGAACCTATACCCATTGACATCATAGATGCCATACCTTCTAACTCTACTACGAAATTCATAAGACATTTGGCGCAAAGCATTGTGAATATTAGACGATTCCATACACTGCAAGGAATAGGTACTTTTGTCAGTGCTAAATGAGTTTTCAGGCTAACAATAGTTGAGTTTCATATGTCCAGGAACATTACATGTGTTTTAAACCAGTCAAAAAAATCCGGACCGCGGCCTGATTTCCAACCATTTAATCTTAACTCACGGATTTGCTTTGGTGTGGGTTTGGTTCTGCTCTTCCATTGTTCTTTATCAAATTGTCTGGCAATAAAATTTTTGGTATTAGTTGTGTAACAGAAAATTAAAAACTAAGAGTTAACTTATCTAACTTGAATACGTACTTGAAGAAATCGTCCATCTCTGGTATGTTGGTTAATATATATAGGAGAGCAACCTTGTACTCCTCTCTTGTAAGTGTACGATATCCCTGAGGGCTAACGCATCGTCCGGAGCATTGAAATATATCAAGATCACATGTAGGGGCGAACGAAGAGGCTCCATCATCATATCGAGGTGCCTTATTTCTAACTGAATGGGCTTTAGGATTGAAGTACAATGATAGAAAATTTGTGGTCTCCTCAACTAGATAAGCTTCAACAATAGAACCCTCAACGCGAGCCTTATTACGCACTTTTGGTTTAAGATTTCCAATGCATCTACATGTCCAGAGCAACAACTTTGGATTAAAAATATAAACATACACATAGTATTTTATATGATAAACTAATAGTTCCATATTTACCTCTCATAGGGGTACATCCATCGAGATAGAACAGGGCCTCCTAGTCGAGCCTCATAGGGAAGATGCATGATTAAATGTTGCATGGGATTAAAGAAACCAGGAGGGAAGATCTTCTCTAATTTGCAAAGAAGCACAACAACATTCTCTTCCATTGAACGTACAACATCTCTGCTAAGTTGTTTTGCACACAATTGCCTATAGAAAAAACTTAGCTCGGCCAAACACAACCATATATCCTCAGGAAGGAAGCCACGGAATGCAGCAGGGAGCAAGCGCTCGATAAAGATATGGTAGTCATGACTTTTCAGGCCAAAGACTTTTCTTCGAAACAAGTTAACTCCACGTGATATGTTCGCTGCATATCCATCAGGAAACTTTAGTTCTCGGAACCATTTGAGAATGGTTATAGTGTCGTCCTTACCAATGCAAAATGGTGCCATTGGCTTAAACCACTTTCCATTGTTCTTAAGCTTCAAATGCATATTAGGACGATCACAAATGTCAGCTAAATCTTGCCTTGCCTTCACATTATCTTTGGTTTTGCCAGGTATATCCAAGCATGTGTTCCATATAGCTTCAGCCACATTTTTTTCATTGTGCATCACATCAATGTTGTGTGGGAGCTTTAGCTTCGGAAAGTACTCAAGTTGGGAAAAGCAATTTATGTGGGTCCAATTGTGCAGCTTGCCATAGTTTTTTGTATCAGCTACATTGTTGTACATGTGAGCACACAACTCCTCTCCCGTTAGCACTACAACAAGACAGAGTTTTTGTAACACCAAGTTATGTTACTACAATCCCAAAAGAGTGTTACTAGCCATATAGTAACATAGTTTCAAATGTGTTCCATTAGACCGTGTTACTAAGTGGTGTCAACTGTCACACATAGTAAATGTTACCATATGTTAAAAAATGTGTTACTATTAGATTGTAGTAACATGCATATTATGTGTTACCAAACATGCCGGTAACACATTTTGTAATTATGTAACACACATAGTAACATATATTTGTAGACATAGAACATTGCTGGTAACATGTTTTTGTAACTATAGTATTGGTAACATATATTTTATCGTTGGAACACAAGTAGTAACATAATATCCAAATATCATAACACTATAATTTATAGCTGTCAACTTCCGAATAACAAATTTTGTAACTATTGTAACACTATCAGTAATACTACTATATCAATATGGCAACATAATTAATGTTTTTATTTTATAATTATTAACCATAAAATTCAACACCCATTTTATGGAATATACATTTATTTAATAAAAAACACTGTAATTGCAAAATAGTTAATTATTTTATATTTTGCTTGCCACGATTAGATTGGAGAAATTGAAGCACAGCACATACACAAATTCAAAATATCAAGATATGTACTATGAATATACAAGAGTGTATTATACATATGCTTTACAATAAATAAATACAAATATTCTTAGGTGCAACAGCATATCATTCATATCAATTTAGCTATAGAAAACACAAGTATGGAGAATATTACACCATAGCATTTGCATAAATTCGACCAAAGAAAAAGATCTTTTGAATAATATTACATTTTTCAATCTATCAATGTAAACTACAACTATTGGGAAGTAAAATCTTCAAATTTTATTTGCTTCCGATCCTGTTCCAACCGAAGTATTTAGCTGCAAGTCAATTATCCTTCTTTCGAATCTGTAAAAGAAAAATGGACCCTATAGTTATGTAATTAAATATACACATATATGATCTCGGAATATGGAAGAAAAGACTTCAACTTACAAAAGTTGAAGGCCAAGCAATTAGGTATCATGAAGAGAAAGCTTCACCAATTGTCCTGCAACCAGAAATTTCCCTTACTAACTCCTCATTATCAAGAATAGGTTCATCTATGCGCACATGGAAAAATTTAGCACCTAACTCAATACCACCAGCCTTAGTAGCTGGATCAATACTCAGAAAAGTACCATACAACGTTTTGCTTGTTGGGATATGATGAAGTCTTTAAAACTACTTTAAAAGCTATGATCATTATTAGCATTCAACAACAATAATAATATAATTTGCATGAACAATATGATCTCTATTTTAATGGCATCCTAAAATACATGCCCCCATAAAAACTAAATAAACTGGACTAGACATCAAAGTCTAATGCCCAAGGACACCTCACTTGCTCACGCTTGGTTGAAGTTATCCTTTACTTGTAGATTTGTAACAGAAGTCATTTTTCAAGGAGGCATGTTAGATTGGTTTGGGTTGGGAATTTGAGTACAGTAAACCCATGCCCCTTGGTGGATCTTTACCTTGATTGAAGAAGTACGCCTTTTTTTAGCGAACTGGATGTGGGCGTTCAGTTCTAGTCCCCTGCTTGTCTAGTCTTGAAAAATATTCAACTGCCCGATCCCTCATTTCCCTTGCCTACAAAGAGATAAATAGTAGATGGAATGATATTTATATCCTAGAGCTACAGAAATCTGCAACTTCAAAACTCAAAAACACACATACCTTACCTTTTGCACATAATCAATAACAAGATCTTGTGGCGACGATGATTTTTTGTTGAATTTGTAACTG
This sequence comes from Aegilops longissima, assembly GCA_021605205.1. Lineage (NCBI taxonomy): Eukaryota > Viridiplantae > Streptophyta > Magnoliopsida > Poales > Poaceae > Aegilops > Aegilops longissima. The sequence continues at coordinate 686,342,613 of CM038679.1, forward strand.
ACCGACATCATCATGCTCGCCATCCTGGTTCCATGACACAACAATGGTAAACAATTAATTTTTTTTTATATTCTATCTTTGTGACATGAGCGAGAGTAAGTCTAAACATAACTTTTTCGCGTGAACGCGACAGATTATTAGCCTCAGAAATGTCATGTTTCATAGACAAGCGTGCCTCAACAGGTCCATTGCATTGGATTCTCTACAAACTGAAATATTAATAAGAAGGTTTCAAGTGAAAAGCAATGATATAGCCATCTATTGACATTACCTTTGTTTTACCACGTAGTATTTGTAACCAAGAAATGCTAGTATGATTTGATTGGAGATTTTCCTACAGAACTAACAAGTATGAGTAAAATATTGATATAAATGCATACAAAAGGAAGGGACAAAGAAGTCATTTACCTCTTCTATTCCATTATTCCCTTTGGCATGTTCCAAACAATTGGCAAGCTTGTTCCAAAAGGCTAGCTTTCTTCATTGCATTTTACAACTATTCTTTGCCCCTTTGGCATGTTCCAAAAAAAATTGACAAGCTTGTTCTCCTGTGCTTGCGTACTTCCTTATGTACTACTCCCTCCGTCCCATAATATTGGACGTTTTTTGACACTAGTGTAGTGTCAAAAAACGTCTTACATTATGGGACGGAGGGAGTACAAGATTAAGAAAAGTACTAATTAAGTGTCAATAAAACCATTACAAGTAAACACAGATTAAATAATGACATCACAAGCACAATTTAAATTGCGAATAGACATGAATTCGTAGCAGATAAATGAGGGAAGGAGAAAGGAGAATCCACCTAGGACAAGATTTGAGTCTTGGACAGGGAAACCAAGCAGTACAAGTTGTGGACGTCTCCTCTGCAATATTGGTCGCAGAACCAAGCAATCCTACCAAAAGAAACATGTGAATGGAGAGGGCAAAGAGGTACACAGTAGCATGCCAATGCACTATCAGCTTATCATAACTCGAAATAGAGAGGAGATTCAAGACCATGGTCCAGCCACCCACGCTCAATGCCATTGGATATAAGATGCGCCTATGAACAAAATCTTATCTAGTTTGAAAACACAACGCTCAATCGACAGATATTCATTAAAAATTCTTCTGCTGGAACTTCGAGATAACAAGTAAAAATCGGACTAAGAATCCAGGACATTTGTGCATGCTACTTATTTTAATTTCTACCAGTTTGTGCTGGATTCATGTGTGGCATTAGGATGAGAAGGTGGTGATTTTTGTAAAGTGCACACATTGCCGTGCTCCTCGAGTTGTTGACTGACTGTGTGCCGATGAACATGCAGCAATTCCAACAGGACATATTGTCCTGCTCTCATGGGTGAGTACTCATGCGTGTAACATTCCTGATCTGATTTGTTTTACCCTGGTACCTTTGCTTTATTCATTAGACAAAAATTGTCCATGGTCTGCTACTGATCCTAAACTAGTGACCCATCTGTTTAGTGTTGTGGCCGTTTTGTTTAATACCCTCTCATGGTTTGCTACATGCTAATGTCTTCTTTTATGAAATCTCCAAACGCAGCAGCATGTTGCCTCATGTGCCATCCCAATAAGTCAGTGAAGCAGCCACTGAAAAAAATAGCGCGCTATAGCGTCGCTAATAGCACGCTATAGCGTATTGAGAATTGGCTCGCTAAATTTACCAGTGTACAACATCTCGCTAATAGCACGGTATAGCGCCACACTAATAGCATATTTTGAGGTCGCCGCTATTTTGCTGTAGCGCGCTATTTTTTTCATTGGAAGCAGCAGCAGCAAGGTGGCCACGGGGTGAGAAATCAGAGAAACGTACGAGTGAAAGGTTCAGAGGTTAAAGAATCAGATGGATGAAAGTACTAGTACAGAGGTGAAACAATTAGATGGATGAACAAGTACAAGTACTGAGATTACAGCTTGCTCCCGACCCAAATAAGTAATTCGTAGCAGGCAGATCTGAGAAGGGGTGGGCGTTCAGATCCATACCAAACACGAGATCGTCCTCCTTCAAGATGTAGGTGCCGAAGCTGAGGATTGACGAGGCCGTCGCCGCAGCAATCCAACTGGCGCCGAGGTAGGTCGAGGAAGCGGTAGATCGATCCGGGGGTTGAGGTGGGTGGGGGCGGGGGTGCTGGGAGGGGCTACAGGCGGCGGCATGCTGGGCGTTGGAGGGCGGCGACGTAGCCCGCCGAACAGGGGGCGTGGTGGGCGTTGGAGGGCGGAGACATAGCGGCTGGGCTGGATGTAGATCGGATTTGAGACCCAGTTTTTTTTTTTTTTGGAGAGAATTTGAGACCCAGTTTATTTAGCCTTTTGTTGGTTATAATTGGAGGGAAAAGTAAGCGGGAATATTAGAGATTTAGCTCCAGAAGAAAAATCAATGGAAATCTGGAGGGAAATTGTTTGGGAAGAACCGGGACACTGTTACATATAGTTATTCGATTGGCATGGAAATTATCTTAAATAATTTTTTGCATAAAAAATGGAACATATTTCAGTATTTATTTATTATTGAGAGGGAAATTAGAGATAGTTAAATAGTAATCGGATATTGTCTTTGGAGGCCGAGCTCCATGGAGCTCGGTTTTGAAAAATTGGAATTTTGTCGAATTTCATATTTTCCACATTTCAAAAAATTCTTGAAAAAACACCCCACATAAAAGAAATTTACAAATAAATCATTGAGGGGGTTGATTGCATAACCAAATCTTTGCCTGTCACCATCCACCGGCAACACCGTCGCTGGAGGAGTAGGAGACAAACGCCACGCGCTGAACAACCCTCAAAGCACCATTGCACATCACTGTGGAGCCTCGGCCGGGGTTCAACCCCGTGCACTTGGGCCTCAAATTCGATGTCTTCAGCCAACAAAATCGATGAAGAACATTGGATTTGCCTGCCTGCATCCCCCAAACCAGTGCCGAAACAAGCAATTTCTGGAAACAGTCACCACCACGCGAATCAGCAGTAGACGACACAAAACTATACAAGACGCTCCTCACTCGCTTCTCAACGCCTGCTGGAGAATAAGCATTGGCCATAATAGACCAGCATAAAGTTATGATTTGCATTCTCATGTGTATTTACATAACATGTGCAATATAACATATAACAGAGTCTCATGGGAGTGCAGGGGAGGGGCTGCCATGGGCACTAGCGCTATTGCGACCGGGATATCCTGATGTGGAACGATGGGCACGCCGGTGTTGTCATGACAATCGGTGGTCAGTTGCCGGAGCAGCGACGATGGGCGATGTTGTTGTCGTGACCAACGCGCGGCGTTGCCGTGTCCTTGGGGAGCGATGTCGCTGCTGCGATGGGAGCGACACTCTCCCGGAGGGCGGCTGTGATTTAGAATCGACATTTGCTTTTATATTCACCGAGTTGTGTTGTGATAAAATTGGTGAGGCGGAATTAAGACATTTAGGTGATGAATTTTAATTTGGGCGAAAAGAGGACGTGTGTTGTGTACCCTTTCTTACAAGAGATCAAACTATAAGTTTAATTGTGATGTTGTCTGGTCATGGTACTTTAAGCATGAGGTTATGATCCAGTTGATATAAAAAAACATTGAAGTTGACGACGACTCATGATATTCATTTGTGTCCTTGATCTGTTATCCCGCCGGCCAAATGGAGCATATGCTTCTCTACCTCGCGAGAGCTAGCGGCACCCAGAACATCGGCGACGATGGTTGTACTAACCACAGATGATGGTGAACATTGGTAGTGGTGATCGGAATTGACCTCGACGAAACTATCATAGATGGACTCCTTGTTGTGGTGTCGTCATAGCTCTCGCTAGCGTTGGACAATATGGAACCACACCAACTCCCGACAAAAGAAACCAATCTATTGCTCATGAAGAATGGCGTAGAAACGCATATGGTAGAACAACGGACATCCGAAGCAACCTTCAAATACCTTTGGAACGATGGATCTGAGTGGCTGGCACATAGATCCAGTCTCCTCCTTCCTTCCCCTACATGGCAACAGACCGACAAAGAATATGGGGAGATCTTGCTCCTGATCGGTCGCCTCGACCAAGATCATGTCATTCCCATGCGAGTGACCATGAGAGCTACGATCGGCATGGGATAAAGTTGTGACCATCGTGGTGGGCGACTTTTGGATGGGTGCTGAGAACACATGTGGTGGTCAGGGCTGGACACACGAGCGAGCTTTTTGGCTCGGCCCGAAACTCGCTCCAGCTCGGCCCAACTCAGCTCGGCCCGACATAGAAAAAGGCCGAGCCGAGCTGCAAATTTCGGCCCGTTCAGCGACCGAGCCGAGCCTGTTTCTGCTCGGTCCAGCTCGGTGGCTCGTTTCGAAGCCCAGTGGTTTTTTTTTGAAATTTGCAGCCCAGTGTAATGACATACTCCTAGCCTACACGAGCAGCCCAAGCCCACTGAAGCACCCCGACTACCCAAGCGACTCAAAAAAACCCTAGCGAGTGCGTACACAGGACGCCGGCTCCTCGACCGCTATAGGATTTGTTTCTCAGCCGCCGCGCCGCGTCTCTGGTTAGGACCTGACCGTCGTCCTCCTCGCCGTGCACGACGCTGGAAGACTACCTCTTGACAACGCCAGCGGACGCGCCGCGTCGGACGACGTCGTTCGTCGCTCCCGCGGTTCCTCTCCAAGCGTGCCGCCGCCCCAAGTGTCTGCCGCCCCGAGCACGAGCACACTGCATCGGCGCCGGCGGCGCGCACGCATTCAAACTGCATGCAACACACCAGCGGCTAGCACGAGGACTACACGACGCATGCACTGGCACTAATTGACGCAGGAAAGCACGCACACTGCATCGGCATCCATGGATACAGCATGGCACGCACGAGCCACTCGGGCTGGACCGAGCGGCAGCCAAGACGAGCCGAGCCTCCAAAAGCAGGCTCGTTCATCCAGCGAGCCGAGCCGAGCTCGGCTCGCTCATGGCGAGCCAAAGGCAGGCTCGGAGCAAGCTCGGCTCGGCTCGGCTCATGTCCAGCCCTAGTGGTGGTGCTACAAAGTGGCGTCGACGGGATGCTTGAGATGTGACCGACCGCCGACGATGTTGCAATGACAGTGATGCGAGAGGGTGACAGTCGGTTGCCACAACAGCGACGATGAGCACGATGATGTTGCAGTGACCAGTGAGTAGTGTCGCTACGTGATACTATGACCCAGGAGGTAACATATTGACTTTACACCGGCCAGTCGAGTCCACTAACAGAAGACAGACAACCGTCGGGAGTATGGGACATTGCAGCCGCCCCACTATTACCATGGATTATAGTATGAAAAAAGGACAGGACCGAGAAAAACCGGAACCGGTGACATTGGCAGTTGGCTAATCTTCATGGACCGTTCTGCGCACGATTTTATTTTTTTGGTATAAGTGAGCGAACCGGCGGAAAGGCCCAAAAACGAGCGAACCGGTCCAAAAGCCCATCGTCCGATTTATTTTCGTGTGGATAGTCTAGGGGTTTCCTGATTCTCAAAAAAAAAAATCTAGGGGTTTCCCCCGAATCGGTGCACTTTCGCCCCCTTCCGCCGCCGCCCCTTCCACTATAGGGCACCACCGCCCCTCCGCCGCCGCCCTTGCACGGCACGGCGACGCCGCCCCGCGCCGCCAGGAGCCCAGGACGGACACTCCGATGCCTCCTCATGCGGCCGCGCCACCGCTGTGCTGCGTGCTGGTCAAGCGACCCCAGCCTCCAGGGGACGCCATCGCCGCCGCCTGGTCTCCAGCGTCCAGCCGTCCAGCCGCTGCAGGTCCAGCTACTCCAGCCCTCCCTCCGATACACACTGCGGACCAGGAGTTCCAGCTAGCGGACCAGGACGACGGATGGTCGCCTTCCTCCGCTCCTGTCCAGGACGACCAATGATCGCCTTCCTCCGCTCCCGACCAGGACGCCCCGACCACCGACACTGGTAATATGATCTCTTTCTTCTCCACTCTGATTACCAATTCTTCTATTCTATCCAAGCATCCATATGTGATACGTCAACTTGTGAAGTTTGTGAACTAGAACTACTAAACTGTGTTGCTTCTGCTGTCCTGATGACAATAGTTGATAAAGAATTAGAGATATTAGGGAAAAGAATTAGAGATTGGTATTTGGTAATTTATATTTCAGTTTTATTGTGTTGCTATTTGGTGTTATGAGATTATGAGGAAGACTTGTTAGAAAGACTTACATTTGATTGAGTACTGATTCTGGTTTGCTATTTAGTGTTGGTGATGTGATGAAGTTTATGGTGATACGGTGATTTATATCTCATTTTGTCCTTTTTGTGACAGAGAACTAGAGATTATTAGTGTATATGATGAGCGATGCTGCTCTTCTGCTGCAGGTACGTGAACAGGGGCGGCGTTGACAACGCTGGCCTCCTCCAGCAGCCAATCTTCGCCCCGCTCCTGCTCTGAGCTCCTTTAGTGACCTCACCACCTCGCCTGCTGCCTGCTTCGTGCTCAGCTCGCCTACGAGATGTTCGATCAATTGACCAAACCGAGCCAAGCCAAGTCTGCCTCTCTTGCCTGGGTATGGACGACGGTCAGGTACTTCCCATCATCAAGTAGTCTAGTACCAGAAGCGACGCTGACAGAGAGGAAGAGGCTACATAAGGATTCTTGTGTCCCAAAAGGTATGTTCCTTTTTGCCTATTCATGTTCCATGCATTACCTGGCTCATGGTGTCCAGTCAACTCAGCTCACAGTGATCAATGATTGATCAATATTAACACGATTTGATTTTCAATTTAAAGCGGAACCTACTAGATTATTGGATGTTTGGATGGTCGATATATATCACTCTCTGACTCTCAGTTCATTCTATCTTTGCGTTTTTTTACTATAATGTTTATTGAGATATCAACTCTACAGTTTCTATCACGGCGAAGCAAAAGAACGTGGAATTAGTGACGGTGAAACTTTAAAATGCTTTGCATCATTTGGGTTGTTATTACAGTCCATATGTATTGAAAATAACCTGACTCTTCTGATTTATAATGAACTTCTGCTCATGCGCTTCAATGAATCTTATTTTGCAGGAAATTTTGCAAGTGGAGGTGAAGGATTGTTCTAAACTGGCAGATGAAGCTATGCGTTCTTTTAGTGGACTTTTATATGTTTGCATAGATTTTGCTCTTCAAACATGAAGCTTAGAAAATTTCAGAAAATTGTTACTAAGTTAAGTTCATGTATGACAGATTGTCATTGGAGATAGATACACTTTATGTTGGATTTACCGTCTTGTAAACTAAGCTTACGTTGTTAGAAATTGACGTTTTGATTAATTTGGGATTTTTGTTTCGTGTCAAAACCTGGACTTCTGATTCAATGGTTTCTTCTTTGTTGTTGTAAACCAGCCTTTGTATGTGTGACTTCTGTGGCTTACACTTGCAGCTAGGTGCTAGGAATTGTGCGTGTGTGATTTTTGTGCTTGCACTTACAGCTGGCCCCTAGCCATCTTGCCACCCGGTCAACTAACTACTTCTTGTTTGCTTACTGCTACGGACAATTCTTGTGTTGTGCTGGTTGGAGTGTGTGGGTGTTCTTCTGAAAAAATGCTGCACTGGCTGGAGTGTGTCCGTGTTCTTCTGAAAAAAATATTGGAACAATGTTCCTTTTTCGGTTTCATGCTAGTACAATACTGGTCTACTAGACTATTGTTTAGTGGTTGATTGATGCTATAGTTGTACGGCTCTACAATTCTTAAGCCTACTTAAAAAATCGGACTGACAGTTGAACCGTTGAGGCTACCGGTTTAGGTTTTTATCGGTCGGACTGCCTGTTCAACTCGTTCAGCGACAAAAAACTGGAATATTTAAGTTATTTAAAAAGAATTGACCTCTAATCAAATGAATCATTTATTGGTTATAATCCACTATGGAATCACAAACTGTTGCTAGCCTACTTGGTAGGGCCATTGGACGTTCGGTGCCTGAAGGTCAATGGTTCAATTCCTAGTTTACACATGATTTTCTTGCTATTTTATTACTGGCTTTTTGCTAAAGACTGTCGCACCTAAAAAAAATCGAATGATGCCTCGATTCCGGGTTTTAGTCCGACCAGCGGTCCAGTACAGTTTTGAAAACTATGTTCAAAAGTGCACTTGTTTGCTGTTGGTCTTCCACTCCTTCATGAGTACCGGCATTAAATTGTTAATTTGACATGATCATTTTAAAGTGTGCATTTGCATTTATGGTCATCAAGTCATCCAAAAAACCACGTAAAAGTATGGTTAATATGATATTCACTGCAACCATATCGAAATAGTTCCGTACGAGTATTTAGTACCAAACTGTATTGTTTTTGTACCATATTGCCCAAAGAATGAAAACTTTATTTACCAATATAAAAATGTATTTATAAAAAAAACACGTTGGCACGTGGGCTCTATGTGTGAAGGTATTGGTGATCTCCGTATATAGTTGATTTTAGTATTTCCATTTCCCCATATAATATAACTTGTAACACTATGATCAATTCATGATTATGTGTTACTAATCGTAAAGTTCGTAACATATATCACCAACACATGCTTATATGTTACAATGTGAAAACATATGTAACACAATGATACTAACACGTATTTATATGTTACTGTTAAATACCTCTGTAACACATTTTGGGGCCTTATATAGTATGTGTTACTATCTGCGATCCAATACAAAATGAGGTGTTACTGGAAATTACCTTGTCACACATTTTTGTATCTGTTACATGATTGTGTTACTTAAAGTCTGTCTCGTTGTAGTGTAGACGCCTTGGTGGCCCCTCAAGCACTACTGTGTTCTTTCTAAATGCATTGGCTTGGTATCTAAATTCATGATCTATAGGTAGAAAGCGTCTATGGCAATCAAACCAACAAGGCTTATGTCCATGTTGGAGCTGAAATGCATTGGAATCAGTCAAGCATATGTGGCAAGCTAGCTTACCATGGGTGCTCCATGCAGCAACCATACCAAGAGCAGGGAAATCATGGACCGACCATAGATACGCAGCCCTCATAGGGAAGTTCTGCTTCAGAGAAGCATCCCAAGTTTGTCGTCCCTCCCATAGTTCCATAAGTTCATCAACTAAAGGCTGCATCAGGACACTAAGTTTATTCCCAGGATGTTCAGGACCTGGAATAACAAGGGACAGGAATATGTACTCTTTTTTCAAGAGCTTGCCAGGAGGGAGATTTAATGGAGAAGCAAACACTGGCCAACATGAGTACGGAGCAGCATTTAGACGAAACGGTGTGAAACCATCCATTGCAAAAACTAATCTCACGTTTCTTGGGTCTCCCGAAAACGAGGGATAATCCTTATCAAACTGTTGCCATGCTTCCCCATCACATGGATGAACCATGTTACCAGAAGTAGAAGGCCTTATGTGATCGCATATCTTTTGCTGTCTCCTCATGTGCATATAGCCTTTGTAGTCTTTCTATAAGGGGGAGGTACCGCAGAATTTTACGTGGAACTTTATTCTGGCCTTCTTCATAGCGGGATGTACCACAAAAGTCACACTTTTCTTTATGCAAGTTATCTTTGTAGAACAGCATACAATTGTTCTTACACACATCAATTTTCACATATGGCATACCTAGGCCCTCGATTAATTTCTTGGAATGGTAGAAGTCCTTCGCTATATTAGACTCTCCGGGGAGAAGTTCATGGATAAGTTTCAAGACAGCATCATAGTTTGCAATGGACATGTTGTACTGTGACTTTAAAGTTAGCAAACGAGCAATAGCAGAAAGATGTGAGTGTGTTGTGTTCTCATGGACTGGTTCATCGGCACTAGCAACCATCCTATAGAAGGCTTGGGCAGACGCAGATGGCTCCTCCTCAATAGGTGGGGGGTGCGGACCAGCCAGGTCAATTAACATTCTGTCCATCCGGTCAATTAAGATATCCTCATGATATAACGAAGGCCCAGACTCTTCACCCCTAACACCACGGCTCTCACCATGTGCAGTCCATATTTCATAGTTTTCCTTAAACCCATTGTAACACAAGTGCAACTCTATTGTGTCCCTTTCATGCCTAAAGTGGTTCCGACACTTCATGCATGGACATGGACACTTGATGCTGTTACCTTCAGCTACACCGACAATAGAGAAGGCTTGATCTAAGAAATGTTTAGTATTTTCAATCCATTCATTAGAGGGGGCTTTACCACGTTGCCAACCACTATACATCCATGTACGGTTTGCCATAAATAGCTCTGTGTTCGTAGATATAAACACATGAGTTACAAATTATCTCACAACAAAGGGATACAACACACAATATAACTTGCATATGTAACATACAACAAGCAGTTCATCAACTGAGAAACGACAATGACTAATACTTAGGCAACAGCCAACACATCATCTTATTCATGCGCAAATTACCACGTCAAGAAAAGCAAATAGATTGCTAAGGTGTAAGAGGTACCTTAGGGTTTGCCTTGCACTTCACTGCAGCTATGTTATATGGCTTCCTTCCTTCCTTCCGCCACAAAGATTTCTCAATATGAAAGCAATAGTTACAATGGGCTGGCACCATTAAGAAAATGATTACTTTCATCTCCACAAAATAGAAGAGGAGCAACTTGCTTCCTAAACTGAATGCTTACCGCAAAAATGATTTCTCAAAAGAGGCTTGTACCAGTGGCCTACAACTTCAACCACGGATGGATAATATGACAGGTTCAAGCTACAACACATCAAGCATGGAAAACAAGTCAACATTTGAGATATCAAGTTTAAAGGCATTATACTGCAATTCACTCATAAAAGTCATGATCAAATGTGCATAACTACCACTGAGAAAATAATATGTCTCATCTTCACATGCATACACTACATATCCAGAAGGCACATAGCTAGTAAGGGTAAATATTACATGGACATTAACCGTTCCAGTTTTTCAATGACTTGACAATGGGATTGGTAACATCACACATAACAGTACCACCCAGACTTTGAGCTGGCATACAAAGAGCAGTGCCATTTTTTGCGACATCAAAACTGAAAAATCAATACAGTTCAAAGGAAAACAAAGAAAGCTATTCTCACGCATAAGACTACTCTTTTCACCAATGAGCCAACAAAAAAAAAGAGTTAGCCTTGCTGTTGTCAGACCTAGATTCTAAATAAATTATATAAGCAAATGAATCAAGACACATATCACGTATTTTTTGATTTTGACTACCAAGGCCCAGACTTACCACAACAAATGGAGTAGTTGTTCTGGACAAAAGGAGAGATGATGCAGTTCCCGGATGAAATGGATCCTGCGAAACGAGGTGAACAGAGCAGCAGCAGGTCAGCAAGATTTCTACAACTACCTGCGAAAATAGATGACCAAAAAGAAGAAATAAAGGGAAGGAGCAGGGCAGAGGGGTGGAGCAAAGTTACCTTGACGAGGTGGGAGAAGATGGGAGGCGATGGGGACGGGAGAAGGGAGACCGGTGGTGGTGGGGTGTATTCGGTGATGGGGGCGGGAGAGAGGAGACCGGAGACCGGCGGTGGTGGCGGGGAGGGCCGCGGTGGAGACCAGCGGTGGTGGTGGAAGGGTCGCGGTGGTGGTGAGAGAGGGCGGCGATGGAGGTGGGTTGGGGCGGCTGTGGAGGTGTGGTGGGGCGGCGCGGCAGGTGTGGTAGGGGCGGCGGCAGTAGGAGGGCGGCGGCGGTGGTGACAGGCCGTGGAGGTGTGACTGGATCGGGGGCGGCGGCGGCAACACTGTGGAGTCGTGGTGGTGGTGAGAGGAAGCGGCAATGGAGGTGGGATGGGATGGGGGCGGCGGCAGTGGGAGGGCGACGGCGGCGGCAGTCGGGGGCGGCGAGGTGTGGCTGGATCGGGATCGGGGGCGGCTGCGGCGGCTGGACTGTGGAGGCTCGATGTGAGCTGGGAGGGGATGAATGGGGAACTTTTCGTTTTCTTTCTCATTTTTTTTAATCTCCCGTGGGCTTTTACGCACAGGAAAATGGAACCCGCGCGAAGCTTCCTGTCTTCGGCCCGTGAACCTTCTTCTCTATTCGCGCGAGAGATACAATTTTTCCGCGCGCGTAGCAATTCTTTTGGCGCGAACACGGGCTTGTTTTGGACGGGCTGGGCTGACTCTTTTCGTGTGGGCGGACTCACAGGACAATGTATTTTCCTGTGAGTAGCATCCTACCCTACAGGAAAATGAGCTATTTTCCTCGCTGCCAGGAAAAGCCCGCCAGGAAAATACATTTTTCTGTGAGGTGCTTCGGGCCTCACAGGAAAATTGGTGACCGTGAGGAAAACTTCAGTTTCTGATAGTGTGAATAGTGTTTTGACAAACGTACCCAGTCCTGTCTTTGAGATCTGCTCCTTTCGGACGCCATCATGCGAATGTTCTCGCAAATGTAGAATGCACGCAGATCATTCCCCAGCGCCTGCTTCAGGGCCTTTACGAGAACGGAATTGAATCAGATAATGATTAATCAAGCATGATAATTAATTAATGGTATTGAAACAAGAATTAAAGAGATGATAGCTAGCTAGTACTACTTAATTACTTACCTTTGGTCGATGCCAAAACAACATTTTTGGCCATTTGCCTGGGGTCACCTTGATGAACTTTGCCCAAGCCCTGCCCGCCGGCTAAGAAAATTAATAAAGGGGTTATTAAATAGTTCATATCAGAAAATGGCGAACTAATAGTAGGCCGAGATATAGTTAATAATGATTGAAATTACCTGTTGACTATCCCCTCATGATGGTGTAGTCTTTATCTTCTTTAAGTAGTGAGTCCAGTACTTCAACTGTTCCTTTGTCAACTTTAATGTCTAACAAGATCCAGTGGAAACTGCATGTGCACACGTTTGCATGTCTTAATTAAGCGGGCAAGTCCATAAAATTAATCAACTATCGTAAACCGTATACACTTAATTATTAACATCTAGCTAGCTAGTAAGCAAAAACAGAATTTGTATGACAAGACAGTGTGACTCACAGGAAGTTGTAAGGAAGTAGTATATCTTCATTGGTATTGAGGCGCTTCAAGAACTCTAGCATGCTTTCCTCTACACTTGCTTGAGAAGTTGCAAGATTCCATGTGTACTCATTAATGGTATTTGGGTCAATGAACCCAATGCCATAGGGTCCAGATTTTTTCATTTCAAACATCTTCATCCTGCATATGATACCACAGAAAAGAATATAGTGAGGATAATTACATCTAATGGTTGATCAAAAATTACAGAATGAAATCACTTACAGACAATAGCAACTAATGATAGATTTGTTGAGTGCGTCTTGATTGTATAACTGAAATAGTTCTGAATACTCAACGCACAGAGCTTTCTTATGGAAGTAATGCTCCGCCTTGACATTCACCATGAGGTACTCTCGATTGCAAATCTTGGTAATGTTCATGTACCATTGATGCAATTCATACATTCTCGTTGGGAGGTTCTTGACCTTGTCTGGCTCGACCAAAGGTTGGCCCCGGACATATTTCCGTTTTATTTCCTCCTCTCTAAGAGGAGACATGGGCTCAATTTCGAGGAGTTGTCCAACAGAGATCTTGAGCATTTCAGCCTGCATTATATGCTCCTCCGTTATTACCACATCGCCTAGCTGGGGAACGTTAACGGTTTGCCCACAATAATATTGGGCGCGGGGCCTCCTCTCATGTGTTGTTGGCACAACAAGCGGGGGGATCGATTGCGCCGCCTGTTCTCCCAGCTGGGGAACGGTTTTCCCGCATTTTTTGCCCGCTGCTTGTTGGCTCGAGCTCGAGCTCACTTCCTTCTGTAGTAGTGCTCGATGTGACTTCCTGATTTGGCGCTCATAGTCTGAGTCAATAGGCTTGGGAGCTGGTGATTTAGCCATACGAATGAAGTGGTCAATCTTTTCCTCAGGCACTTTCTCCCTTGGCAGTGGTGCCGGTTTCGGTGCAAAATGGGCGTCCACTTGGGCCTGCACTATGGTTGTGTTTTGCTCCTCGGTCATGTCGTAAGGCCTCTGAGGAAGAGGAGCGAGGCTTGGACCATATTTATATCGCTTGTCTCCGCCTGTACTTCCTGAACTACCTCGACTCGTACCGCTACGCACCATAGCTGCGGCGTGTCTCTTCTGCCATTGCTGAGACAGCGGAGACGGCTGACGTGGCTGAGTTGGAGCAGGAGAAGTGGCCTGACGATGTGCCGGACTTGAAGCAGGAGGCGTGGCCTGACACGGTGCCGGACTTGAAACCGGAGAAGTGGTCTGACGCTGTGCCGAACTTGAAACCGGACGAGTCAGCTCACGCATCCGGGGACTTGGAGGAGGTGGCGGACTTCAAGGAGGAGTCGGCTCACGCGTTCGTGGACTTGGAGGAGCGGGAGTCTGCTGACTCGGTGGCGGACTTCGAGGAGGAGTCAGCAGATGACGCGGTGTCGGTGGACTTTGAAAGATGATGCAATCCTTTCTCCATAGGATGATACGATGTATGGCCTCTCCCAGTGTGCGCTCGTCTTCACCTCCAGGAATGTCAAGATGTAGCCCCGAATATGGGTCCACCACTTCATCAACCAAGACACGAGCATAGCCCTCTGGAATCGGGATGCAATGGAAGGTTGCTTCGGGGGTAATTGTAAAAGCAACGCCGTCCGCCACCTTCATGGATATGTTCTTCATTTTGGAGTGTAGCTCACAGTTAGTGTTCTCTATGATGTCATCCACAGGGTATGTATCCAGCAGTGTGGCGCCCGGGGCAGAACCAACGCTGCTTCTCGGCATGGATGGGATAGTGCTATCCAATGCTGGACGATCATCTGCTTGCTGGTGCCGCTGCTGAGACCCCCTTTCCTGGCTAAGTGAGTCGATCTGCTGCTGCTGCTGCTGGAATTTGAGTGCCAAGTCCGCTTGCCTTGTTTCTAGGCCTTGAAGGCGTTCTGCGTCCTGCTTCCTCTGCTCCTCCTCTAGCTTCCTCTTCTTCTCCTCCTCCATCTTCTTTCTTGCACGGGTCCTGTATTCCCCATTCAATCTGAAAAGCCCTCATACCAGGGAATAATGCCCTTGCCTCGTGTTCTTCCCGGGTGTTAAGGATTTCCCAGGGCGCGCGTAAGCTCGTCGTTCTCTCTGTTGGGCGTGAACACCCCCCCTTCGAGCTTCTTCTATTGCGTCAAGTATCTTTTGTTCGGCTCCTTTTAGATTTGCCTTCTGCGAAACCAGGCATGTCTTCGGGTCCAACGCCCCCCCATCCTAGTAACCGGAGTTCCTAGTAACCGGAGTTCCTAGTAACCGGAGTTCTGGACCTGGGGGGCCAGCTCCTAGTAACCGGAGTGACCCCTGCATCCTCCATCTCTTGCTCAGACTTATCCCACTTAGGCATTCACACCGCGTAGCCACCTGGACCTAGCCTATGGAACTGCATCTTTTTTGCGGCATTTGCCTTGTTTTTTATCGACCGTTCCTTGGATAATTCTAAATCCTTGAAGGTCACGAAATCGTCCCAGTGTTCTCTTTGCTTCTCCAGTGTTCCCATGAATTCTGGAGTCTTCCTTTCTGCAGCGAGGTAGTTGTACAGTTTTCTTGTGGGTGTTGAATGCAATTGCCATCTTCTTAAGAGCAGCGCCCTTGACTTTCTCCACATCTGCTTCAGTGAAATGATCTGGTAGGGTGAAATGTTCCATCAGAGATTCCCAAAGGTCTTTTTTGGCTCTGTCGTCGACCCAAGTGTCGGTGTCAAAACCGGCGGATCTCGGGTAGGGGCCCCGATCTGTGCGTCTTAGGTGATGGTAACAGAAAGCGAGGAACACAATGTTTACCCAGGTTCGGGCCTTCTCGATGGAGGTAAACCCCTACTTACTGCTTGATTAATATTGACGATATGAGTAGTACAAGCGTAGATCTACCACGAGATCGTAGAGGCTAAACCCTAGAAGCTAGCCTATGATGATTATGATTGTAATTGTGATCGGCCTTCTAAGGACCAACCTCTCCGGTTTATATGCACACGGAGAGGGCTAGGGTTTACATGGAGTCGATTACAAGGAAGGAAACACAATATCTGGATCGCCAAGCTTGTCTTCCACGCAAAGGAGAGTCCCATCCGGACACGAGACGGAGTCTTGAGTCTTGTACCTTCACGCTTCAATAGTCCAGACGATGTATATAGTCCGGCTGTCCGGATACCCCCTAATCCAGGACTCCCTCAGTAGCCCCTGAACCAGGCTTCAATGACGATGAGTCCTGCGCAGTCTTGTCTTCGGCATTGCAAGGCGGGTTCCTTCCCCGAATACTCCAAGGTAATCATTGAACACTTAAAACGTGTCCGGATTCGCAAAATGATCTTCACATACCGCCGTACACTACTAGGAAGACGTCTATAGATGAAATGGACACTAATGGCGCACCACATGTGTGGTGCGCCATTAGTATATAGCAATGGCGAACCACATACAGGTGCGCCATTAGTAATATATTACTAATGGCGCACCTGGTGCGTGGTGCGCCATTAGATGTTTCGAAAAAAAAGTGTTACTAATGTCGCACCGTGGGATAGTGCGCCATTACTAGTTGACATAGTAATGGCGCACCACACCCACCGTGCGCCATTAGTAGTTTTGAAAAAAAATTAAAAAAAATTGTTAGTAATGGCGCTTTTGTGGACGATGCGCCATTACTAAAACTAATAATGGCGCATCGCCCACAGTGCGCCATTACAAAGTTTTTTCCAAAAAAAAATTCATTTTTTTTTCAAAACTAGTAATGGCGCACCGTGGGTGTGGTGCGCCATTACTAGTTTAACGTGGTGCGCCATTACTAAGTTGGCCCAAAAGTTCCACGAATGCACCCCCGCATGGACCGCCTTTTCAGTTTTAAAAAAAATAATAGAAAATGATGGAAATGTCAAAAAAATAAAAGAAAATAAGTTTCCCATGTGATACGTGGTCTAGTTGTTGGGAAAATTTACAAATATGAATTTCGACTTTATTTGCAAAATCTCTCCAGAAATTTGTAAAATGGGCATAACTTTTGCATACGAACTCGGATTAAAAAGTTTTTTATATGAAAAATCATCTACTTGAAAAGTTACATCCGAATTTAACTAGGGGAGCCCCGTTAAACATTTTCAAAATCCCCAAAAACCTAACAGAAAAAAGTTATGGGGCTTTCAAAATCTAGAGGCAAAAAATTTCAAAAAAATTCAAACTTACTAGTGGCGCACCGTGGATGTGGTGCGCCACTAGTAACAGAAAAAAATTGGTTTTGAACTTTTTTTGAATTTTTTTTGAATTTTTTTTTAATTTTTTTTTTCAAAAAATGATACGTAATATGACCGGGAAGTTTGAAATATTTTTCAAAATTTCATCATAGTCATGAACATGAACAAAGTCCTAGACATCAACAAGGTATAATATGATTGATATGTTTGATATATCAACAAGTGCCTGTGAAGTGAGCTGTTGCTGGGGTTGGATAGAACTCTGAAGTTAAGCGTGCTTGGTCTGGAGTAGTGTGAGGATGGGTGACCTTTCGGGAAGTTTGACCACAGAGTGCGATTTGACCCGAGATTAAGCTATAGTGACCTGAGATTAAGAAAAAAACCGAAAAAAAATTGAAAAATTTTGAAATAAAAATTCTTAAAAATAATTTGAAAAAAAATTGTTACTAAGGGCGTATACTGATGGCGCACCTGTGGTGCGCCATTAGAAAAGAAATTCTAATGGCGTGATGCTAGTGGCGCACCAGTAGTGCGCCATTAGAAGGCAAAACTGGTGCGCCACTAGCATGCCTTTTCCTAGTAGTGGTAGAGAGAATGACATTTCACAAATGCAATCTGCTGACAAATTTTTAGACAACGTGACATGTCATTTCGGTCGGGTCATTATTCGAACCGTTTTCCCACAACCAGCCACAACGCATATTGCGAGGCGGTTTCCTTGACACGTCTTGTCAAAGTAGAGATCGTGTCTCCTTATCACGGGATTCTCAGCAACACGGGTATGGGTAATCGCTTTCGTCGCCTCTATAAAGGGATAAGAGTTCCCCATTTTTACCCATGCCTTCTTCCTCCTTTGCCCACTCTTGCCCCCTCGAGCTCCAGCGCCCTAGCCCAAGTCTCCTCCGCATAGCTAAACATGTCCGGAGCAGGAGGAAAGTGGGTGGCTTCCACCGTGAAGGAGAAGCATATCGCGAATCTTCGGGCGGCCGGATACAGACATAGCGCACCGGCTACTAGACGACGGGCAGGTCATTCCGACCCCGGGACCCCACAAGAGGGTCGTGTTTCTCGCCCACTTCGTCCGTGGACTGGGGTTTCCGCTTCATCCCTTCGTCCGCGGGCTCACGTTCTACTACGGGCTAGATTTCCATGATCTAGCCCCAAATTTCGTCCTCAACATCTCGGCGTTCATCGTTGTATGCGAGGCCTTCCTCCGCATCAAGCCTCACTTTGGCCTGTGGCTGCAAATCTTCTGCGTGAAGCCGAAGATTGTGAGCCGCCAGCAAGTGGAGTGCGGAGGGGCCATGGTGGGCAAGATGCCTAATGTCACATGGCTTGACGGCTCCTTTGCGGAGACCGTGAAAGGGTGGCAGTTGGGGTGGTTCTACATCACCGAGCCGCGCGGTGCCAACTGGGCAGCGGCCCTCGAGTTCCGATCCGGAACCCCTATGCGGCTCACCTCCTGGGAAAAGAAGGGCCTGGCCTGGGGCGAACCTACAGAGCTAACTGGGCTCCAAATCTGCATCAAGAGCATGAAGGACAAGAACATCAAGCTTGTCAACGTGATCCAGGTCATGCTCGTTCGCCGGATTCTTCCATGCCAAAGGCGGGCGTTTAACTTGTGGGAGTTCGTCCCGGCCGAACACCAGACACTTCGGAGGCTCTACAGCATGACGCATAAAGAAGTGTGGAAGGCACTGTTCAAGGCCTCCGAAGTACCTCCTCCCACATCCGAGGACCGTGGACTTCAAGCCACGCGGCCTCCTGGTGCGGTGAGTTTTCTGACTACCACCGGAGTCAGCTCTTCCCAGTATATTCGTGGGGGAGTCTTAAGTAATTGTGCATACTTAATCAGGATTATGTGGAGACAACGGAGCGGATTGACTGTCCGGCTCCGCTGCCAGAACGCCCAGCTGATGCTCTCCTGACGGAGATGCAAGTCCCGGCGCCCTACAAGGCACCGGAGAAGAAGGCCGAAAAGAAGGCCCTGGGGACCAGGAAGGGTGTCTGGCGTAAGGTTGTACCGGAGGCCTCGTTTGAAGACGATGATGCACACTCCTCCGAAGAAGGGGAGGAAGAAGAAGAAGAAGCCGCCCCATCCGGAAAGGATGAAGGGCCTGAGGAGGCGGACCAGGGGGCCGGGAGAGGCCCCCAGCGCAAGGCTGTCATTCCCTCGTCGTTTGACGACAACGAGGCAGATTCCTCCCGCGGAGGCGGGGGGAAGCAAGAAGAGACTCTACCTCCCCGCACTGGGGAGGAGAAAAAGAGGAAAGCCGCCCCAGAGGAGGGGGCTGGGACGTCCAAGAAGGGAAAGGTGTCCCTTCCGGACTACTCCGCCACGGCCGCCCATAGCGAGGAGGGGTGGCTGCCAGGGGGAAGCCCCTAGCGCGATCGTAAGTATCCGCACTCTATCGTGATTTTACTTCATAGTCTTTTTTTATAACGCTGAACCCATATGCAGTCCGGCCAGGGCTCATCCCGAGGTATCGTCTTCGGACGGATCCCTGAGCGTTTCAGCGATGAACTCGCTCCCGACGGCCACTACTCCTCAGCCTGCGGATGACACGGAGGTGTTATCCGGAAGGCTCCCAGAGCGGGGGGAGGTGACTCCGGAGACGCCTCAAGGCGAAGCTCCTGATGTGGGACACACGGGGTTCAAGATTCCCGCGGATCGTGTCAATGAGAGCCGCGGTAGGCCGGGCTCTCAGCCGAACACTGTTCCGGAACCCCCAATGGTTCCGGACTCAGGCGGGCAGCCCCTCATTAGAGAGGGCGAGCCGTCCGAGCCGAGGACTTCCGCTACGCCCGAGGCGTCGGATTGTCTGCTGGAAGCGCTTCGAGGCGCTTCCATGGATGAAGAGCACCATACTCTTATGAGTGCGGTGATTCAGAAGGTTTTGTCCGCCAAAAGCGGACTAACCGAAGCTTGCACCAGCCTCCTGACAGGCTTTGAGGTAAGTAAAAAGTGTGTGAAGTTACCACCCGATAGGTAGTAGCCCTTGATACTCTGTTTGGTGTTCGAAAAAAAAAGCCAAACGGAGGGTCAATTATAATCCACAGGAGTCTAATAATAAATGTGCATGTGAATGAGCAGGTTGTGCTGCTTACCACTGCTTCCCGCATAGCCGAGGTCGCCGAACAAAAGCGAGATCTAGAGCAGGCGCAGGGAGAGCTCGACCTCACGAAGAGGCAGCTCGAAGAGAACAAAGGTGAGTGATTCCCCACTCTTATGTTTTTTAAGGATAGATAAAATTACTTTAGTCTAACGATGAAGCATCATGACTGTGAAACAGGGGCCACCACCGAAGTGGCGTCCCTGAAGAGAGCGTTGTCCGAGGCCGAAGATAAGGCGGCCTTGGAATGCAAGGAGCGCGAAAAGCAAAGTGCTAGAGTGGGCGAGGTACAGCAAGAGCTCCGGGACCTCGGCAAAAAGTTCGTTTCCATGGAGCATGATCTGAAGATGAAAGAGGCCGACCTTGCGAAGGCCCTTGCGAGTATGAAAGAGGCCAAGGCCGAAGCTGACAAGGCACAGCAGCAAATCCAGGCGGCCAAGAAGATAGCGGCGGGTAAGACATTCTTAATGCAAAGCAAACATGCGGAGGAGGTGTTTCTTTTACTTACCCGAATTCGGAGCTCTCCAGGAGCATTCGCAAATCTGCCACGCAGCGTCTCAGACGCCGCGGAGTTTACAATGAATGCATTAAGCAGAGATAAATAGGACTATTTGACATGTCCTATCCAGGGGCAGGCCGCGTACAGATAGATAAAACAGGTATAACGATCGTAAATAGATTCCACCTGGGTATTTCCTTCTGTGCACAAAGCCTGTTGCCTCCTTGGTTTTCTCCCCTGTATAGGTCCGACAATCCGGCTCTTCTGAAGAGGCTGCCCTAAGGTAGTGTCCTGAAAGAAATAAAAAAGGAAGGGGGGTTTATGAAAGTATGCTGCGGTGATACCGCACTGTTGACTGAGTCACTGTTGCGCCTCCGCCTGTGCCCATGGTATTTAGAGTGTGTAATTGTGTACGCGTGGCACAAATGCTGCTTTGATGGGGTTTGAGCGGAGGCCGGACTGCTAGTCGCGCTCTTGGCGTGCCTGGTGATCCTGTTGTGGGGTGCTCCGGACTCGCTTGACGGTGCTTGAGGTTGTCATCGCCGGATTGGTGGTTTGTCGGAGGAGGCCGCATTGCAGTTCTGCCGCGAGGGCTGCAGTATGCTCTTCTGTACGAAGAGAGCGGTCCATGTTTCCGTTGACTGTTATGACCCCGCGCGGGCCTGACATCTTGAGATTGAGGTATGCATAGTGTGGTACCGCATTGAATCTAGCGAATGCGGTTCGTCCGAGCAGTGCGTGGTAACCACTACGGAAAGGGACGATATCGAAGATTAACTCTTCGCTTCGGAAGTTGTCCGGAGATCCGAAGACCACTTCCAATGTTATAGAGCCCGTACAGTGGGCCTCTACTCCAGGAATTACACCTTTAAAGGTGGTTTTGGTGGGCTTGATACTTGAAGGGTCGATGCCCATTTTGCGCACTGTGTCCTGCTAAAGCAGGTTCAGGCTGCTGCCGCCGTCCATAAGGACTCGCGTGAGGTGGAATTCGTCGATGATTGGCTCTAAGACCAATGCAGCTGAGCCGCCGTGACGGATGCTAGTAGGATGGTCCCTACGATCAAAGGTGATCGGACAAGCTGACCATGGGTTGAATTTCGGGGCGACTGGCTCCATTGCATAGACGTCCCGTGGTGCTCGCTTCCGTTCCCGCTTGGGGATGGGAGTGGCGTAGATCATGTTGACCGTTTTCACCTAGGGTGGGGGGGGGGATTTCTTCTTTCCCCCCGTGTTCGGATGCCGGGGCTCCTCGTAATCGTCGCTATGCAGCCCCTTGTCCTTCTTTTCGGCGTTTATTTTGCCGGTATGTTTGAACACCCAGCAGTCTCTGTTGGTGTGGTTGGCTGGCTTGTCCGGGTTGCCGTGAATTTGGCACGAGCGCTCCAGTATACGGTCCAGACTGGACGGTCCCTGATTGTTTCTTTTGAAAGGCTTCTTCCACTGACCGGACTTGGATCCGCTGAATCCGGTGTTTACTGCCCTGTCTTTAGTGTTGTCGCCGTTGTTCCGTCGCTTATGTCTGTTGCGTCGTGGCTTGCCGTTATTGTCGCGGACATCCGAAGTGCCGGAATGTGGCGTGGTGCTGCTGCGAGCCAACCTGCTGTCCTCGCCCGCGCAAAAGCGGGTCATTAGTGTTGTGAGAGCTGCCATGGATTTGGGTTTTTCCTGGCTGAGGTGTCGGGCGAGCCACTCGTCACAGATATTATGCTTAAGAGCCGCCAGGGCTTCTGCGTCCGGATAGTCGACTATTTGGTTCTTTTTAGTTAGGAACTGAGTCCAGAATTTCCTGGCTGACTCCCCGGGCTGTTGAGTAATGTAGCTCAAGTCATCGGCGTCCGGTGGTCGCACATATGTGCCCTGGAAGTTGTCGAGGAATGCGTCTTCCAGGTTTTCCCAACTGCCAATGGAATTTGCTGGCAGGCTGTTTAGCCAGTGTCGGGCGGGTCCTTTGAGCTTCAGGGGGAGATACTTGATGGCGTGGAGATCGTCTCCGCGGGCCATGTGAACGTGGAGAAGGAAATCTTCGATCCATACAGCGGGGTCTGTTGTGCCATCGTATGATTCGATGTGTATGGGTTTGAACCCTTCTGGAAATTCATGATCCATCACTTCGTCAGTGAAGCAGAGGGGGTGTGTGGTGCCTCTGTGCTGGGCTATGTGGCTATGCAGTTCGAATTGGTCTGGGTTGCTGTGTTCGTCCCGACCGAACTTGTTGATAATGTATCCGGCGTGACGATCATCGTCGCGTGCTGGGGCGCGCCCCCATGATTCGTAGATCGATCTTGGCTGTCCTACTTTGTTTTCTAGTATATCTTGCAGGTCTTGCCTGCTGCCCCGGGCCGTAGTGTATTGGCGTGGGGGTGCGGGCTGGTATTCAGGCTGATATCCCGTTTTATCCCGGCCACGGGGTGGCCGGTCAGCCGTTTGGCGCTCGAGTCCGTATTCCTTGGCTGCCAGGACTTCAGTCCATCTATCTGTGAGCAGGTCCTGATCAGCCTGGAGTTGCTGCTGCTTCTTTTTCAGGCTCCTCGCAGTGGCCATAAGCCGACGCTTGAAGCGCTCCTGCTCCACGGGATCCTCAGGAACGCTGAACTCGTCGTCGCCGAGGCTAATCTCGTCTTCGGAGGGGGGCATGTAGCTGTCCTCCTCCGGATATCCGTCGGTCCCCTGTTCGTCTGGGCTGACCTGCTCATCATCCTGCTCGCCCTGCTCGAAGGCGGGCTGATCAGGGTTGTATTCCTCTTCAGCACCGTCTGGATTGTTTTCCTCTCCTGGGCCGGTATTGCTGTGGCGGGGCTTGGGGCGGCGTCGACGACGCCCATGCTTAGTTTTTCTCTCTGATGGGTTATCTTCCGTTGCCTCATCACCATTGGTTTCCTTTGGACTGTCCACCATATATATATATCGTATGAGGAGGTGGCTGTCCACCGCCCCGTGAGCGGTGGTTCCTGTTCTTCTCCTGCATCGTCGTCCATACCGTCGATGTCTTCGGAGTCGAAGTCAAGCACGTCGGTTAAGTCATCGACCGTGGCAATGACGTGGGTGGTGGGTGGGCAACGAATTCCTTCGTCGCCTGCTTCCCACTCAAGCCATACATAGTTCGTCTAAGAGCCTCCTGACAAAGAGAGATACTTTAATGAGTTCAGCATGTCGCCAAAGGGCGAGTGATGGAAGATATCCGCAGCGGTAAACTCCATCGCCGGAGCCCAACCTGGCTCGGCTGGCTCGAGAGTGCGCGGACTGGAACCAACAACCGGATACGAGTCCGGGGGTCCGGAGTTACATGCTTCCTTAGAAGTGAGGCCTGTGTTTGGCTCTACCGCTGATGAGCGTGCAGCCTGCGGGGCGGGGCCCATCCCTCCGTCCTTAGGCGACGCAGCCTGCTCCGGATTTATGTCCGGGGCTACTGCAGGGGTGATATCCGGAACATTGTCCGACAGTAGGTCTAGGCCGTGCTCATCGCGACTGTCTGGTGCTCCTGGCACAGGCCCAAATCCGTCGAAGATCAAGTCTCCACGAATATCCGCCGTGTAGTTCAAGTTTCCGAACCTGACCTGGTGGCCAGGGTGTAGCTGTCGATCTGCTCCAGATGGCCAAGCGAATTGGCCCACAGTGCGAAGCCGCCGAACACGAAGATCTGTCTGGGGAGAAAAGTCTCGCCCTGGACCGTGTTGTTGACGATTGAAGGCGCCATCAAGCCTTGCAGCGAAGACACAGAGGAACTCCCAATGAAAGCACCAATGTCGGTGTCAAAACCGGCGGATCTCGGGTAGGGGGTCCCGATCTGTGCGTCTTAGGCTGATGGTAACAGGAAGCGAGGGACACAATGTTTACCCAGGTTCGGGCCCTCTTGATGGAGGTAAAACCCTACTTCCTGCTTGATTAATATTGACGATATGAGTAGTACAAGAGTAGATCTACCACGAGATCATAGAGGCTAAACCCTAGAAGCTAGCCTATGATGATTATGATCGTAATTGTGATCGGCCTTCTAAGGACCAACCTCTCCGGTTTATATAGACACCGAAGAGGGCTAGGGTTTACATGGAGTCGGTTACAAGGAAGGAAACACAATATCCGGATCGCCAAGCTTGACTTCCACGCAAAGGAGAGTCCCATTCGGACACAAGACGGGGTCTTGAGTCTTGTACCTTCACGCTTCAATACTCCGGACGATGTATATAGTCCAGCTGTCCGGATACCCCCTAATCCAGGACTCCCTCACCAAGTAACACCTGGACGTTAGTCTTTGGCTCTTTCCATTCTTGAATGGAGATCGGGAGTTTGTCCTTCACAAGAACTCCGCACTGACGAGTCCACTTGTTCGCAATGTTCTTAGGCGTGAGGGGCTCGCCACTAGGTTTGGTGGATTCGATGTTGTACTTTACACCATCCTTCAACAATCTGCCCGGGCCTTGCTTTGTCTAGTTGTTTGTAGAAGCAGATTTGCTCGATCCGGAGGGCTGAAAGAAGAAAGATCGATTTGTTAATATATCTTCAATAAAAAAACATGTGATGATCACCATGATGCCTGCTTATATAAATATACCTCGCCGGTAGTCTTTGTTATTTGAAGATCAGCATTGTCTATGTCATCATAAACATTGTCTGTGTCATCATAATCATAATCATAGTTCATGACTTCATCAGCTCGGTCGTCGAGATCGAATATCTTTTCATCACCCTCTCAGGTATTGTTCAGATATTGGGAGCCATCATCTGCTTCATTCAGATCATCTATCCTGTGAGGGCTGCATATGATGTCGAACAATTCCTCTTCTCTCTCTTTGCCGGTATTGTCCGCCATAGCTTTTACTTAACTAATACAGAAGAAATACAGAAGGAAAACCTGAATCATCTTCTTAATATATATAATCTCGAATACATCGTCGTCTTAATATATATAATCTTGAATACATTGTCTCAAATATTTTATTTTGAATACATCACTAGCTAGGTACCTAATAAAGATCGAGTACTACAGAAGAATCTAGGCCACTCGCGGTTCCTGGGGAGCGGGTGGTGGACACCCAAAGAGAAGGAACCATCACAGGATCATATCTCCGGTCACCTGCCCAAAGAACTTGCCAAGTATTGGAGAACCTGACGTCCATAGCAGCCATGTAGCGATGGACGTGCTCGTCCTCCTCCCTGACACGGCGACGCACCACCTCCGGCGGCGCCGGCTCCCTCTGCACCGAATGTGGCCCATGCGAACGCCACCAAAGGAAATCAGGGTCGACGACAGGACCCGAGGCCGGGTTCCTCACCAAGAGGCGTGCCCCTCCAGGTAGCACCTCCCAGTGCCAACCCGGCAGAGCCCAGTCCCTGGTCTCTCTTTTTATCTGGTACAGAAGCATCCATCTGTATCAGCACAAGACCAGTGATGCCTATCTTAGTCTGTGACATCGTTCCCTTCTCGGGGCATCGTTGTTGCAGGTCGCGACACCATGCTCGGGATGCTCCGGGGAAAATCCCGGATCGGACGAAGACGACATTTTCGATGTCGTTCTCCCTCTCGGGTACCGGTAAGCCCTGCAATCAACGTAGATACAAGAGACTAATAGTTCCACAAAAATTTAAAATAAAATCATACCGTCATTTCCGTCTTGCGCATACAGCACAGGGCTATTAGTCACATGTCACGAATGAATAACGAGCATATGTCATTGTATAAAATATTACTTCAAGATGAATGATTGATAGTCTAACAATATCGCTGATTGTGATGGAACCTCAATTATAAAAAAAATTATCTGATGGAGATGGATATGGAAATGTGATGTTGATGATGAATTTACTTGAAGATGAATGATTCGTAGTCTTACAACATCGCTAATTGCGATGGAATCACGATTATAAAAAAATCATATTAGGGAAACAGATATGGAAATTAGATATTGATGACGTCAATGTGGAGGTTGGTGATGGATGAATATCATATCTCCTCTTGCTCTCCTCTATAGGGTTTTGGGGCTCCTCTATTGCAAATTTGGCTCGGGACCTAAAAGATACTCCCTCCGTTCTATAATGTAAGACGTTTTTTCACACTACACTAGTGTGAAGAAACGCCTTACATTGTAAGACGGAGGGAGTAGTTCCCTGGGATGGGATGACGTCATAGAAACGATGGCGTGTGGTACGACCATTTGTCTTCTTCTCGTTTTTTGAACTCTGGTGCGCACCAGATTATAGGAAAATAATTTGATGCCAGCCTGTATTTTGCCCTCACTACTTTCGGGCTGCCTCATTTCCGACATGGCCGGCGCCTTCCGCGGACTTATCTCGTGCCCTCATGCACGACACACGGCCGACCCCTACAACGACAACGTCATCTCCATGCGACATACACAGCCCTCCACCGGTTACCTAAGAGCATCTCCAGCCACACCCTCAACAGGCCCCCCAGGGCGATTTTTTTCGTGCCGGCGCCAAAAAAAAAAAACCCCAGTCGCGGCCCCAAGACGCTGAAAACCGCCGGCTCGGTCCGTTTTTTAGCCCGGCGATCCTAGGCCGAACCTAGCACGCTGGGGGCGCACAGGGGCGCCGGCGGAAGGGAAAAACACGCCTACGCCACATTTTCGGGCGAAAAGTCAAGGCAATCGTCCAGATTCGCTCCCCCCCCCCCCCCATCCCCGAGCGCTCGGCCACCACCCTGCCGATCCCGGCGCCGCCCACCGCCTAGCACCACTAGATAGGCCATTTCCCGACGGAAAAAGAGAAGGTTTTGCCGCGTCAACCTCTCCACCACCTTCTCGGCGAGTTTTCCGGCGCTCCGGCCACGCAGGGCGGTATACCGGCGGCTGTGCACCCACCACCCCCGCCAGGTGTTCCGCGGTTTCCCTGCTCGACGATGAGACTCGGACAACGAGGAGGCGCTCGCAGCATTGCTGGAGGAGGAAGCCGATGCCGACGTCCAGGAGGAGGAGCATCTCATGGTCCTCGCCGCCCTCGTCGGCTTGCTTGCGAGCAATGAAAAGCCGCGTCGAGGTGGCTTAGTACCGGGGCGGCTGAAAGCAAAGAACCGGCATCGTCTGGAAGGCTATTGCATGCTCTACTCCGACTACTTTGCCGACGCACCATTGCACGGCGACAAAGTTTTTCGGCGCCGTTTTATCGGATGAGCCGAAAGCTTTTCCTCAAGATTGTGAATTCCATCCGGGAGTTCAACAGCTACTTCAAGTGCAAGAAAGATTGCACCGGCACACTTGGATTCACCTCAACCCAGAAGTGCACGACGGCTATGAGGATGCTTGCATACGGAGCTCCTGGTGATTCACTTGACGACTATGGGCAAATGGCCGAGTCCATAACCATTGAGTGTTTCTACAAGTTCTGCAGGGTAGTGGTGGCAGTGTTTGGACCGCAATACTTGTGTTCGGAAGCATCGACTATATTCATTGGAAATGAAAGAATTGTCCATTTGCCTGGCAGGAGATGTACAAAGGCGCCAAAGGCGTTTGCAGTGTGATACTTGACGTAGTGGCCACACAAGACCTCTGTATTTGGCACTCCTTCTTTGGTATGCCAGGAACTCACAATGACATCAGCGTGCTGCAGTGCTCCCCCATATTTGCCAAGCTTGTTGAAGGTCATTCTCCTCCGGTGAACATCGAGGTCAACGGGCGGCACTACAACAAGGGGTACTACCTAGCTGATGGCATCTATCCGAGATGGTCTACATTTGTGAAGACTTTCTCAAAGCCTGTTCCAGGAGGCAAGAAGTCCCACTTTGCGAAGGTTCGGGAGGCTTGCAGGAAGGATGTCGAGCGGGCATTTGGTGTGCTCCAATCTCGATTTGTTAATGTCCTGT
This sequence comes from Aegilops longissima, assembly GCA_021605205.1. NCBI lineage: Eukaryota > Viridiplantae > Streptophyta > Magnoliopsida > Poales > Poaceae > Aegilops > Aegilops longissima. The sequence continues at coordinate 686,371,188 of CM038679.1, forward strand.
ACCCTGCTCAGACCTGGTCGAAAGATCAAATGTGGGAGATCATGACTTGCTGTGTCATCTTGTACAACATGATCATTGAGAGCGAGCAGGAAGAGCCAGTGTTTGACACTGAACCATATTACAGGCAGTGTCCTCTTACGCAAGTTGATCACCAGCTATTGGCAACCTGATCTGCCTTCCTCAATATGTGTCAGGAGATCCGAGACCTATAGGTGCATCAACAACTGCAGCATGATCTGGTGGAGCACCTATGGAGGCTCAAGGGCAATGCCTAGCTCGACGTGTGATGTAATATGATCTTTTCTTTGTTGAACTATATACTTTGTATTGAATTATTTGTTGTTAAACTATTTGATTTCTATTGTTTTTCTATGATGAACTATGTGATAAAAATTTACTTTTGTTCAATTTGCGCCGAACCACGGCGAATATGGGCCGATTTGCGCCGATATCGGGCCATTTTTTCACCGAAACTGGGCCGAAAAGCGGGGTCATTTGCGAAAAAAATGGGCTGATATTATCGCCTAGGGGCGGCGGCTGGGAACCCAATCGCCCCCGCGCCAATTTTAGCGCCGGCTCGGTCCCAGGCGGCGATTTTCAAGCCTCCTGGGGGGCGAACGGCTGGAGATGCTCTAATGCACACAATACTAATGTCACTGGATCATGGCACTTGCGGTTGACTCGAAGGAGCCACAGCAGGATATGATGATGCCCCAGAGAGCTCCAGCCTGAGCCCAGTTAACCCACACATCTTTCCAAGCATCAACGAAAATATATGCACATGGACGCGTAATAAATGATCAAACCAATTATGGCAAATCATAACATATGTTGTCATGATACTCTATAGGTGATACATCCATGCATCTCTATTTTTTCGCATCGAATTTAGGACTTCATTAATTCAACAGTAACTGATTACTATCTGCCCATAAGGGCATCTCCAACGGGAGACGCTAGCAGAGAGCGGTAGGAATTTTATCCTGATAGGTCGGCAGTTACCATGTTAATTCCCAGCGCCTGGTCCGGCATCGATGCCAACCTGGGCACTGAGCGCTCGGCTCTTTCTCCCTATACGAGATGGCCGGGCCTTGGTTTTAATCTGTGGAAAGCCACTTGTTAGCGCTTGTTATTAGCGCCTGCCGTTGCAAGGGTTAGCGCTACAGACTTTTTATCCTTTTTTATGTTTATTTATTTTTTGTTGTAAGCGCCTCTGTAGGCGTCAAGCATTGAAGATGCCCTAAGCAACTGGTAAGAAAGTCCGGGCTATGGTCTAGCCAGTTATCAGTTCCATTGAGTGCACGCTGAGCACTTCGATGGGCTGGTACATTGGGTTCCCTACCAACCAGGACTGCTACCAACATGACGAACCAACAAAGAAACAAGAATAGGCAGAATGCCCTAACTCTCTTAAGATAGGCGCCATAATTGATCACGAACTGCTGCCTAAATTCCCTTGTTTGACTAGCTCCAAACAGTCAATCCCCATGATCATATGTGAGTATCCCCACAGCTGGGCAGAGATTACCCTCTCCTGTAGATAAAATGATCTGAAACACCCGACAGTGGCTTACACCAAGTGCCCAAGAACGCTAGGTGAGAACGCGCTACACCTCCTGCTCCTCCTGCAACTGCATCATCTAGCACGATCCATCATTGTTGATCTTTATCCAGCCAGCCTCCGGTGTTCTCCAAACTTGGCCAGTCGCCCGCTGCGTCGGGTGCCCCGGGATCTCCAGCAGGGAGAGAGTTTCATGTACCCATTTGATTGCCATCACTGGTTCATATCCATCTTGATCTTGAGTCCATCTATTGCATGAGGACCAAATAGAGTGCATGATGGTAATGATCTTGCATCCAGCGTCGTCAGAGAACATCTGACCCATCAAGATATCACGCGCACAAGTATCCGGACGGAGCCTCAAGAAATGAATATCAAACCGGTCCTTGGTTGATGCCGAGAATTATTTTGCATGTGTACAGGAGATAAGAGCATGCATAAGAATTTCATCCATGGCCTGGCATATGTCACACTGGCCAAAGGGTTTGATATGTCGATACTTTAGGGTCATAGAGTCTGATAGAATTCTCTGAAGTACTCTCCACCAGAGCACTCAAACCTTCGGTATAACATAAAGTTTACAGAGTGCGGTCCATAATTGTTTGTTTGCCAATGGGGTCTTTGTAATCGTCCTCCCTCTAGAGTAGTAAGCTTATTACAAGTAATGAGAGAGCGATACGCCGATTTAACAGTATATTGTCCAGACTTCTCTAATGACCACGCCAAGGAATCTTTACCACCGGATCGGTTCAACAAGATGTTCAGAATCGCATCATGTTGATTAAAAATTTAAAGAACCAGATCCATGTTCCAGTTACCTGTGTGAACATCAACCAGGTCTGAAACCTTTGATAGAGGTGTTGTACCCATGCGGCCGATGGGTTTCATTGTCACTGTGTGTGGGATGCATTGGTCATACCATGTGAAGATCGTTGACCCACCTCCAACCCTGTGAATCAGACCAATGTCCAATGCTTTCCTAACAGCCATAGTCGCCCACCACATCAAAGATGCACGAGTAGGGACCATTGCTTGTAGGAAATCGGTATGCTGGTAGTACTTTCCTTTCAGTACACGGGCGCATAATGTTTTGGGTGTCACTACTAGAAAAAGGGCCTATTGTCTGGAACCGGGACTGAAGGGTCGGTACTAAAGCCTTCCCCTTTAGTCTCGGTTCTTACACGAACCGGGACTAAAGGCTCTCCACGTGGCCGCTGCCTGGAGGTCCACCTTAAGTCCTGATTGGTAACACCAACCGGTACTAAAGAAAATTTTGTGATTTTTTTAAAAAAATATATAAATTTTTTTGGAATATTTTTTATTTTCAAATTTCTGAATTATTTTAAACTCTCATCTCTAATCACCCCTCACCCCTGCTCAATTAAACCTCTAATCAGCCCTCATCATCTAACTTCCCGAACGATCACCCATCCACTCACTACTCCAGCCTGAGCACGCTTAACTTCCGGGTTCTATTCTCCCTCGTTTTCAAGTCTGCACTTGTTGTTTTCCTGACAATAGTAAGATGTCAATCCTATTAACCTCAGAAATTTAGCTTGAGCATGAAGTCACACATTTCACTGTTTGAGTTTGAAACTATTGTTCTAAAAAATAACACTAATATTTAGTAACAGTAATATTTATTGAATAATTAGTTTGACCATTGTTTGACCATAGTTTGACCAGATTTGACCAAAATTAAAAAAAACTGAAATAGTTATTTAGTAACACTAATACTTCTTGAATAATAGTTTGACCAGATTTAACAAAAATTCAAAAAAAAAACTGAATTTTTTTGAATTTTTTTGCCTCCAGATCTTAAAAGGCCCGTAACTTTTTCTCTGTTAGGTTTTTGAGGATTTTGAAAATGTTTAACGTGGTTCCCCCGTTAAATTTGGATGTAACTTTTTGAGTAGATGATTTTTCATATAGAAAAGTTTTTCATCCGAGTTAGTATGCAAAAGTTATGCCCATTTTTACAAATTCCAGAGAGATTTTGCAAATAAAGTCGAAATTCACATTTGCAAATTTTCCCAACAACTAGAACACATATCACATGGGAAACTTATTTTCTTTAATTTTTTTGACATTTCCATCATTTTCTTTTATTTATTTTTAAACTGAAAAGGCGATCCAGGGGGGTAGTGTTTGAAAATGGGACCTTTAGTACCGGTTCGTGGCAAGAACCGGGACTAAAGGTCTCAACCCTATTAGTACCGGTTCGTGTCTCAAACTGGGACTAAAGGTCTAATCTTTAGTCCCGGTTTGAGGCACGAACCGGGACTAAAACATCGCACCCTTTAGTCCCGGTTTGAGGCACAAACCGGGACTAAAAACTCAGTGAACCGGGACTAATGCCTTTGCCAAGACGAACCGGGACCAATGCTCACATTAGTCCCGGTTCGTGACTGAACCGAGACTAATGTGAATATTGCCCCAGACCGAAAGCCCTGTTTTCTACTAGTGTGTGTTAAAAGACACCATCCTTGCTTGCCCAACATGGCCAAGTTTAATAGTTGAGGGTCTCGGAAGGGCAGCCCCCCTTTGATCTTTGGCTCAGACAAATTTTCCCAAGACAGCCAATGTAGCGATCTCCTGTCAAGAGAGCTACACCTGAATTTTTTTTACCATGGGTGACATCACAGCCTTGCAAACATTTTGTTAGCAGAAAACAACTCAAACTATATGTTGGTATTGCATGGGTTCTTTGATTCTTTCTGCACTTTGGGTTTTTGCACCGAGAAAGATGAGATTATAGTCAGCAAAGAATAAATGGTCCACTCAATATGCATGAACACTCACCGGAATACCTTGGTCAATGTATGCTCCATAATTATACAGTAGAGAAGTGAGGCCTTGCGCACAAATGAGAAAGAGGTTCTCCATTACTTAATTCTAAACCTCATAGAGGTCACACATTTCATAACTAGTTAGATAAAATGATCACTGAAGCAAAGCATGGACAACGCTGCTTTGAGATAATGCCATTCAACTCTATCATAGACCTTGAGCATATCATAGGCCCCTAGAATATTGTGATCACCTTTATTTTTTTTTTGTACCTCGATCACGAGGTAGTAACTCAACAACCATGATAGGCTGCTCTCGATGCGGTGGTGCGAGTGACATGACAAGTAAGACAGGGAGCTCGGGAGCTGCATGTAGAAATGCGGTGTTGCGGTCTATGGCAGATGATATCGATGGCTTACAAGCTCACTCGTGGCGTCTTTGGTGAACGGATCATTTGCGAATGGGCTAGTTAGTGTCGACGTCCGAAGGCAATCTAGAGGCCAGGAGAACGACAGTTGTGCTACTGTCGTGCTGGAAGCAGGAGGTGCCCGAGTGGTTGTGCTACCTCTTGAGCAATAAGAGGCCGGCGCCAGAAATCCTTCTTGCTACCACTTGAGCATGCATTGGTTTTCCCTTGAAGAGGAAAGGGTGATGCAGTAAAGTAGTGTAAGTATTTCCCTCAATTTTTGAGAACCAAGGTATCAATCCAGTAGGAGGCTCCTTAAAAGTCCCACGCACCTACACAAACAAACAAGAACCTAGCAACCAACGCGATAAAGGGGTTGTCAATCCCTTCACGGTAACTTGCGTAAGTGAGATCTGGTAGAGATAATAAGATAAGATAAATAATTTTGGTATTTTTATGATATAGATTGGAAAGTAAAAGATGCAAATAAAAGTAGATGGAAAACTTATATGATAGACCCGGGGGCCATAGGTTTCACTACTGGCTTCTCTCAAGATAGCACATATTACGGTGGGTGAACAAATTACTGTCGAGCAATTGATAGAAAAGTGCATAGCTATGAGAATATCTAGGCATGATCATGTATATAGGCATCACGTCCGTAACAAGTAGATCGAAACAATTCTGCATCTACTACTATTACTCCACACATCGACCGACTACTGCCTGCATATAGAGTATTAAGTTCATAAGAACAGAGTATCGCATTAAGAAAGATGACATGATGTAGAGGGATAAACTCATGCAATATGAGATAAGCCCCATCTTTTTATCCTCGATGGCAACAATACAATACGTGCCTTGCTGCCACTGCTGTCACTGGGAAAGGACACCGCAAGATTGAACCCAAAGCTAAGCACTTCTCCCATTGCAAGAAAGATCAATCTAGTAGGCCAAACCAAACTGATAATTCAAAGAGACTTGCAAAGATAACCAATCATACATAAAAGAATTCAGAGGAGATTCAAATACTTTTCATTGATAAACTTGATCATAAACCCACAATTCATCGGATCTCGACAAACACACCGCAAAAAGAGTTACATCGAATAGATCTCCCAGAAGATCGAGGAGAACTTTGTATTGAGATTCAAAGAGAGAGAAGAAGTCATCTAGATAATAACTATGGACCCGAAGGTCTGTGATAAACTACTCACAACTCATAGGCACTAGTAGAAAAGGGTCCTATTGACCCGGTTGGTGAGGGCCTTTAGCCCCGGTTCATGACCCGGGACTAAAGGGTCGGTACTAATACCCTGGCCCTTTAGTCCCGGTTCAATCCAGAACCGGGACTGATGGGCCTCCACGTGGCCTCTGCGTTGAGCCCAGGCAGGAGGGCCTTTGGTCCCGGTTGGTAGCACCAACCGGGACCAATAGTCATCCACGTCACACATTTCGTGGCTGGGGTTTCTGTTTTTTTGAAAGGGGGGGTTGGGGGTTTTGGGGGTTAATTTAGGTGTTTCATATATTGTGTTAGCTAGCTAATTAATAGAGAGAAGTGTCCTCTCTTTTGTCCGTGCTTGGTCGACGCCACGTACTATACATACAAGATAGAGATGACTAGCTAGACACGCTAGCTAGCTAGTAAGCAAACGAAGGAAGCAGAAGATCGTCATGAACTTATATGCATACAGAGGAAGTGATATCGACCACCTCTCCTTTTCCGAGAGATTGGTCGAACAACAAGTTCTCGATATCTATCCGACACTACCGCTACATATATACAATAATTATCTTTACAAAATAATCTCCTAACATATGGACGCGTGGTCCACATAGTATTCTCCGTCTTCAGCGATCACGTGGTCAAGAAAGAATGCCGCCAATTCCTCTTGAATTGCTCGCATGCGATATGGTGCTAGTAGTTCATCCCGCATCCGAAACATCTAATTTTATGAAGGGGGTCAATACATATATATATATATGAATGAATGAAACTCAACACAAATGATGGTAATAAAATAAAATTTTGAATATTGTTATTTACGAATTTCATATTATTTGTCAGAGTAGCCCCGCTCACAGGTCGTGTGGCGGATGGACTATAAACGTAGTATCCACAGTAAATCATTCCCTTGTTCCTGCCACAACCACTTTACAAGAAATAGAGGTCAATCAAACTGATAATTAGCAAGCATGTTAAATGGTATTGATGAAACTAGCGCTTGAATCACTAGGAGATCGTGGAATATGCTACTATAGTACTTACTTTGGTGTCTAAATTGCAGCTTCTTGGCAGTCCCGGAGCTTTTTTGGTGAATTTTCTCCAAACCCTGCCATACAAAGAAACCAATTACTTGATATCAGAAATGAACAAAGTTGCTGATATGGTGGATAATGATCGATTTAACTTACTTCTCGAGCATTTCAGTCATGTCCGCATAGTCCTTGGGATCTTTTCGTCTCGAGTCTAAGACAGTTACTACTCCCTGCTCAAGCTTAATCTCTAGGAGAATATAGTGGTAGCTGCGCACGCATGCATAACTCATCAATATTACATTACTATAACCTAGACTAATAAGGGAAACCGAATATGCCACAAGACAGTAACACTCACTTGAAGTTGTAAGGAAAGAGTATTATATCCTTGTGTTCATTTATAACAAACGATTGTAGCAAGTTGGCCTCGGTATTTTCGGCATGAAATTCAACCTCAGTTGCATCTATGAGATATGTGTTAATGAACCCAATGGAACCCACTTGTCTTTTCTTCAATTTGGCGATCTTCAATCTGCATAATATAGTGAGGATAATTATAAATACATGCAATGAAAGAGCTGAGTTATATAGAGAGACCTAATGACAGAAGTAGTACTACTTACAGACAGTAGCAGGTGACCGTTGCTTTATCGAGGGCCAATTGATTGAAAAACTGATAGAACTCCTCAAATGGAATAGGCATCAGTTCAATTCCAATGAGGTCATGCTCCTTTTTAAGTCTCACATACAAAGTACTCCTCCCCTCAGACTCTCTGCAGGTTTTCATGTACCAATCATGCAATCTTCGCATCATCGTTGATAGAGAGCTTTCATCTTTGACGAGAGGCTTCCCGTACTCGTATCTTTGTATCTGCACCTCCAAGAAATCATAATGTACATCGTCGGGCAGGTAATCTTCAGGATTGCCATAACCGGGCACCATCCTCGGATCGATGATGTCCCTAGCAGGCACCTTGAGCGGGGGGCACGATTGCTTCGCTTGTTCACCGAGCTGGGCAATTTGTTTCCCAGCTCGTCGTTCTTTCATTCTTTGATCACTTTTAGTACTTCCCGACCTCTCCGCTTCGGCAAATGCCTTTCCAATAATGCGCTCATAGTTGCCTTTTGGCGGAGACTTGGGTGGTTTTGTCAGGGCAGCCAGAGTGGGCTTCGCTTTCACTGGATCTACCTTCTCCTCCGGAGGTGGATGTCTCTTTGCTTTCAACCCTTCAAACAAGTCATGCACTTCGGTCTGCGTGATCTTCGCGTTTTCCTCGTCGGTCCTCTCGTACGGTAACTTCTCTGGATTCTTCAGAGAAGGACCGAATCTGTATCTCCTCCCTCGTTTGGCTGTACTGCTAGACGCCGGCAGAGCAGACGGAGCGGATGTCTTCTTTCCTTGCTTACGAGGCGGAGGAGAAGGACTACGACGCGCCGGAGCAGCCGGAGCGGCGGCGGGTCTCTTCCACCCTTGCTGACGAGGCGGAGAAGGAGGAGGCTGGCTGCTCGGGCGCGCCGGTGCAGGCGGAGAAGGAGGCGGAGTGCCGCCACGCGCCGGAGAAGGAGCCGGCTGAGTGCCCTGATCGTCACTCGCCGGAGGAGGAGGCGGTGGAGGAGGTGGAGTGCCCTGACTCGCCGGAGGAGGAGGAGGAGGCGGAGGCGTCCAGTTCGGAAGGTTGATGAGATCCTTCCGCCATAGGCATGGAGTCTTCAGAGCAGAACCCAGCCGATACTCCCCTTCACCGGTAGGGTGGTCAAGCCGAAGGTCCTCAAATCCCTCCGTTATTTCATCCACCATCACCTTAGCATATCCTTATGGAATCGGCCGGCAGTGAAAAGTTGAGTGGGGTTTAGTAGGATAAACAGAGCCAACAGCCGCCTTGACCTTCAAATTGCTCCATTGCACCATAAGGTGGCAATTTTGAGACTCCGTGATAGCATCCACGGGATAGCTGGCAGGAGCCGTCAAGGCATGCTCCGGCTGAAGCAGCTCGGTGGAAGCCACGCTGCTTCTCTGCTGAGATGGCAGGGTAGCTTCGGGGGAAGCTTTGGCAGGTCATTTGCTGCGATCTGCTGCTTCTCGTTCCTCTTCTCGTTCCTCTAGCACCATTACCCTTTCGTGCAGCGCCTGCATTTGGCTCTGCTCCAGTTTCTTCCTCCTCTCATGGGTTTTGTAACCCCCTGCGCCCGGAAATCTAGCCTTCCACGAAAGGGAGCCTGGCGTGCCTCATGTCCGTCCAGGGTGCTCAGGATTCCCGAGGGCCATTGTGAGCTCGTCCTTCTCCCTCTCTGGAACGAACTTCCCTTGTTGCACTGCTTCGATATATTGCTTTAGCCTCTTGACTGGTATGTCCAATTGCTTGTCCGTCCAAATGCACTTCCCTGATACAGGGTCCAAGGTTCCGCCAGCCCCGAAGAACCAAGTCCGGCAACGGTCTGGCCAGTTCATTGTCTCTGGTTCGATCCCTTTCTCAAGCAGATCATTCTCAGCCTTGGCCCACATAGGCCGGGCTATGAGGTAGCCACCTGACCCCGTGCGATGGTGAAGCTTCTTCTTCGCAGCATTTTGCTTGTTTGTCGCCGACATCTTTTTACTCTTTTCCGATGTCCTGTGGGCCACAAATGCGGCCGATCATCTCGATCTTCTCATATTTGCCCTTGAATTATGGTGTCTCTTTTTTATCGACAAACTTATTCAGGTCTTTCTTCCAATGCCTGAATAGCTCTGCCATCTTCTTAAGAGCAAAAGACTTGATTAATGGCTCTATAACTGGCTTCTCCGGATCATCCTCTGGCGGTAGGGTGAAATTTGACTTCAACTCAGTCCAAAGATCATTTTTCTGCAGATCATTGACATAAGTCACCTCAGGCTCTTCGTTCTTAGGCTTATTCCATTGCTGGATGCTGATCGGGATCTTGGCCCTAACCAGAACCCCACACTGAGCAACAAATGCCTTCTTTGTCCGGATGGGTTCAATCGGTTGGCCGTCGCGCGCGATTTCTATGATCTCAAACCTTTCATCCGAGCTCAACTTTTTCTTCGAGCCTCGTCTCTTTACCGAAGTTGAGCTCGATCCGGAGGGCTAGAAAAAGGAAGAAAGAAGAGAGTTAATTAATATGTGTACATACCAAAACAATGAATGCATCAATTAGCTAGTCAGCACAGGCTTAACTAATATTTATACCTGGCCACCGACTCAGTTCGGTGATCACAGGAGCAGTCCTCACGGTCTACTTCTTCACCCTCTCCTTCTTCCACCGGCATTGGGTCATCGGAGCCATCATAAGCATAGCCAGCTGCTTCTTCACCCTCTCCTTTCAGACCATCGGTGTCGTTGAGAAACATCATCGAGTTGATGGCATCACTTCCTTCTGCGATTATGTGCCTCAACAACGCTTCTTGTGCTTCGTCTCGGGGCGGGGTGTCCATAGTTTCTACAAATATTTACAACATGGCAATTATTATTCAAACATGACAGATATGGATATATTAGTGGCAAACGTAGAACTAGCTAGCTAATCACAATAAGGAATCATATTAATTAGTGGCCTCGACGCTGCTTCTCTAGGGTTTCGGGTGGCCTCGACAACGCTTCAAGGGTTAGGGGGTGGCCTCGAGAACGCTTCAAGGAGGGGGTAATATCGACCCCCCCACGTGTTGAAGCTATCGGGAGGGGGTATATCGACAACAACAACGACGACACTACATCTATGTCCCACAAGTGACGTGGGCATCGACGCCCGCGTCACTTGTGGGACGTGGATGTAGTGTCCGATATCGACGGCCACATGTATCTCACACCGACGATACTTGCTATTTAATTAGGGTTTCCTCTACCGCTCGGCGACCCTCGACGACCCTCGTTCCCGATAAAAAAAAGAGGAAGAAGAAGAAAAAAAGAGGAGAAGAAAGAATAGAGGAGAAGAACTCGTCTATTTTTTTTTCTCCTCTTTTTTTTTTCTTCTTCCTCTTCTTTTTTTTATCAAGGGGTCGAGGATCGCCGAGGGGTCGAGGGTCAAGGGGTCGAGGATCGCCGAGAGGTGAAGGGTCAAGGGCTTGAGGATCGCCGAGCGGTCGGGAGGTTGCCTAGTGTCAAAGGATTCAACAAAACCATGTCTTCATCATTAGGCGAAAGTAACAGGTGCATGATGGTACGAAGCTCTCCAAAGTTATTTTGGAACGGAGTCCCAGATAGGATAATTCGCTTTTTAGTACAAAGTTCAGCAAGAACCTTCCGAATATCGTTATTTGGAAGGCCTTTGCTAAAATTGCGTACAAAAGGCAAATTATCCTATCCGGACTCCATTCGTAATAACTTTGAGGACTTTGTACCATCATGCCCTGTTACTCCGCTAATGATGAAGCCATGGATTTCTTCAATACTTTGACACTAGGAAACCTCTCGACCTCGAACCTCGACGACCTCGAACCCTCGACCCTAGACGACCTCGAAACCTCGACCTCGATCCTCGACCCTATAGAACCTCGAACCTCGACCTGAAACCGTCGGCCCTTGACCCCTTAACGACCCTCGACCCTCTACCCTAGTTCCCGACCCTCGACCCCTCGGCGATCCTCGACACCCTCGTTCCTGATAAAAATTAAGAAGAAGAAGAAAAAAGAAGAAAAAAGAGGAGAAGAAGAAAGGAATAGCTAGAGGAGAAGATCGAAGAAAAAAAAGAAAAAAAAAAAGAGGAGAACAAGAAAGGAACCTCTCCACTATTCCTTTCTTCTTCTCCTCTCTTTTTCTTCTTTTTTCTTCTTCTTACTTATTTATACTCTTCTTTTCCTCTCCTCTTCTTCTTTCTTTCCTCTTCTTATTTTCTTCTTTCCTATCCTTCTTTTTCTAAAATTGTAACTTTTGCATATATTTTTTTCTAAAATTGTAACTTTCTATATATGAACAAAAACTTTCTATGAACAAAAAACATTTTGAACATATATATTTAGCAAATTCTAGCCACATACATCACATACACATATACATTATAGCCACATACACATATACATCACATATGAGCAAAATAATAATCTAATAAAATAAAAAACATATTGCAACATATGAACAGAAACATATAGCCACATACATACACATACATTATATATATATATATATAGAAAATTAAACTAAGAAAAAAAGTGGTGGCGCCGGCGGGGCAGAGGGGCATGGCGGCAGCGGTGGCGCCTGCTGGGCAGGGGCAGGGTAGGAGGCGGGAGCGAGGCAAGGCAGGGCGCGAGGCAGGTGCTCACAGAGGGGTGGCGGGCACGGCGGGCAGCGTCGGGCGCGGGAGCGGCACCGGCGTCGGGGCAGATGGCGTCGAGGGCCGCAGCGACGGCAAAGTTGAGCCTGACGGCGTCGGAGGCGGCGGCGACGACGATGTGGAGCAGCCTGACGGCGTCGGAGGCAGCGGCGACGACGAGGTGGAGCAGCCTGACGGCTCGGCGGCTACGGCGACGAGGCAGAGCAGCGGCGCCAAAGCGGAGAAGAAAGGATGGATTTTGGAGAAACTGCTAAGTGCTGCTATATATAAACCCTTTAGTCCCGGTTCGTGGCACCAACCGGGACTAAAGTGAGATAGTCCCGGTTGGTGCCACCAACCGGGACCAAAGGCCTCTTTTCAGCAGCCCAAAGGGCGGAAGCGGCCTTTGGTCGGTTAGCAGGCACCAACCGACTAAAGGGGGCATTAGTCCCGGGTCGTAGCACCAACCGAGACTAATGCACCCCTTTAGCCCCGGTTGGTGCCACCAACCGGGACCAAAGGCCTGTGCTGCCCCGAACCCAAATATTTAGTCCCACCTCGCTAGTTGAGAGGGAGGCGCACCTGTTTATAAGGTGCGGTGCGCCTTCCCTCTCGAGCTCCTCTCTAAAGCAGGCTTCGGCCTAACCCCTGTAATCTGTGCTGTGGGCCTCACTGGGCCTCCAGGGCCTGAATCTGGCCCATGGTAGGGTTTCTAGTTGTATTCAGGCTGTGGGGGCCCAGTAGGTGGCACTTTTTTTGTTTTATTTGTCGCTTTATTTAGTTTATTTTGTTTCTATTTACAACAAAATACTTATTGTTGCTATATTTATTTTTTTCCAGTTTTTTTGTTTTGTTTTCTGCATTCTTTATTTTCTTTTGTTTTTTTCTTTATTTTTAATTCTTTTTGCTTTTGGTTTTAGAAAAATTATAAACTTTCTGTTAGTGCCATTAGTTTTCAAATTTGAAAACACTTTTTTGTTTTCTTTGTTGCTTTATTCATTTTATTTTGTTTCTACTTACAACAAAATACTTATTGTTTCTATTTTTCTTTTTTTCCAGTTTTTTGTTTTGTTTTCTGCATTATTTATTTTCTTTTATTCTTTCTTTATTTTTAATTCTTTTTTCTTTTAGTTTTAGAAAAATTATAAACTTTCTGTTAGTGCCATTAGTTTTCAAATTTGAAAACACTTTTTTGTTTTCTTTGTTGCTTTATTCATTATATTTTCTTTCTACTTCCAATAAAATACTTATTGTTGCTATTTTTATTTTTTTCCAGTTTTTTGTTTTGTTTTTTGTATTAATTATTTTCTTTTGGTTTTTGCTTTATTTTTAATTCTTTTTGCTTAGGTCAGCAAAATTATAAACTTTCTGTTAGTGCCATTAGTTTTAGACTTTCTGTTTGTGCCATTAGTTTTCAAATTTGAATAGTTAAAATTTAAATTCTTTGAAATTCATAGTTTTCAAATGAACTCTGAAAAAGTTGGCATAGCATGTGCATGTACAAAAGGACAATGGTATCATACTGTGTGTTACAAAGTTGGCATGGTATCATCATAATAGTTATGGAGAAAGTCTTCATTTTTCTTCGCTTGTGTCATTTGCTTATTGCGCCAGTAACCATGGATAATCTTCATCGTTTATCAGGATGCTTGGGTCAGCCTTGACTTTGAAGGAGGAATTTCATGAAACTTTTCATACTCTTGAGACATGTCATCTTGCCCTCCACTCCTGGGATGTCCCTTTTTCCGAAAGAACTATGTGGCGCTTTGGCTCATCGTATGATGTATTCGCTTCCTTATCTTTTCTTTTCCTCGGTCTGGTAGACATGTCCTTCACATAGATAACCTGTTCCACATCATTGGCTAGGACGAGCGGTTCGTCAGTGTACCCAAGATTTTTCAGATCCTTTGTTGTCATTCCGTCTCTTGGGTCTACTGACCCGCCTCTGACAGATTGACCCACTTGCACTTAAACAAAGGGACCTTAAAATCTACTCCGAAGTCAAGTTCCCATATGTCTACTATGTAACCATAATATGTGTCCTTTCCCCTGTCGGTTGCTGCATCAAAGCGGACACCGCTATTTTGGGCGGTGCTCTTTTGATCTTGGTCAATCGTGTAAAATGTATTCCCATTTATCTCGTATCCTTTCCAAATCATTACAGTCAAAGATGGTCCCCTGGACAACAAGTACAGCTCATCACAAACAGTGTTGTCACCTCTGAGACGTGTTTCCAACCAACTGCTGAAAGTCCTGATGTGTTCACATGTAATCCAGTCGTCGCACGGCTCCGGGTGTTTGGAGCGCAGACTGTTCTTGTGTTCATTGACATACGGGGTCACCAAGGCAGAGTTCTGTAGAACTGTGTATTGTGCTTGAGACCAAGAATTTCCGTCCCTGCATATTATTGAGTCCCTTCCAAGCGTGCCTTTTCCAGTCAGTCTCCCCTCATACCACGATTTAGGGAGACTTCTTAAGGCCAGGAATGAAGTCAACACAAAACCCGATGACATCCTCTGTTTGATGGCCCATGGAGATGCTTCCTTCTGGCCTAGCGCGGATACAAACATATTTCTTTAGGACTCCATGAACCTCTCAAAGGGTACATGTTGTGTAGAAATCGGGGCCCGTAATGACAATCTCGTCGACTAGATGAACTAGGGCGTGCGTCATGATATTGAAGAAGGATGGTGGGAACACCGGCTCAAACCGACAAGACATTGCGCCACATCACTCCTTAGCGTTGGTACGATTTCTGGATCGATCACCTTCTAAGATATTGCATTGAGGAATGCACATAGCTTCACAATGGCTAATCGGACGTTTTCGGTAGAAGCCCCTAAATGCAACGAAGCAGTTGCATCATAATCACGTGGCATCATGAGACTATAGGTTCGGAACTTTATCTCCGCATATTTATTATTCCCTTTATATTCGACGAGAAGCCAGCGGGACCTTCATACTCGAGCAGGCATTCAAAGAAGATTTCTTTCTCTTCTTTCGTAAGAGCGTAGCTGGCAGGACGTTCATACTGCTTCGGAGGCATGCCCTCTTTTTTGTGCAAGCGTTGCAGGCCTCCCGTGCCTCAGGTGTATCTTTTGTCTTCCCATACACGCCCAAGAAGCCTAGCAGGTTCACGCAAAGGTTCTTCGTCACGTGCATCACGTCGATCGAAGAGCGGACTTCGAGGTCTTTCCAGTAGGGTAGGTCCCAAAATATAGATTTCTTCTTCCACATGGGTGCGCGATTGTCAGCGTCATTCGGAACAGCTAGTCCGCCCGGACCCTTTCCAAAGATTACGTGTAAATCATTGACCATAGCAAGTACGTGATCAACGGTACGCATGGTGGGCTTCTTCCGGTGATCTGCCTCGCCTTTGAAATGCTTGCCTTTCTTTCGACATTGATGGTTGGTCGGAAGAAATCGGCGATGGCCAGTACACATTCTTCCTGCAGCTTCCGGTATATACTATTGGTGTCAAGTAAACAGTGCGTGCATGCGTGGTATCCCTTGTTTGTCTGTCCTGAAAGGTTACTGAGAGCGGACCAATCGTTGATAGTCACGAACAGCAACGCCTTTAGGTGAAATTCCTCCTTTTTGTGCTCATCCCACGTACGTACACCGTTTCCATTCCACAGCTGTAAAAGTTCTTCAACTAATGGCCTTAGGTACACATCAATGTCGTTGCCGGGTTGCTTAGGGCCTTGGATGAGAACTGGCATCATAATGAACTTCCGCTTCAAGCACATCCAAGGAGGAAGGTTATACATACATAGAGTCACGGGCCAGGTGCTGTGATTGCTGCTCTGCTCCCCAAAAGGATTAATGCCATCCGCGCTTAAAGCAAACGATATGTTCCTTGGGTCCTTTGCAAACTCATCCCAGTACTTTCTCTCGATTTTTCTCCACTGCGACCCGTCAGTGGGTGCTCTCAACTTCCCGTCTTTCTTACGGTCCTCACTGTGCCATCGCATCAACTTGGCATGCTCTCCATTTCTGAACAGACGTTTCAACCGTGGTATTATAGGAGCATACCACATCACCTTAACACGAACCCTCTTCCTGGTAGGCTCGCCGTCAACATCACCAGGGTCATCTCGTCTGATCTTATACCACAATGCACCGCATACCGGGCATGCGTTCAGATCCTTGTATGCACCACGGTAGAGGATGCAGTCATTAGGGCATGCATGTATCTTCTCCACCTCCAATCCTAGAGGGCATACGACCTTCTTTTCTGCGTATGTACTGTCGGGCAATTCGTTATCCTTTGGAAGCTTCTTCTTCTTATTTTCAGTAGCTTCTCAAATCCTTTATCAGGCACAGCATTCTCTGCCTTCCACTGCAGCAATTCTAGTATGGTACCGAGCTTTGTGTTGCCATCTTCACAATTGGGGTACAACCCTTTTTTGTGATCCTCTAACATGCGATCGAACTTCAGCTTCTCCTTTTGACTTTCGCATTGCGTCCTTGCATCGACAATGACCCGGCGGAGATCATCATCATCGGGCACATCGTCTGGTTCCTCTTGATCTTCAGCAGCTTCGCCCGTTGCAGCACCATCGTGCACATCGTCTGTTTCTTCTTGATGTTCAGTAGCATCACCATATTCAGGGGGCACATAGTTGTCATCGTACTCTTCTTCTTCGCTGTCTTCCATCATAACCCCTATTTCTCCGTGCCTCGCCCAAACATTATAGTGTGGCATGAAACCCTTGTAAAGTAGGTGGGTGTGAAGGATTTTCGGTCGAGTAAGACTTCAGATTCCCACATATAGGGCATGGACAACACATAAAACCATTCTACTTGTTTGCCTCAGCCACTTGAGAAAATCATGCACGCCTTAGTGTACTCGAAGGTGTATCGTCACCGTACATCCATTGCCGGTTCATCTGCGTGCATTATATATAATTAAGTGTGTCAAAAATCATTACAGAACATCATGAATAGATAATTAAGTGACCAAATTAATAGAAGTTCATCATCACATAAAAACCAAAGTACATGCATAGTTCTCATCTAACAACATAAAGCTCTGCAGAGCATCTAAATTAATTAAACCATACATTGAAACTATGTAAAACATTTCAATGCGAAAACAAATGCGATCATAATCGCAACCAAGGTAACAACTGATCCAACGGCATAATGATACCAAACCTCGGTATGAATGGCATATTTTCTAATCTTTCTAATCTTCAAGCGCATTGCATCCATCTTGATCTTGTGATCATCGACGACATCCGCAACATGCAACTCCAATATCATCTTCTCCTCCTCAAGTTTTTATTTTTTCCTTCAAGAAATTGTTTTCTTCTTCAACTAAATTTAACCTCTCGACAATAGGTTCGGTTGGAATTTCCGGTTCAACAACCTCCTAGATAAATAAAATCTATGTCACGTTGGTCGGCATAATTTTCATAAACAATAAATGAACCAATAGTTATGAAAAGATAATATATACCACATCCGAATCATAGACAGGACGAGGGCCGAAGGGGGCGGATACCAAAACCATCGCACTATATAAGATGCAATAATAAAAGTAAGAAAATAATACAAGTATCTATCTAAACATACAAGTAAGAATATTTTTCCTTTCAGAAAGAAGATAAGAACAAGAGGCCCACCACGGTGGTGCCGGCGATGAGATCGGCACGGGTGATCGACGACGATGAAGACGGGGACGGGGCGTGACGGACCGCTAAACCTAGATAAATATTGAGGAAAATGGAGCTTGGCAGTCGAGCTTCGAGAGGAGAAACCTTAAGTAGTGTGGCTCGGGCATTCCATCAAACACCTTGTGTGCATAGGAGGTGAGCTAGAGCACCACCAAGCCCTTTCCCCCTCGGCCAGAAAAAACAGAGCAGTGTGCTCTGCTCTTGCGCGAGGGGCTATATATAGGCAGCACCATTAGCCCCGGTTGGTGGAATAAACCGGGACTAAAGGGAAGCCTTTGGTCCCGGTTCATGCCACCAGCCGGGACGAATAGTGGTGGGCCAGGAGCCAGGCCCATTGTTCCCGGTTCGTCCCACCAACCGGGACCAAAAGGTCCGGACGAACCGGGACCAATGGCCCACGTGGCCCGGCCGGCCCCCTGGGCTCACGAACCGGGGCAAATAGCTCCATTGGTCCCGGTTCTGGATTGAACCGGGACTAATGTGCTGAACTGGCCTGGGCCATTGCCCCCTTTTCTACTAGTGAGGAGAGGCCTTGGAGATGATGTAGAGGCCCTCCGTGGTCGATTCCCCCTCCGGCGGAGCGCCGGCGAAGGCTCCAAGATGGGATCTCGCGGATACAGAAGGTTGTGGCGGTGGAATTAGGTTTTCGTTTTGCTCTTCGATGTTTTCAGGGTATAGGAGTATATATAGGCGAAGGAAGTATGTCGGTGGAGCAACGAGAGGCCCATGAGGGTGGGGGCGTGCCCACCCCAGGAGGCGTGCCGGGCGCCCTCGTGGCCGCCTCGTTCACTTCTTTACGTCCACTCCAAGTCTCCTGGATTGCGTTTGTTTTGAAAAGAGTGCTCCCGAAGGTTTCATTCCGTTTGGACTCCGTTTGATATTCCTTTTCTTCGAAACACTGAAATAGGCAAAAAAAAAACAGCAATTCGGGCTGGGCCTCTGGTTAGTAGGTTAGTCCCAAAAATGATATAAAAGTGTAAAGTAAAGCTCATAAACATCCAAAACGAGTAATATAATAGCATGGAACAATAAAAAATTATAAATATGTTAGAGACGTATCAAGCATCCCCAAGCTTAATTCCTGCTCGTCCTCGAGTAGGTAAATGATAAAAACAGAATGTTTGATGTGGAATGCTACCTAGCATAATTCTCAATGTAATTTTCTTTATTGTAGCATGAATGTTCAGATCCAAACGATTCAAAATAAAAGTTCATATTGACATAAGAAATAGTAATACTTCAAGCATACTAACAAAGCAATCATGTCTTCTCAAAATATCATGGCATTAGATGGTTCATTGCTACGTCTTGAGCTTGCGTTGGTTTTCCTTGAAGAGGAAAGGGTGATGCAGCAACGGTAGCGTAAGTATTTCCCTCAGTTTTTGAGAACCAAGGTATCAATCTAGTAGGAGGCTCCTCAAAAGTCCCACGCACCTACACAAACAAACAAGAACATCGCAACCAACACAATAAAGGGGTTGTGAATCCCTTCACGGCCACTTGCGAAAGTGAGATCTGATAGAGATAATATGATAAGATAAACATTTTTGGTATTTTTCTGATATAGATAGGAAAAGTAAAGATGCAAATAAAAGTAAATGATAAACTTATATGATAAAAGATAGACCCGGGGGCCATAGGTTTCACTAGTGGCTTCTCTCAAGATAGCATAAGTATTACGGTGGGTGAACACATTACTGTCGAGCAATTGATAGAAAAGCGAATAATTATAAGATTATCTAGGCATGATCATGTATATAGGCATCACGTCCGTGAAAAGTAGACCGACTCCTGCCTGCATCTACTACTATTACTCCACACATCGACCGCTATCCAGCATGCATCTAGAGTATTAAGTTCATAAAGAACAGAGTAACGCATTAAGAGAGATGACATGATGTAGAGGGATAAACTCATGCAATATGATATAAACCCCATCTTTTTATCCTCGATGGCAACAATACAATACGTGCCTTGTTGCCCCTGTTGTCACTGGGAAAGGACACCGCAAGATTGAACCTAAAGCTAAGCACTTCTCCCATTGCAAGAAAGATCAATCTAGTAGGCCAAACCAAACTGATAATTCGAAGAGACTTGCAAAGATAACTCAATCACACATAAAACAATTAAGAGGAGATTCAAATATTTCTCATAGATAAACTTGATCATAAACCCACAATTCATCGGATCTTGACAAACACACCGCAAAAAGAGTTACATCGATTAGATCTCCAAGAAGATCAAGGAGAACTTTGTATTGAGATTCAAGGAGAGAGAAGAAGCCATCTAGCTAATAACTATGGACCCGAAGGTCTGTGGTAAACTACTCACAACTCATTGGAGAGTGCCGACGAAGGCTCCAAGATGGGATCTCGCGGATATAGAAGGTTGCAGCGGTGGAAATAGTTTTTCGTGGTGCTCCTCGATGGTTTTGGGGTACATGGGTATATATAGGAGGAAGAAGTAGGTCGGTGGACGCTAGAGGGGCCCACGAGGGCGGGGAACGCGTCGGACACCCTCGTGGCCGCCTCCTCTGTTGCTTGACGTCCACTCCAAGTCCCCTGGATCACGTTTGTTCGAAAAATATTGTTCCAGATGGTTTCATTCCATTTGGACTCCGTTTGATATTCCTTTTCTTCGAAACACTGAAATAGGCAAGAAAGCAGCAATTCGGGCTAGGCCTCCGGTTAGTAGGTTAGTCCCAAAAATGATATAGAAGTGTAAAGTAAAGCCCATAAACATCCAAAAAGGGTAATATAATAGCATGGAACAATTAAAAATTATAGATACGTGGGAGACGTATCATTCATCCCTACAAAATCATATAGTTTGGTCATGCTCCATTTTCATCACATAAGATTGCTCTCATCTTGTACACCCCGATGACAAGCCAAGCAATTGTTTCATACTTAAGTAATCTCGAACGCTTTCAACTTTCACGCAATACATGAGCGTGAGCCATGGATATAGCACTATGGGTGGAATAGAATATGATGATGGAGGTTGTGTGGAGAAGACAAAAAGGAATAAAGTATCATGTTAACGAGGCTAATCAACGGGCTATGGAGATGCCCATCAATTGATGTCAACATGAGGAGTAGGGATTGCCATGCAACGGATGCACTAGAGCTATAAATGTATGAAAGCTCAACAAAAGAAACTAGTGGGTGTGCATCCAACTTGCTTGCTCACAAAGACCTGGGCATTTTTGGGAAGCCCATCGTTGGAATATACAAGCCAAGTTCTATAATGAAAAATTCCCACTAGTAAATGAAAGTGACAACAAATGGGACCCTCTATATGAAGAACATGGTGCTACTTTGAAGCACAAGTGTGGAAAAAGATAGTAGCATTGTCCCCATTTTTTTCGGCCTTTCCTTTTTTTATTTGGCCTTTATTTGGCCTTATTTGGCCTTTCTCTTTTTTAAGGGACAATGCTCTAATAGCGATGATCACCTGTCGGTGTACAAAAGTAGGGGCCCTCCTTTTGACCCCTTTACTTGTGCACATTCAGTCAGAGCCTCCCACCACGACCACACATAACAGGGAAGGAAAAGGAAACCGGAGAGAAGCCGAAGCCACAAGGCAAACAGAGCAACGACAAGGACCAAGACCACAAAGACCAGATGGGCAGAGCAGGTTTCCCCGGCAAGGACCCTTGCCGGGGCAGCCTCAGCGGCCACGCCAAGACCCTTGCCGGGGGAGCCCGCCCCCGCCAGCCGAGCGAGCAACCATTGAGCCCACCAATGCTAGGCAAACGCGTCAGGACTGGGCTCAGGAGGCACCTCCGTGGTGGCATGCAGATCTTTGTGAAGACATAAAATGCTCAAGATCAAATGAGGATAGGAAGGCAACCATCCTCACCGAAGAAACCCACAAGACCCATAGCAAGAACCTTGCCCGGGAAGCCAGCGCGCCACGGCAAGACCCTTGCCGGGCCCCCCGACAAGACCGTCGCCAAGTGCACCGGCAGGGCCACTGCCAGGCCCATGCCAGCCAGGTCTTCACCGCCGTTCGCATGCAGCTGCCGACCCAACCAGCTGGGCAGGCACCTGCGTGGCAACATGCAGTCCTTCGTGGAGGCTCCACCACCGCGCCACCTCAGCTTCCTACCTGCCTACATGGCACCGCATGCATCGTTGGCTAGGGAGTGTGTCGAACCAAGGAGGAGTGGCGACGGACGGGACGGGCCTCGCCCCGGTCCCCGATAAAGCGAAGGGATACCTAGGCCTTGCATTTAATGCACTTTGTCCTGTAACACCAGCGATAAGCTCGCGACGCTGTAGCACTTTCCACCTCCTATGTGCCACTGTGGCAACCCCTTCCGCCTATAAAAGGAGGCCCATGGCACACGAGATAAGGATTCGGCTCTTTCAAACCTGGCAGCACCTAGAGGTAGTTCGAGAGCTCAAGAACACTAATACATCCACCAAAGCAGGATTGTAGGGTTTTACGCATCTATGCGGCCGGAACCTGGGTAAATCCCCCTTGTGTTGTCTCCTAGTCCCGCTCTTCTCACGATCCCCACGGCCCGCAACCGTAGAAGGGATTCCAGCGATCCCATAGGTCGTTTCGTCATAGTTGTTCTTCATCGCCGTGGCTCCTAGGAAGAAGACGACCACGGCGATCGGTTCGTCCGGGACCGGGTTGGTACCGGCGCGGACCGGCAGCGGGCCAGTCATGGAGAGAACCCGTAGCGCGGCCCGCGAACATCTACATCACCCCTATGGTCCCGGCCTGGCAAGTGGCATCGTTCGCACGCTAGGCGACGAGCAACCAGTCGCGGGCTCCGGAGGTGGAGTCGGGCCCCCCCGCAGGCGGCGCGGGACCCTCCAGGGGTGCCGCCGTCCCGCCACGAGGTGGCACGGCGACCTCCAAGACGCTGACACCGGCGCCCAGGGCGCGCTCCTCTCAGGTTGTGCACGATGAGCAGCGTCACCCTGCCGGTGACCCTGCGCGCCGCCCTGGGAAGAGTCTCGTGCGTCCATCACATGAAGAAGAGGGCCAGCATGCGCGCCGAGGTGCCGATGGAGGTGGTGAATGGCTGCGGAGCCGCGACGCAGCTCCTTCTAACGTGGTTAGGAGTTGAGGCGCATCGCGGTCCACCCAGCTTTCGCCGCCACCCACGCCAGCGGAAGCCCTAGCGTGCGCAGCTGCTCCTCGATTTTCCTCCCGCTGCAGAGAAGCTTGACGAATGGAGGACCGTCGTCCGGAGCCTCATCGGCATCGCCAACAACGATGGGTTGCGGTCGACGAGGCATCGGCCTTCGCTCCGCCGGGCTGCCGCGTGCTAGCGGAGGCCATGCCGGTGCGACGCGGCCACGGTGTACTCTCCACCTCCATCCCTACCGCCCCGGGCATTGGTCCGTCGCGGCGACGCTCGTGATGATATCTCCATCGCGTCGTCCGACCCGCGAACCAACCGCGATCAGCGCCAAGTCCTTCGGGAGCGGGCTCATGAGGACGCTCGAACTACAATCGAGCGCCGACGTGACGCGCGCCACCAGTCGGACAGGCGGGCAGGGCCCGCTACGGATCACCCAGCGCCGGGAGGCTACAGTGGCCTACCTTACGAGGCGGGTTCTCCGGCTTTCACCCGTGAGCTGCGGCAGTTCCAGTGGCCCTCCCACCGTACGTTCAAGCCCGACGTTGGCGAGAAGTACAATGGCAAGACTCACCCGTCAGAGTTCCTCGGCATCTACACCATCGCGATGCAAGCTGCTGGGGCCCGTGACGATAAGTTTCTTGCCAACTACTTCCCGTTGGCACTCAAGCCTAATGTTATCTCATGGTTGATGCACTTGCCGGTGGATTCCATCTCTTCTTGGGCGGATCTGTGCCATGAGTTGGTTCGCGCCTTTACCGGAGGTCACCAAGCTCATGGCCACGCGAGTAATTTACACATCATCCCCCAGAAGGAAGGAGAAAACCTGCGCAAGTACATCCAATGGTTCAGCCGAGTGCAGTACAACATCCCCGAGTTCATCCTGCCGCCGTGATTAGTGCGTTCCATCAGAACATGCGCAATCGTAAGATGCACGAAGAGCTAGCGATGAACAAGGTCAGATATGTGGCCGAACTTTATGTTCTGGCAAATCGGTGCGCTCAGGATGACACCGGCACCCCTGCGGAGAAGGGCCGGTGCTGTAACAGGAAGCGCAGAAGCAAGACCGTGCTTGCCGTCGAGGGATCCGACGATACCGGCGCCACCAAGATGAAGGAAATATGCCCTAGAGGCAATAATAAAGTTATTATTTATTTCCTTATTTCATGATAAATGTTTATTATTCATGCTAGAATTGTATTAACCGGAAACATAATACATGTGTGAATACATAGACAAACATAGTGTCACTAGTATGCCTCTACTTAACTAGCTCGTTTGTCAAAGATGGTTATGTTTCCTAGCCATGGACAAAAGAGTTGTCATTTGATTAACGGGATCACATCATTAGGAGAATGATGTGATTGACTTGACCCATTCTGTTAGCCTTAGCACTTGATCGTTTAGTATGTTGCTATTGCTTTCTTCATGACATATACATGTTCCTATGACTATGAGATTATGCAACTCCCGTTTACCGGAGGAACACTTTGTGTGCTACCAAACGTCACAATGTAACTGGGTGATTATAAAGGAGCTCTACAAGTGTCTCCGAAGGTACATGTTGAGTTGGCGTATTTCGCGATTAGGATTTGTCACTCCGATTGTCGGAGAGGTATCTCTGGGCCCTCTCGGTAATGCACATCACTACAAGCCTTGCAAGCAATGTAGATAATGAGTTAGTTATGGAATGATGCATTACGTAACGAGTAAAGAGACTTGCCGGTAACGAGATTGAACTAGCTATTGGATACCGACGATCGAATCTCGGGCAAGTAACATATCGATGACAAAGGGAACAACGTATGTTGTTATGCGGTTTGACCGATAAAGATCTTCGTAGAATATGTGGGAGCCTATATGGGCATCCAGGTCCCAATATTGGTTATTGACCGGAAACGTGTCTCGGTCATGTCTACATAGTTCTCGAACCCGTAGGGTCCGCACGCTTAACGTTTCGTTGACGATATAGTATTATATGAGTAATGTATGTTGGTAACTGAATGTTGTTCGGAGTCCCGGAAGAGATCATGGACATGACGAGGAACTCCGGAATGGTTCGGACATAAAGTTTGATATATGGGATAATAGTGTTTGATCTTCGGAAGGGTTCCGGAATTCACCGGAAGGGGATCTGGATGTTTCCCGAAATGTTTGGGTACGAGAACACGTTATTTAGGCCAAAGGGGAAATCCCACAAGGTTTTTGGAAAGCGCAAAAGAAAGTTTTCTTGGTCGAGGGCAGACGCCTTGGTCCACAGGTTCTGGGTCCGCACGCGGGAACCCAAGCCACGGCCCCGAGTCCGAGAAGGACTCTTGCCTTTCGGGTGAAACCGACTTTGTGGAGGCTTTTACTCCAAGTTTCGACCCCAAGGCTCAACATATAAATAGAGGGGCAGGGCTAGCACCAAAGACAGATCAAGAAACACCAAGCCATGTGCCGGCAACCATATCCCCTCTAGTTTATCCTCCGTCATAGTTTCCGTAGTGCTTAGGCGAAGCCCTGCGGAGATTGTTCTTCACCAACACCGTCACCACGTCGTCGTGCTGCCAAAACTCATCTACTACTTCGCCCGTCTTGCTGGATCGAGAAGGCAGGGACGTCATCAAGCTGAACGTGTGCAGAACTCGGAGGTGCCGTGCGTTCGGTACTTGGATCGGTCGGATCGTGAAGACGTACGACTAAATCAACCGCGTTGATAAACGCTTCCGCTTAGCGATCTTCAAGAGTATGAAGATACACTCCCCCTCTCGTTGCTATGTATCACCATGATCTTGCGTGTGCGTAGGAAATTTTTTGAAATTACTACGTTCCCCAACAGTGGCATCCGAGCCAGGTTTTATGCGTAGATGTTATATGCACGAGTAGAACACAAGTGAGTTGTGGGCGATACAAGTCATACTGCTTACCAGCATGTCATACTTTGGTTCAGTGCTATTGTTGGAAGAAGCGGCCCGGACCGACATTACGCGTACGCTTACGTGAGACTGGTTCTACCGACGTGCTTTGTACACAGGTGGCTGGCGGGTCTCTGTTTCTCCAACTTTAGTTGAACCGAGTGTGGCTATGCCCGGTCCTTGCGAAGGTTAAAACAGCACTAACTTGACGAACTATCGTTGTGGTTTTGATGCGTAGGTAAGAACAGTTCTTGCTAAGCCCGTAGAAGCCACGTACGTCTAACTTGTTTTTGTAGGGCATGTTGTGATGTGATATGGTCAAGACGTGATGCTATATTTTTGTATGAGATCATCATGTTTTGTAACCGAAGTTATCGGCAACTGGCAGGAGCCATATGGTTGTCGCTTTATTGTATGAAATGCAAACGCCCTGTAATGCTTTACTTTATCACTAAGCGGTAGCGATAGTCGTAGAAGCAATAGGTGGTGAGATGACAACGATGCTACGATGGAGATCAAGGTGTCGCGCCGGTGACGATGGTGATCACGACGGTGCTTCGGAGATGGAGATCACAAGCACAAGATGATGATGGCCATATCATATCACTTATATTGATTGCATGTGATGTTTATCCTTTATGCATCTTATCTTGCTTTGATTGACGGTAGCATTTTAAGATGATCTCTCACTAATTATCAAGAAGTGTTCTCCCTAAGTATGCACCGTTGTGAAAGTTCTTCGTGCTGAGACACCACGTGATGATCGGGTGTGATAGGCTCTACGTTCAAATACAACGGATGCAAAACAGTTGCACACGCGGAATACTCAGGTTAAACTCGACGAGCCTAGCATATACATATATGGCCTCGGAACACGGAGACCGAAAGGTCGAGCGTGAATCATATAGTAGATATGATCAACATAGTGATGTTCACCATTGAAAACTACTCCATCTCACGTGATGATCGGACATGGTTTAGTTGATTTGGATCACGTGATCACTTAGATGACTAGAGAGATGTCTGTCTAAGTGGGAGTTCTTAAGTAATATGATTAATTGAACTTAAATTTATCATAAACTTAGTCCTGGTAGTATTTTGCAAATTATGTTGTAGATCAATAGCTCGCGTTGTTGCTTTCAAATGTTTATTTTGATATGTTCCTAGAGAAAATTGTGTTGAAAGATGTTAGTAGCAATGATGCGGATCGGATCCGTGATCTGAGGTTTATCCTCATTGCTGCCTGAGAAGAATTATGTCCTTAATGCACGCTAGGTGACAGACCTATTGCAGGAGCAGATGCAGGCGTTATGAGCGTTTGGCTAGCTCAATATGATGACTACTTGATAGTTTAGTGCACCATGCTTAACAGCTTAGAATCGGGACTTCAAAGGCGTTTTGAGCGTCATGGACCATATGAGATGTTCCAGGAATTGAAGTTAATATTTCAAGCAAATACCCGAGTTGAGAGATAGGAAATCTCCAACAAGTTCTATAGCTAAAAGATGGAGGAGAATTGCTCAACTAGTGAGCATGTGCTCAGATTGTCTGGGTACTACAATCGCTTGAATCAAATGGGAGTTAATCTTCCAGATAAGATAGTGATTGACAGAGTTCTCTAGTCACCATCACCAAGTTACTAGAACTTCGTGATGAACTATAGTATGCAAGGGATGACAAAAAAGATTCCCGAGCTCTTCGTGATGTTGAAATCGGCGAAGGTAGAAATCAAGAAAGAGCATCAAGTGTTGATGATTGACAAAACCACTAGTTTCAAGAAAGGGCAAAGGGAAAGAAAGGAAACTTCAAGTAGAATGACAAACAAGTTGTCACTCCGTGAAGAAGACCAAAGCTGGACCAAAGCCTGAAACTGAGTGCTTACACTCGCAAAAGGAAATGGTCCTTTGGAAGCGGAAATGCCCTGAATATTTGGTGGATAAGAAGGATGGCAAAGTAAACAAGGGTATATTTGATATACAGGTTATTGATGTGTGCCTTACTAGTGTTTATAGTAGCCCAGTATTTGATACTTGTTAGATTGCTAAGATTAGTAACTCGAAACAGGAGTTCTGAGAATAAGCAGAGACTAGTTGAAGGGAAGTGACGATGAGTGTTGGAAGTAGTTCCAAGATTGATATGATCATCATCGCACACTCCCTATACTTTCGGGATTAGTGTTAAACCTAAATAAATGTTATTTGGTGTTTGCGTTGAGCATGAATATGATTTGATCATGTTTATTGCAATCTGGTTATTCATTTAAAGTCGAGAATAATTGTTGTTCTGTTTACATGAATAAAACCTTCAAATGGTCATACACCCAATGAAAATAGTTTGTTGGATCTCGATCGTAGTGATACACATATTCATAATATTGATGCCAAAAGATGCAAAGTTAATAATGATAGTGCAACTTATTTGTTGCACTGTCGTTTGGGTCATATCAGTGTAAAGCGCATGAAGAAACTCCATAAAGATGGATCTTCGGAATCACTTGGTTATGAATCATTTGATGCTTGCGAACCGTGCCTTTTGGGAAATATGACTAAAACTCCGTTCCCCAAAACAATGGAACGAGCTACTGACTTATTGGAAATAATACATACCGATGTATGCGATCCGATGAGTGTTAAGGCTCGCGCCGTGTATCATTATTTTCTGACCTTCACAAATGATTTGAGCATATATGGGTACATCTACTTGATGAAACATAAGTCTGAAACATTTGAAAAGTTCAAAGAATTTCAGAGTGAAGTGGAAAATCATCGTAACAAGAAAAATAAAGTTTCTACGATCTGATCGTGGAGATGAATATTTGAGTTACGAGTTTGGTATTCATTTGAAACAATGTGAAATAGTTTCGCAACTCACGCCATATGGAACACCACAGCATAATGGTGTGTCCGAACGTCGTAACCGCACTTTATTGGATATGGTGCGATCTATGATGTATCTTACCGATTTACCACTATCGTGTTGGGGTTATGCATTAGAGATAGCTGCATTCACTTTAAATAGGGCACCATCTAAATCCGTTGGGACGACACCGTATGAACTATGGTTTAGCAGTAAACCTAAGCTGTCGTTTCTTAAAGCTTGGAGTTGCGATGCTTATATTAAAAGGTTTCAACCTGATAAGCTCGAACCCAAATCGGAGAAGTGCGTCTTCATAGAATACCCAAAGGAAACTGTTGGGTACACCTTCTATCATAGATCCGAAGGCAAAACATTCGTTGCTAATAATGGATCCTTTCTAGAGAAGGAGTTTCTCTTGAAAGAAGTGAGTGGGAGGAAAGTAGAACTTGATGAGGTAACTGTACCTTCTCTCGAATTGGAAAGTAGTTCATCACGGAAATCAGTTCCAGTGATTCCTACACCAATTAGTGAGGAAGCTAATGATGATGATCATGTAACTTCAGATCAAGTTACTACCGAACCTCGTAGGTAAACCAGAGAGAGATCCGCACCAGAGTGGTACGGTAATCCTGTTCTGGAGGTCATGTTACTTGACCATAACGAACCTACGAACTATGAGGAAGCGATGATGAGCCCAGATTCCGCAAAATGGTTTAAAGCCATGAAATCTGAGATGGGATCCATGTATGAGAACAAAGTATGGACTTTGGTGGACTTGCCCGATGATCGGCAAGCCATAGAAAATAAATGGATCTTCAAGAGGAAAACGGACGCTGATAGTAGTGTTGCTATCTACAAAGCTCGACTTGTCACAAAAAGGTTTTCGACAAGTTCAAGGGTTGACTACAATGAGATTTTCTCAACTGTAGCGATGCGTAAGTCTGTCCGAATCATGTTAGCAAGCGCCACATTTTATGAAATCTGGCAAATGGATGTCAAAACTGCATTCCTTAATGGTTTTCTTATAGAAGAGTTGTATATGATGCAACTAGAAGGTTTTGTCAATCCTAAAGGTGCTAACAAAATGTGCAAGCTCCACCGATCTATCTATGGACTGGTGCAAGCATCTCAGAGTTGGAATACACGCTTTGATAAGTTGATCAAAGCATATAGTTTTATACAGACTTGCGGTGAAGCCTGTATTTACAATAAAGTGAGTGGGAGCACTACCGCCTTTCTGATAAATATATGTGAGTAACATATTGTTGATCAGAAATGATGTAGAAAATTTTCTGGAAAGCATAAAGGAGTATTTGAAAGGAGTTCTTTAAAAGAAAGACCTCAGTAAAGCTACTTACATATTGAGCATCAAGATCTATTGAGATAGATCAAGACGCTTGATAAGTTTTTTCAATAAGTCCATACCTTGTCAAGATTTTGAAGTAGTTCAAAATGGAACAGTCAAAGAAAAGTTCTTGCCTATGTTGCAAAGGTGTGGAATTGAGTAAGACTCAAATCCCGACCACGGCAGAAAATAGAAAAGAGAATGAAAGTCATTCCCTATGCCTCAGTTATAGGTTCTATAAAGTATGCTATGCTATGTACCAGACCTATTGTATACCTTGCTCTAAATTTGGCAAGGGAGTAAAATAGTGATCTAGGAGTAGATCACTGGACATTGGTCAAGAATATCCTTAGTAAGGACTAAGGAAATATTTATCGATTATGGAGGTGATAAAAGAGCCCGTCGTAAAGAGTTACATCGGTGCAAGCTTTTACACCGATCCAGATGACTCTAAGTCTCAATCTGGATACATATTGAAAGTGGGAGCAATTAGCTAGACTAGCTCCGTATAGAGCATTGTAGACATAGAATATTTGCAAAATACATACGGCTCTGAATGTGACAGACCCGTTGACTAAGCTTCTCTCACGAGAAAAACATGATCACACCTCAGTACTCTTTGGGTATTAATCACATAGCTATGTTAACTAGATTATTGACTCCAGTAAACCCTTTGGGTGTTGGTCACATGACGATGTGAACTATGGGTGTTAATCATATACAGATATGAATATTGGTGTTAAATCACATGGCGATGTGAACTAGATTATTGACTCTAGTGCAAGTGGGAGACTGAAGGAAATATGCCCTAGAGGCAATAATAAAGTTATTATTTATTTCCTTATTTCATGATAAATGTTTATTATTCATGCTAGAATTGTATTAACCGGAAACATAATACATGTGTGAATACATAGACAAACATAGTGTCACTAGTATGCCTCTGCTTAACTAGCTCGTTTATCAAAGATGGTTATGTTTCCTAGCCATGGACAAAAGAGTTGTCATTTGATTAATGGGATCACCTCATTAGGAGAATGATGTGATTGACTTGACCCATTCCGTTAGCCTTAGCACTTGATCGTTTAGTATGTTGCTATTGCTTTCTTCATGACTTATACATGTTCCTATGACTATGAGATTATGCAACTCCCGTTTACTGGAGGAACACTTTGTGTGCTACCACTCACAATGTAACTGGGTGATTATAAAGGAGCTCTACAGGTGTCTCCGAAGGTACATGTTGAGTTGGCGTATTTCGCGATTAGGATTTGTCACTCCGATTGTCGGAGAGGTATCTCTGGGCCCTCTCGGTAATGCACATCACTACAAGCCTTGCAAGCAATGTAGATAATGAGTTAGTTATGGAATGATGCATTACGTAACGAGTAAAGAGACTTGCCGGTAACGAGATTGAACTAGCTATTGGATACCGACGATCGAATCTCGGGCAAGTAACATACCGATGACAAAGGGAACAACGTATGTTGTTATGCGGTTTGACCGATAAAGATCTTCGTAGAATATGTGGGAGCCAATATGGGCATCCAGGTCCCAATATTGGTTATTGACCGGAAACGTGTCTCGGTCATGTCTACATAGTTCTCGAACCCGTAGGGTCCGCACGCTTAACGTTTCGTTGACGATATAGTATTATATGAGTTATGTATGTTGGTAACTGAATGTTGTTCGGAGTCCCGGATGAGATCATGGACATGACGAGGAACTCCGGAATGGTCCGGAGATAAAGTTTGATATATGGGATAATAGTGTTTGATCTTCGGAAGGGTTCTGGAATTCACCGGAAGGGGTTCCGGATGTTTCGCGAAATGTTTGGGTACGAGAACACGTTATTTGGGCCAAAGGGGAAAGCCCACAAGGTTTTTGGAAAGCGCAAAAGGAAGTTTTGCAGAGTCCAGGGGCCAGACGCCAGGGTCCCTGGCGTCTGGGTCCAGACGCCGGGAACCCTGGCGTCTGGCCCTGGAGTCCGAGAAGGACTCTTGCCTTTCGGGTGAAACCGACTTTGTGGAGGCTTTTACTCCAAGTTTCGATCCCAAGGTTCAACATATCAATAGAGGGGCAGGGCTAGCACCAAAGACAGATCAAGAAACACCATGCCGTGTGCCGGCAACCCTGTCCCCTCTAGTTTATCCTCCGTCATAGTTTCCGTAGTTCTTAGGCGAAGCCCTACGGAGATTGTTCTTCACCAACACCGTCACCATGCCGTCGTGCTGCCGGAACTCATCTACTACTTCGCCCGTCTTGCTGGATCGAGAAGGCAAGGACAACATCGAGCTGAACGTGTGCAGAACTCGAAGGTGCCGTGCGTTCGATACTTGGAGCGGTCGGATCGTGAAGACGTACGACTACATCAACCGCGTTGATAAACACTTCCGCTTAGCGATCTTCAAGGGTATGAAGATACACTCCCCCTCTCGTTGCTATGCATACACATGATCTTGCGTGTGCGTAGGAATTTTGTTGAAATTACTACGTTCCCCAACACAAGAAACCCAAGGCAAGTGACCCCGGCAAGGAGGTTGCCGGGTGTACCACTTGCCGGGCCTTGGCAGCCACCGATAAGCCAGGAGGCTCCGACAAGCAGTATTGCAAGATCCACCGCACCAAGGGCCATGATCTCCAAAACTGCCGGTACGTAGAGATGCTCGCCGAGAAGAAGAAAGCCGAGTATGAGCGGCGAGACAAGGAGAAAGGCCCAGATGGTGCCGAGGGATCTGGCAAGAAGCGTGGCGGCCAAGGAGGTCGCTGCGGCAAGGATAATCAGCAAGAGAGGCCCGCCCGGGGCCATGACAAGAAGCAGGAAGACGATGATCATGACGAGGACGACTAGTCCGGCGACCACGAGTTTCAGAAAGCCACAGAGGCCATGTGCGTCGATGGTGGCGCCTCGCTGCATACATCCCACCGCCAACTGAAGCAGGGGGCGCGTGAGATCACAGCGGTGGAGCCGTCGTTTGACGCACGGAAGCCACTGAAATGGTCCAGCACGCCCATCATCTTCGACACCGAGGAACACCCTGATGGCACCACTATGGTCGGGTGCTTGCCGTTGTTGGTTTCACCAACAATCCGCAACCTCAAGGTGACAAAGATGTTGGTTGACGGCGGGGCCGGCCTGAACTTGATCTCGCCCGTTGTGGTCAGAAGGCTGCAGACCCCTGATGGAGAGCTCGAGGAGACGGGTACGTTCCAAGGGGCTAACCCGGGGAGGAGCCAGCCAAAGGGAAAGATCACGCTGCCCATGACATTCGGAGGCGAGCTGAACCACATGATGGAGAGGATTGTTTTCGATGTAGCCGAGATCCCCTTGCCTTGCAACGGGATCCTCGGCTGCCCGGCGCTATCCAAGTTCATGGCGGCTTCACACTACGCCTACAACATGCTGAAGATGCCCGGGCCGATGAACATCATTACCGTCCCCTCTGACAAGAAAGATGCGCTAATCTGCGCCGACCAACTCTACCGGGAAGCAGTTGCAGCAGCGGCCGCTAAGGCACCTGCTCCTGCCGACGGAGCCCCGGGAGAGAAGAAGACCGGCGAGACCCCTCGCACCCACTCCGGCAAGCGCACCTCATCGGGGTGTTGTGCTTCCGTTGAGAACGTGCAAGAGAGCTCCGCCGGCAAGAGCAAGAAGACCAGAGCCACGTGATAATCCGCAAGTATACGCGATAGTTGTAGCCTCTTTCGATAAGTAAGAGTGTCGAACCCAACGAGGAGCTATAGGTAGAACAAATACAATCTCAAGTCCTATCGGCCACTGATACGACTCTACGCACGCTTGACGTTCACTTTACCTAGAACAAGTATGAAACTAGAAGTACTTTGTAGGTGTGATAGGATAAGTTTGCAAGATAATAAAGAGCACGTAAATAAAAGCTAGGGGCTGTTTAGATAAAGATGCAATAAAGTAAATATAGGGAGTGCGGAAAAGTGGTGGTAGGAGTTGTGAAATTGTCCCTAAGCAATTGACTACGTTACTAGACCAGTAATCACTATTGCAATTCTATTTGAGGGAGAGGCATAAGCTAACATACTTTCTCTACTTGGATCATATGCACTTATGATTGGAACTCTAGCAAGCATCCGCAACTACTAAAGATTCATTAAGGTAAAACCCAACCATAGCATTAAAGTATCAAGTCCCCTTTATCCCATACGCAAACAACCTACTTACTCGAGTCTATGCTTCTGTCACTCACGCCACCCACCATAAGAAAATCATAAACATATTGCAAACCCTACAATGGGGATCCCTCACGCTTGCGCCACACGGAGGGCACAATGGGACATAACCAATAATAAAACATGCAACTCAAACCAATCATAGAAATTCATCAATCACCGATAGGACAACGAAACTCTACTCAGACATCATAGGATGGCAACACATCATTGAAGAATAATATGAATCATAAAGCACAATGTTCAAGTAGAGGGTACAGCGGGTTGCGGGAGAGTGGACCGCTAGATATAGATGGGGGAAGGTGATGGAGATGTTGGTGAAGATGATGGAGGTGTTGGTGGAGATCGCGGTGATGATGATGGTCCCCGGTGGCGTTCCGGCGCCACCGGAAGCAAGGGGGAGAGAGCCCCCTTCTTGTTCTTCTTCCTTGACCTTCTCCCTAGATGGGAGAAGGGTTTCCCCTCTGGTCCTTGGCTCCCATGGTGTGGGAGGGGCGAGAGCCCCTCCGAGATTAGATCTATCTCTCTGTTTCTGCGTTCCCAGATCCTTCCCCTTCACCGTTTCTTTTATATCTGGAGATCCGTAACTCCGATTGGGGTGAATCTTTCGCCCAGATCTTTCTCATAAAATTAGCTTTCTTGCGGAGAAGAAGAACGTCAACCGCCTTACGGGGGGCCTAGGAGAGTCCAGGGCGCGCCTGCCTCCCTGGGGCGCGCCCCCCTATCTCCTGGCCCCCTCGGGCACCGTCTCGCGTTGATTTTACTTCCCAAAAATCATAAATATTCCAAAATAATTCTTCGTCCGTTTTTATCCCGTTTGGACTTCGTTTGATATTGGGTTTCTACGAAACAAAAAACATGCAACAGACAGGAATTGGCACTGGGCACTGGATCAATATGTTAGTCCCAAAAAAATAGTATAAAAAGTTGCCGAAAGTATATAAAAGTTGAATAATAATGGGAAGTAATCACTATTGAAATTATAGATATGACGGAGACGTATCAGCATCCCCAAGATTAATTCCTGCTCGTCCTCGAGTAGGTAAATGATAGAAAAGATTAATTTTTGATGTGGAATGCTACCTAGTGTAATCATGATCATATGTCTAATCATGGCATGAATATTAAGACACGACTGATTGAAAGCAACAGTGTATCATTTGACATTAAAAAGGATAATACTTCGAGCGTACCAATAAAGCAATCATGTCTTTTCAAAACAACAAGGCCAAAGCAAGCTTATCCCTACAAAATCATATAGTTTGGCCATGCTTCATTTTCGTCACACAAAATGCCCCCATCATGCACAACCCCGATGACAAGCCGAGAAATTGGTTCATACTTTTTAACGCGCTTCAGCTTTTTCAACCCTCACGCAATACATGAGCGCAAGCCATGGATATAGCACTATAGGTGGAATAGAATATAATGATGGAGGTTATGTGGAGAAGACAAAAAAGGAGAAAGTTTCACATCGACGCGACTAATCAACAGGCTATGGAGATGCCCATCAATTGATGTCAATCCAAGGAGTAGGGATTGCCATGCAACGGATGCACTAAGAGCTACAAGTGTATGAAAGCCCAACAAAATAAACTAAGTGGGTGTGCATCCAACTTGCTTGCTCATGAAGACCTAGGGCATTTGAGGAAGTCCATCGTTGGAATATACAAGCCAAGTTCTATACTGAAAATTCCCACTAGTATATGAAAGTTACAACATAGGAGACAATCTATATGAAGAACATGGTGCTACTTTGAAGCACAAGTGTGGAAAAAAGGATAGTAACATTGCCCCTTTTCTTTTCTTCTTTTTTTCCTTTTTTTTCTTTTTCTTTTTCGGTGGGCTTCCTTGGACCCCTTTTTTTATTTAGGCTTCTTTGGCCTTTCCTTTTTTTCTTTTTTTTTCTTTTTTTTCTGGGGCAATGCTATATAATGATGATCATCACACTTTTATTTACTTACAACCCAACACTAGTGCAAAACCGGTCTTTAGTGCCGGTTCGTGACGGCCTTTAGTGCCAGTTCGCCAACCAACCGGCACTAAAGAGTGGGGACTAAAGGCCCCCCCCCCTTTAGTACCGGTTCGTCCCGAACCGGCGCTAAAGTGCAAACACGTGACACGAGCCAGACCCATGTGCGCGTAGGTCTTTAGTACCGGTTGGTAACACCAACCGGTACTAAATGTTTGGGTGGTTTTTTTAATTTTTGCTTTAATTTTGTGTTTTCAATTTGGCTTATATATATATATATATATATATATATATATATATATATATATATATATATATATATATATATATATATAATATCATCGAATGTCTCACAGCCAACACCATTAACTATTCACACATACACATGTATATACATATACAATATCTCCTACATGTTGCCTGGGTGCCTTCGGAGCAACGCACGATGACAAGTGGTTCATGGGGGCGGTAGCGGGTAATAGTATTCTTCTTTGGGATCTATGACCTGGTCGAGCAAAAATCCGGTTATTTCCTCTTGAAGTGCTAGTATGCGCTCCTCGGGTAGGAGCTTATCCCGCACCTCTCTGAACTGTTAAGAAGGAGATCAATATGCATGTGTATTAGTTGTGTTACAAGATATTGATAATGGTGTGAATAGAGTTCTGACAACGTACCCATTCCTGTCTTTGAGATCTGCTCCTTTCGGACGCCATCATGCGAATGTTCTCGCAAACGTAGAATGCACGAAGATCATTCCCCGGCGCCTGCTTCAGGTCCTTTACAAGAATGGAATTGACTCAGATAATGATTAATCAAGCATGATAATTAATTAATGGTATTGAAACAAGAATTAAAGAGATGGCTAGCTAGCTAGTACTACTTAATTATTTACCCTTGGTCGATGCCAAAACAACTTTTTTGGCCAATTGCCTGGAGTCACCTTGATGAACTTTGCCCAAGCCCTGCCCACCGGCAAAGAAAATCAATAAAGGGGTTATTAAATAGTTCATATCAAGAAATGACGAACTAATAATAGGCCGAGATATAGTTAATAATGATTGAAATTACCTGTTGACTATCCCCTTCATGATGGTGTAGTCCTTATCTTCTTTAAGTAGCGAGTCGAGTACTTCGACTGTTGCTTTGTCAACTTTAATGACTAACAAGATCCAGTGGAAACTACATGCGCACACGTTTGCATGTCTTAATTAAGCAGGCATGTGCATAAAGTTAATCAACTATATATCGTAAACCATATACACTTAGTTTTTAACATCTAGCTAGCTAGTAAGCAAAAACAGAATTTGTATTAACTCACGTGAAGTTGTAAGGAAGTAGTATATCTTCATTGGTATTGAGGCACTTCAAGAACTCGAGCATGCTTTCCTCTACACCTGCTTTAGAAGTTGCAAGATTC
Organism: Aegilops longissima; assembly: GCA_021605205.1. Lineage (NCBI taxonomy): Eukaryota > Viridiplantae > Streptophyta > Magnoliopsida > Poales > Poaceae > Aegilops > Aegilops longissima. Next base: position 686,408,920 of record CM038679.1, read on the forward strand.
CATGTGTACTCATTAATGGTATTTGGGTAAATGAACCCAATGCCATAGCGTCCAGAATTTTTCATTTCATACATCTTCATCCTACATATAATACCACAGAAAAGAATATATAGTGAGGATAATTACATGTATTGATTGATCAAAAATTACAGAAAGAAATCACTTACAGACATTAGCAGCTGACGAGAGATTTGCCCAGTGCGTCTTGATTGTATAACTGATATAGTTCTGAATACTCAATGCACAGACCTTTCTCATGGTAGTAATGCTCCTTCTTGACATTCACCATGAGGGACTCTTGATTGGAAATCTTGGTAATGTTCATGTACCATTGATGCAATTCATACATTCTCGTTGGGAGGTTCTTGACCTTGTCTGGGTGGACCAAAGGTTTGCCCCGGGCATATTTCCATTTTATTTCCTCCTCTATAAGAGGAGACATGGGCTCAATTTTGAGGAGTTGTCCAACAGAGATCTTGAGCATTTCAGCCTGCATTATATGCTCCTCCGTTATTACCACATCGCCTAGCTGGGGAACTTTAACGGTTTGCCCACGATAATATTGGGCGCGCGGCCTCCTCTCATGTGTTGTTGCTGGCACAACAAGCGGGGAGATCGATTGCGCCGCCTGTTCTCCCAGCTGGGGAACGGTTTTCCAGCATTTTTTTGCCCGCTGCTTGTTGGCTCAAGCTCGAGCTCACTTCCTTCTTTAGCCGTTCTCGGTGTAGTTTCCTGATTTGGCGCTCATAGTCCGAGTCAACAGGCTTGGGAGCTGGTTCCCTAGCCATTTTAATGAAGTGGTCAATTACTTTCTCAGGCACGTACTCCTTTGGCGGCGATGCCGATTTTGGTCCAAAATGCGTGTCCACTTGGGCCTACACTATGGCTGCGTTTTGCTCCTTAGTCATGTCGTAAGGCCTCTGAGGAAGAGGAGTGAGGCTTGGACCATATTTACATCGCTTGTCTCTGCCTGTACTTTCTGAACTACCTCGACTCGTACCGCTACGCACCATAGTTGCGGCATGTCTCTTCTGCGATTGCTGAGACGGCGGAGGCGGCTGGCGTGGCTGAGTTGGACCAGGAGAAGTGGCTGACGATGTGCGGACTTGAAGCAGGAGGTGTGGCGACACGGTGCGGACTTGAAACCGGAGAAGTGGCATGACGCTGTGCGGACTTGAAACCGGAGGAGTCAGCTCACGCGTTCGGGGACTTGGAGGAGGTGGCGGACTTGAGGAGGAGTCGGCTCACGCGTTCGTGGACTTGGAGGGGGGAGTCTGCTGACTCGGTGGCGGAGTCAGCAGACGGCGGTGTCGGTGGACTTCAAAAGATGATGCAATCCTTTCTCCATAGGATGATACGATGTATGGCCTCTCCCAATGTGCGCTCGTCTTCACCTCCAGGAAAGTCAAGCTGTAGCCCCGAATATGGGTCCACCACTTCATCAACCATGACACAAGCATAGCCCTCTTTAATCGGGATGCAATGGAAGGTTGCTTCGGGGGTAACTGGAAAAGCAACGCCGTCCGCCACCTTCATGGATATGTTCTTCATTTTGGAGTGTAGCTCACAGTTAGTGTTCTCTATGATGTCATCCACAGGGTATGTATCCAGCAGTGTGTCGCCCGGGGCAGAACCAACGCTGCTTCTCGGCATGGATGGGACGGTGCTATCCAATGCTGGACGATCATCCGCTTGTTGCTGTCGCTGCTGAGACCCCCTTTCCTGGCTAAGTGAGTCGATCTGCTGCTGCTGCTGCTGCTGGAATTTGAGTGCCAGGTCCGCGTGCCTTGCTTCTAGGCCTTGAAGGCGTTCTGCGTCCTGCTTCCTCTGCTCCTCCTCCAGCTTCCTTTTCTTCTCCTCCTCCATCTTCCTTCTTGCACGGGTCCTGTAGTCCTTGTTCCATTCTGAAAAGCCCTCATACCAGGGAATAACGCCCTTGCCTCGTGTTCTTCCGGGGTGTTCATGATTACCCAGGGCGCGGCTAAGCTCGTCGTTCTCTCTGTTGGGCGTGAACACCCCCTTTCGAGCTTCTTCTATTGCATCAATTATTTTTTGTTCGGCTCCTTTTAGACTTGCCTTCCGCGAAACTTCGCCTGTCTTCGGGTCCAACGCACCCCCATGCGCATAGAACCAAGTTCTGCACCTGGGGGGCCAGTTCCTAGTAACCGGTGTGACCCCTGCATCCTCCATCTCTTGCTCAGACTTATCCCACTTAGGCAATCCCACCGCGTAGCCACCTGGACCCAGCCTATGGAACTGCGTCTTTTTTGCGGCATTTGCCTTGTTTTTCATCGACCGTTCCTTAGCTAATTCTGAATCCTTGAAGGTCACGAAATCGTCCCAGTGCTCTCTTTGCTTCTCTAGTGTTCCCGTGAATTCTGGAGTCTTCCTTTCATTAGCGAGGTAGTTGGCCCATACAGTTTTCTTGTGGGTGTTGAATGCAATTGCCATCTTCTTAAGAGCAGCGCCCTTCACTTTGTCCCCATCTGCTTTAGTGAAATGATCTGGTAGGGTGAAATGTTCCATCAAATATTTCAAAAGGACTTCTTTGGCTCTAACGTCGACCCAAGTAACACCTGGACATTTAGTCTTTGGCTCTTTCCATTCTTGAATGGAGATCGGGAGTTTGTCCTTCACAAGAACTCCGCACCGACGAGTCCACTTGTTCGCAATGTTCTTAGGCGTGAGGGGTTCACCACTAGGTTTGATGGTTTCGATGTTGTACTTTACACCATCCTTCAACAATCTGCCTGGGCCTCGGTTTGTCCTGCTGTCCATAGAAGCAGATTTGCTCGATCCAGATGGCTGATAAGAAGAATGATCGATTCGTTAATATATCTTCAATAAAAAAACATGTGATGATCACCATGATGCCTGCTTATATAAATATACCTCGCCGGTAGTCTTTGTTATTTGAAGATCAGCATTGTCTATGTCATCACAAACATTGTCTGTGTCATCATAATCATAATCATAGTTCATGACTTCATCAGCTCGGTCGTCGAGATTGAATATCTTTTCCTCACCCTCTCCGGTATTGTTCAGATATCGGTAGCTGTCATCTGCTTCATTCAGATCATCTAGCCTGTGAGGGATGCGTATGATGTCGAACAATTCCTCTTCTCTCTCTCTCTGCCGGTATTGTCCGCCATAGCTTTTACTTAACTAATACAGAAGAAATATAAAACAATTTAATTAGTATTCAAATTACAATGCATGGATGCAATCAATAAGGAAAAACTGAATCTCGAATACATCGCGTTAATATATATAATCTCGAATACATCATCTTCTTAATATGTATAATCTCGAATACATCGTCTCGAATATTATATATCGAATACATGACTGGCTAGGTACCTAATAAAGATCGAGTACTACAGAAGAATCTAGGGCGCCACTCGCGGTTCCTAGGGCGCGGGCGGTGCACATCCAAAGAGAATGAACCATCACAGGATGATATCTCTGGTCATCTGCCCAAAGAACCCGCCAAGTAGTGGAGAACCTGACGTCTTCCATAGCAGCCATGTAGCGATGGACGTGCTCATCTTCCTCCCTGAGACGGCGACGCACCACCTCCGGCGGGGCCGGCTGCCTCTGCACCGAATGTGGCCCACGCGAACGCCACCAAAGAAGATCAGGGTCGACGACGGGACCCGAGGTCGGGTTCCTCACCAAGCGGCGCGCCCCTCTAGGTAGCACCTCCCAGTGCCAGCCCGGCGGAGCCCAGTCCCGGACATGGGTCCTCTGAAGCAAGACGTCGTCGCGAAAGGGTCGACGGCGAGGATGTGGGCCGGGCATATCGTCGAGAACAAATACTATATGCCCGCAAAAAGTAACATTTTTTAAATGATTTGATTGTGATAACTAAAATTCTATATATATGCAAATTCTAAGAATTTGACATTAATCTAATTCATCTAACTAAAACTAATTATAAAACTAAACAAATACTATAGGCCCGCAAAAACTATTTACATAACTAAAAACAAAAAATTGCTAACATTTCTATAAATATTTCTATAACTAAAACAAAAAACATTTATAACATTTCTATATAACTAACAATTCTAATATTTATATAACTAAAAACAGAAAAATTGCTAATATTTCTATAACTAAAAACAGAAAACATTTATAACATTTCGATATAACTAACAATTCTAATATTTATATTACTAAAAACAGAAAAATTGCTAACATTTCTATAAATATTTCTATAACTAAAAACAGAAAATATTTATAACATTTCTATATAACTAACAATTCTATTATTTACATTACTAAAAAACATAAGAATTGCTAACATTTTTATAAAAAATGGTGTGTGTGTGTGTAGTGTGTGTGTGTGTAGTGTGTGTGTGTGGACAACTAGACATGGCGGCCGGGGCGAGCTCACCGGCGAGGCGACGACGGGGCGGCGACGACAGGGGCGGGCGGCGACGATGGGGCGACGGACGGGCGGCGACGACGGGCGATGGGGACGGGTGGCGACGACGGGGCGGGGCGGCAATGACGGGGCGGCCGGGGCGCGGCGACATATCGTTGCGGAGCTTAGGCGAAGCCCTGCGCCGGTAAAGTCATATCGTCGCAGAGCTTAGGCGAAGCCCTGCGTCGGTGAAGCATCATCATCGTCACCACGCCGTCGTGCTTACGGAACTCATCCCCGACGCTTTGCTGGATCGGAGCCCGGGGATCGTCATCGAGCTGAACGTGTGCTGAACTCGGAGGTGCCGTGCGTTCGGTACTTGGATCGGTCGGATCGTGAAGACGTACGACTACATCAACCGCGTTGTTATAACGCTTCGCCACGGTCTATGAGGGTACGTGGACATACACTCTCCCCTCTCGTTGCTATGCCATCACCATGATCTTGCGTGTGCGTAGGAATTTTTTTGAAATTACTACGTTCCCTAACAGTAAGTATTCTTGCCGGGCTATTTTGTAAGAAAGGGAACCGACCGGCGTCCGGACCCCGGCGAGCCGAGTAGCCGGGGCTGCAAGAACGAGGATCCATCGCGGCAAGCCATGGTTGTCGGGGCTACAGATCCAGATAACTTCCCCACTACTAGGAAAAGGCATGCTAGTGGCGCACGAGTTTTGCCTACTAATGGCGCACTACTTGTGCGCCACTAGCATCACGCCATTAGAACTAATGGCACACCACTGGTGCGCCATTAGTATCTGGTGTACTAATGGCGCACCACGTAGTGCGCCATTAGTATAGCCCACAGTGCGCCATTAGTGTCTTGTGTGGTGCGCCACTAGTATGAATATTAGGGATTATTTTTTTTCTTTTTTGATATTTTCACAGGTTACAAAATATATTATTGGACAGAATTTAGACAACACCACACAGCAACAGCAGATTCATCGAATACAATAGAAGATTAGTCTCGGAATACAATTCATCATATTAGTCTCCGAATTCAAAAGACCGAACAAAGATAGAACATTACAAGTCTCGAGACCGCGAGTAGCGAGTTTGTCTTCACATTACAAGTCGATTTCGATCATCTAAACTACCATCACATAGAAGAGAGCTGCGGTCATCACGATGAGCATCATCGTGATGAAACTGGTCTTCATCCGGTTCCTCTAACGCTCCCTCCTCTCTCCCGCTAGATAGCGGTCGTATCTAGATTCCGCCTCCGCCCTAGTGGTGTAGCCTTTGTAACTGTTACTGTTGAAACGGTGAACCTGTCTCCGACACTCCTCCCAGTTGTCGTAGACTCCGGGAACATTACCCTTGTACACGACATACGGCGGCATCTCTATGCACAAGCCAAACAACAGACAATACATAAGCAATATATAAGTATGCAACAAAAGGATCAGAAGAGAAAAGCAAGACATTAATAGCACGATTCATGGTCCTACTAATAAATAGCATCGATTACATCTAAGTTGAACGACTGTCCAAACCAAAGAGACATACAAGTTCATTAAAGTTTAATTACAACATGAGCCAATCAATGTTTCAGAACTACACATAGCATCACTACTTTCGACTCGACTCATGGGACCGGAGCGTGGATGAAGCCGCCGTCTGTCGTGATGGTCATGAAATCACGGGCGTTGTCAGCCTGCATTTGTAGCTTTGTGTCTATCTCACTGTTGGATGGTTGATATCTGAGGTAGAACTGCCCCAAGGTACGAAGGACATCTTGATGGATAATTTCCGCAAACTCCGACCGGATGCGAAAGAATTCTTGTCTGATGTCCGCGTCCTAGATTGCTGACAAGCTCCTGGCCCAATCTTTGAGATTATCTGGTAGCAGAAGGTGATGATGGTCCCGTACGATCGCCCACATGTGATGGAGGGCGTAGTAGGCATCCTTCTGACCGCCAGGAAGCTGCTTGACGCAGGAGAACTTTGTATTGTGGGCGAACATGTGCGCGCCGTACCGCCTACGAACTGGCTTGGTGAAGGTGCCTCCAGATTTGGCGTAGCCGGGGAGAACATCATCAAGAACTTTCTTGATATTTGTTTAGTCTATCTTGGAGTCACGGTCTGAGTCGAAATACGTGGCCATGGAATATTTCGGGCTTAAGAGGATGAGTGTGCAATGTGTGTCACTGCACAGAACACGGAATGTTAGAAAAAAAAGAACGGTCAAAATCTAAGAAATCATATGTTACGGGGCGGTTAGGGGATGACTTACTCAGGAAAGTAAGGCACGAGGAAGTTATCCTTATCTGGGTTTGCCAGAATGACGCCTTCGAGGTAAGAACTCGCGACATGCCGGTCCCCAGCGCTGCACAAGTTCTTGGCACGCATGTAGAAGGGGTCGACTATCACGATGTCCGGGGTCTTGTCTCTAATGATCCGCTTCTCCATACTCAGCGAAAACAGCCGAACGAAGGTGTAGTGCAGCGGATGAAGGTTAAACATAGCAAAGATGTCATCAAACCGCAGGACGATCGTACCCCCGATGGCGCCATCCACAAAGCCCTTGCCCTCTGGCACCTTGGCCACAAAAACCGGGTATGCCACATCATTCTCTCTGATACGCCGCTTCCCCAAAGAAATAACACTATCATGCAGACTCCGCATAGCGCCGGTTGCAGCATTGAGCATATTTGTCGGTAGCATCGCCCTACCCGCCACATGCACCCTCCTCGAAATATCCTTAGGTGAAGGTGGCCCGTCCTGAGCACGGATCGTACTCGGTGCCGGCTGGCTCACACCCTTGTTACTCTTTCTTTTCCGTCCCTTCTTCTTCTGTTGTAATGGGACCGAGTTTTGCTCACAGACCGCCTTCTTGAGTGTGTTGGGGCTGATAATATTTGGCACCTCGGCTATCTGAGGCTCGGTGAAGTCGCCAGCTGGAGGCGTCTCTTGAGAACTGAACGCCAGACGACGCCAATTGCAATTGGGTTTCTCCGCCGTACCAGCTAGGTCGCGGTCGTCTTGGTTGGGTTCTTGAGAAAGAGGCCCGCAGAATTCGTCATCGTACCCATGTTCGGCAAAGTACTTATCAATGTTGCTAAATGTAGGGTCGTCGTCGTTGTCGTCGCCGTCCAGATCCTGTGCCATATGCATGTTCGGATCCTGTGCCATAGGGATGTCCGGCATGTCCGTTAGCGTTGCGGCGGTCTTGCCATGGCTTGGCGCCGGCACGACTGGTGGTGTTGTCTTTGGGGTGGTGTCCCCCGTCCCCAAACGAATCTGGCTCTTCGGCCAAAGCAGGGGCCAGCTTAGGCAGGCGCTGAGGGTCATCAGATCATCTTAGTCGGCCCCGGCGGGTCGAATCGGAGGTAACAAATCGTCGCAGCCTGGCAGCACCCGAACCAGTTGAGCCCTATACATAGTGGGTGGCATCGGTTTACCGTGGAACACGGGGTTGCCCGGTTGAACGATTTTGCCCTTGGCGACATCGACCAACTCGTCGCTCACGAAGTGCAGGAGAGTGCACGGAACGTCGGTGGTGCCCCGCGAAAACATGTGGGGCGTCAGGGATGCCCAGTCAAAGGCAAGGAGATGAAGTCCTCGGCTGAGAGGCTTAATTAGTTACCGTGATGATGGCGTCGAGCTCGGCTAATGTCGAGGCACCGCCAATGGCGGGCGTGCAACTGACGGAAGGGCCGCTTGTTGCCGAGGTGCCGGCCAGCGTACACCCGGGTGCATTAAACTCCAATGCCGGCCGTGCCGGCGTCAGAGACACCAATACCGCCTCCGCCGGAGACACCAATGGCGCCACCGGAGACACCAATGGTGCCGCCTGCGCGTTGTGCGAGTTGCTGGCCATGAAGCTGGGAATCGGGGGCGGCCCCTGTTGGCCACCTGCAATCCACGTCGTCAGCCCATGAATGAAGGTAGGCATAATGCCAGTGAGCGTCGATCCCAGTTGTTATTGCACTTGCTCTTGGACAATCTCCGGAATCCGCTTCACTTGTGTCTTGAGTTCTTGATCCCCGCGCGACTGGCTTTCCGAGCTGGTCTTTTTCTCCTTTCGCCCAGCAGCGGTATAGTATGATGACCATTTTGTGGACAAGCCTTTGTCGGCCACACGACCAGCCGACGACGGCTTACTGAGCTTATCCTTGTTTTTCATTACGTTCAACGCCCTGTTTAGAGTGCTGTCCCAAGCAGGGGTGCTCTGAGACGACCCCGCGCTACTGCTTTCAGTCTCCTTCGCTAGAACAAGCTCAAGCGCCCTGGTCTTCGGATCCGTCGTAAGCTCCTTTGTTATCGGGTCCTCCTTGTACCGGGCCCTGACATAGTTCCTGGTCTGCTTGTCACTGCTGTATTTCTCGAAGCGGGGCGGTAGGCCTTGCTCGGCATGCTCTGCGTCCTCCTTGTCCCATATAGGCTCCGCCACCCTGTAACCGCCGAGACCGAGTTTGTGTTCCCCTAAGTTCAACTCCCGTATTTCTTTCCCCCACTGACTTGATTCGGAGGTTGTACTGCTCTCGCACTTGATCTTGAACTCCTTGTAGTCATCTTCGCTGATCGAAGGATTTTTCGCCTTGATCTTCTCATAACTATCACCTTTCTCAATCATTCTCTTCACCGCGCTTCTCCAAGTAGACAGGGCCGTTCTCATCCTCGTGAGGGCGGCACTGTTCACTTTATTCCCTGAGAGGCGTGTGTTTTCAAATTCAGCGGGGAAGTTGTATCGTTCGTGCAGCTTCGTGAAGAGGAGGTTGCGCAAATTTCCTCGGTCCTTATTCCTAAGGTTCTCGGTGTTGAACGAGACGGTGCTCCGGAGAATGCACCCGAGCTGAACCGAGTACCCCTTGACTATATGTTTGGGCTCCGTTGGATGCCCGTCAGAGTCCACTTGAGTAAATTCCTCCTTGACAGTGCGGAGCACGTTCGGGCGCCGGTCCTTCCGTTGCCTCTTTGTTTGGCTGCCATCTGTGCGTGCGCCGCCATCATCAGTGGTGGCATCCTCGGCGGCACCATCAGTGGTGTCATCCCCGACGCCACTATGGGTTGTGTAGTCAGGATCGGTGTCTTCCGCGGCGTCCTTATAGCGGTGAGGTTGTTCCTCCATCTCCTGGGTTAGCTCCCAGAATTGCTTGCCGCCCGAACCGCCGGCCTCATCGTTGTGGGCCATGTTTCGCTCTAAATAGGAAAAAAGTTTGGTCAAAAAGTTGGTTATTATCAAGGAACAAGATCATGGTCTCATCATTTAGGGTTTGTCGACACCGAGGCATCCTAAAAGCTAAGCTTTTATCATTTAGGGTTTGTCGACGCCGAGGCACCCTAAAAGCCTAAGCGTACATCATTTAGGTTCTCATTGACATCGAGGCACCCTATAGAAGCCAAGGTTTCAACATCTAGGGTTTGTCGACGCCGAGGCACCCTAAATGCTAAGTTAAGTTTTCATCATTTAGGGTTTATCGATGCCGAGGCACCCTAGGTTGGGCCTAATCACTTGGCAGTTGATCCTACTTAACTAAGTACTAAGATACCCCGGCCCATTCATTAGTCGCAAGTACCCCATATGTCCTATTTTTAGCAAAGTCATGCTAAAATTCACGGAAAATTTCAGCATGACCTTTGCTGCAAATAGGACATATGGAGTACCCGAATTTGCCGGAACGGAAGTTAATCGACATTCCGGCAAACTCAAGGGCCTCTCGGGGTACCTGCAAAATTATTATCCCAAGTACAACATCATCACAAGTACAGCAGCAGCAGCAGCAGCAGTGAAGTCGCCAATGGGTCATTTCAGAAGATCACAAGTAGCATCATCACAAGTACAACATTATCACAAGTACAACAGCAGCAGCAGTGAATACAGGCATAACAGCAGCAGCAGTAGGTTTATTCTTCTTCTTCATAAACACTAATTTTCTAGTTGAGCAATACAGCGACAGTGTGAACAAATAAAAACACAAACTAGAAATTATATTGTCATGCTTTTAGTGGCAGTGACAGTGTTTTTAGGAAACACTGTCCAGTTTCAGCTGGTATGACATGCAAATATTGCGACACTATTACCTGCAAAACAGTGTATTGCGACACTAGTATGCTTAGTTGAGCAATATAGCTCCAAATAAAAACACAAATAAATGAGATGCACATCTTAGGAAAGTAACAAGTGAAGTGCTAGCATGCTTTTCTGGGAGATGCCATTTTTATCCTGTCATGGGAAGAGAACATCCGTCCTTTTGTCTTCCTCACATGATTGTTGTCGCCCTGTCGGCAACACAACAACTTATATTTTTGGAAGCTTGACAGGCATAGTATTTTTTTTGGTTCAGGTTATCATCGAGTGTGAGTAAATAAATCATGGATGTGTGTTCTGTGTTAAAAAAACAGAATTTGTTCTTCTTTCAGTAATCATAACGCTCAAAATATATGGAGATGGTCTCTAGTAGTAACAACTCAAGTGTTGGCTTGCTTTCTGGGAAATGCCATTTTTATCCTCTTATGTCGCTTGGATCTTTATGCGTTTAATTTGCCTTTATTTGTATACATGCACTCTAACTCCTTTTTGCTATTTTGAACCTCCCAGGTTTCTGCCATTTTATTTTTCCCACCGTATATGTTTTTTGATTCATGTCATGGTACTTGCTGTCAAACCAAGTATTTTCTTTCTACATAATCTGCGAAGTTTCCTTCTGTTACTGTCTCACTCTCATCTTATTTGAAAATTTAGGCAGATACCGGAAGGTTTTCCTGAAACTGGAGGCAACAGTCGAGTCAAACTGTGCTTTGTCGATGTTGACAGACCAGAAGATCCTATTTACACTGGTTATCCAGTACAATGGCTGAACAAAAAACTAGTATGCTTAGTTGAGACTAGTATGCTTAGTTGCATTATGACAGGCAAAAACTACAAATATTTGTGTTTTTAGTTGAGCAATACAGCGATAGTGTGACAGGCAAGTTTCAGCTGGCAAAGTGTCATGATTCAGACAACAGCGCAGCTAAGCATCGCAAGTGGCTAGTTTAGTCAGTATACTAGTACTCTTTAGAAAGCATGAGACATATATTACCTGGAGGAGACTTCGTCGGAGAGTTGCCTGTGAATTGAAAATACAACGAGATCAGCAAAGGACAGTAAGATATATACTGAAATTATCATAACAAAATGCCAGCTACTGCCATGGTCAAAGAATAGATTATGATAGCTGGACAAGTACATGTCAAACTAGATAATTTTCAAAACCGGTTTAACCACCCCAGGATAAAACAATGCATCCAAGACTGGGCTTAGACTAATATCCTCATAGCATAATCTGACATCAAGCAAATATTATAAGAACAGTGAAAATGTATGTTCACTGCGAATGAATATGGACCAAGTGTTCTCATTAACAAGAACCAAAAGATGGACCAAGCAAGCAGAAATCCAAATTCACTGCATGAATCCAAACTCACTGGAAAATTCACTAATTGAGCCTAGCTACTTAAATAAAGAATCTCTAGGTGGATGCTTAGTTGAGACTAGTATCCTCTAAAATGCATCTAAATATCATCTTGGTTGCACTGCAGCAAGCTCAAAGATTTGAACATTTGGCAAAACCTAGCTACTTAATTCTCCAACCCCCTTTCCTTGTCCAAATTTCTCCAACCCCCAACCCTAGAACACATCAGAAGGAAATCAAGAGGGGGAAGAAGAGGAAGCGGCTCGGCTGCTCACTGGGGAGGTCGAGGGCGACTCGGGGTAGCCGGAGCTAGTCGAGGCGGCGTGAATTCGGCGTCGAGCGGTGGCGGTCCTCCTGGGCAGGCTGCTGGTCGAGGCGTCGGCGGTGGCGGTCCTCCTGGGCGTCCGATCTCGTCCGGGTCCTCGTAGTCGAAGAGGAAGACGGCGGCGGTCCTCCTGGGCAGGCCGCGCGGTGTTGGACGGCGAGCACGTCGAGAGCGCAGGCGGGGCCGCGGGGGGAGGGGGCGCTTGGGCGAGAGGACGTCGAGGGCGCTCGGCTCGGGGACGGCGAGGGAGGCGGCGCTCGGCTCGGGACGGCGAGGAGGCGGCGAGGAGGTAGCTTCTGCTCGGGGACAGCGAGGAGGAGGCGCTCGGCTCGGGACGGCGAGCACGGGGCAGCGGTGAGATCGATGAGGCAGGGAGAGATTAGAGAGATTGGGATTTAGTGTGGGGGAGCTTACTAATGGCGCACCCAGTAGCGGTGCGCCATTAGAATGTTTTTTTAGATAGCAATGGCGCACACCCAGCAGTGCGCCATTAGTAATCTTTTTACATAGCAATGGCGCCCACCCAGAGGTGCGCCATTAGTAATCTTTTTATATATATATATATATATATATATATATATATATATATATATATATATATATATATATATATATAGCAATGGCGCACCAGCCATAGGTGCATATAAGTAAATTTTTATTATTATTTTGTCGCATCTAATAATTTTAAGAAAAGAATATGAATATGAAACAGTAATATTTTTTATAAAACAGTAATATTTTTAAAAAATCATCAAATTTGTAATTTGAAAATATTTATGAATATGAAAATATCATCAAATTTATTATTTGAAAATATCATCACATTTGTTATTTGAAAATATAATCAAATTTGTTTTTTTCAATTTTAGTTGCATTCATTTGTGACGGTGGAGCGGGCCGGGGAGGATCACGGTGGGTCGTCGGCAGCGGGGAGCGGGGAGGTGTGCGGGGGCGGGCGACGGTGGCGGCCGGTGGAGCGGGAGATGGTGCGGGGGCTGCTCGGCGGTGGAGCGGGGAGGTGTGGTGGGTCGTCGGCGGTGGTGGAGCGGGGAGGTGCGGTGGGTCGGCGGTGGTTGAGCGGGGAGGTGAGGAGGTCAGCGGCGGCGGCGGTGGAGCGGGGAGGTGCGGGCCGGGGGTCGGGGGGTGGCGGTGGAGCGGGGAGGTGAGGGGGTCAGTGCAGCGGCCGGTGGAGCGGGGGAGGGTGCGGGGCCGGGGGGACGGCGGCGGCGGCCGGTGGAGCGGGGAAGAGGGTGCAGGGGGTGCTCGGCGGCGAGGGTGGCCGGATCTGGCGAGGTGGGACAGCGATCGGCATGGAGGGGGATCGAGATCGAGTGTCCATGAAATTTAAAAAATATTCATGAGTTCAAAATTAAAGTGCCCATGAAATACAATCGAGCAATGAAGGCTACAATTTAAATACGATCGATCTTAGCTAGCTATCTATTCACAATCTTCTTGCCCTTCTTTTTCGCAAATGGAGTTCTTCTGTGGAACGGACATCCTTTAGATAGGGTGGTCCTACTTCTTCTTGTGGTTTATGCTGCTACTTCATCGTCGTCGTCATGTTCGATCTTCGGGTCGCCGTACTTGTCAAGGTCTTGCTCATTGGCTACTCCATCCATTCCGATGATCTTCCTTTTGCCTCTCCTCACGACAACACGACTGGGCATTGACGGATCGGTAATGAAGAAGCATTGGTCCACTTGGGAAGCCTGTACCCATGGCTCATTTTTCGCGGTGACGTTTGCACCCGCGGTCTTGGATTTGGCTTCAGGTATAACCATGGTGGTGAAATACCGGTCTTCTCTTAGGATGCTCTTGGCCCATCTGACACGGAACATCGAGACCTTCACTCCAGCGTCGCTCAGCTCCCAGATCTCCTCGATCCTTCTGTAGTATCTGTCCTTGTCGTTACCGGTGTAGGATTCCATCGTTACCCCGCAGTTCTCATAACCATCGCTCTTCATGTCCTTGTCCTCAGTGTAGAATGTGTAGCCGTTGATATCGTACGCCTCATAGGTCATCAGGTTGTGCTCGACGCCCTGTGACAAGGCGAATATGAGTTGTTCTTCCGCGGAAGAATCCTCATGTAAAGGGTACGACAGAAGCTTCTTCTTGAACCAACGCGTGAAACATGAGTTGTGCTCTTTGATTATATCTCCGTCTGTCCTCTGTTGGCCTCGGTCATTGTACGTCTTCTCAATAAAGGTTTTGTGATCTACCACCCAAGGATCGACCACGTCTATGTGTTGTAGCGTGACTTGACTTGAGGAAAACGAGAGGCAAATGGCAAATAATGTAATGCGAGGGGGATGAGTTTGTGATGGGTACTTGGTATGGCTTGACTTGAGCAAAGACCTCCCCGGCAACGGCGCCAGAAATCCTTCTTGCTACCTCTTGAGCACTGTGTTGGTTTTCCCTTGAAGAGGAAAGGGTGATGCAGTAAAGTAGCGTAAGTATTTCCCTCAATTTTTCAGAACCAAGGTATCAATCCAGTAGGAGGCTCCTCAAAAGTCCCACACACCTACACAAACAAACACGAACCTCGCAACCAACGCGATAAAGGGGTTGTCAATCCCTTCACGGTAACTTGCGAAAGTGAGATCTGATAGAGATAATAAGATAAGATAAATATTTTTGGTATTTTTATTATATAGATTGGAAAGTAAAAGATGCAAATAAAAGTAGATGGAAAACTTATATGATAAAAGATAGACCCGGGGGCCATGGGTTTCACTAGTGGATGCTCTCAAGATAGCATAAGTATTACGGTGGGTGAACAAAATACTGTCGAGCAATTGATAGAAAAGTGCATAGTTATGAGAATATCTAGGCATGATCATGTATATAAGCATCACGTCCGTAACAAGTACATCGAAACAATTCTGCATGTACTACTATTACTCCACACATCAACCGACTCATGTCTGCATCTAGAGTATTAAGTTCATAAGAACAGAGTAACGCATTAAGAAAGATGACATGATGTAGAGGGATTATCTCATGCAATATGATATAAACCCCATCTTTTTATCCTCGATGGCAACAATACAATATGTGCCTTGCTGCCCCTGCTGTCACTGGGAAAGGACACTGCAAGATTGAACCCAAAGCTAAGCACAGGCCAAACCAAACTGATAATTCGAAGAGACTTGCAAAGATAACCAATCATACATAAAAGAATTCAGAGGAGATTCAAATACTTCTCATAGATAAACTTGATCATAAACCCACAATTCATCGGATCTCGACAAACACACCACAAAAAGAGATACATCGAATAGATCTCAAAGAAGATCGAGGAGAACTTTATATTGAGATACAAAGAGAGAGAAGAAGACATCTAGCTAATAACTATGGACCCGAAGGTCTATGGTAAACTATTCACAACTCGAAGGAGAGGCCTTGGAGACGACGTAGAGGCCCTCCATGGTCGATTCCCCCTCCGGCGGAGCGCCGGTGAAGGCTCCAAGATGGGATCTCGCGGATATAGAATGTTGCGTCGGTGGAATTAGGTTTTCGTCGTGCTCTTCGATGTTTTCTGGGTACGGAAGTTTATATAGGCGAAGGAAGTATGTCGGTGGAGCAACGAGGGGCCCACAAGGGTGGGGGCCTAGCCAACACCCAGGGGGCGCGCCGGGCACCCCCGAAGGGGGAAGAGGGGGAAGCGGCTCGGGTGCTCACTGGGGAGGTCGAGGGTGACTCGGGGTAGCCGGAGCTAGTCGAGGCGGCGCGAATTCGGTGTCGAGCGGTGGCGGTCCTCCTGGGCAGGCCGCGCGGTCGAGGGCGTCGAGCGGTGGCGGTCCTCTTGGGCTTCCGAGCTCGTCCGGGTCCTCGTAGTCGAAGAGGAAGACGGCGGCGGTCCTCCTGGGCAGGCTACGCGGTGTTGGACGGGGAGCACGTCGAGACCTCAGGCGGGGCCACGGGGGGAGGGGGCGCTTGGGCGGGAGGACGTCGAGGGCGCTCGGCTCGGGAACGGCGAGGGAGGCGGCGCTCGGCTCGGGGACGGCGAGGGAGGCAGCGCTCGGCTTGGGGACGGCGAGGAGGCGACTTCGGCTCGGGACGGCGAGGGAGGCCTTCGGCTTGGGGACGGCGAGGAGGGGCTCTGCTCGGGACGGCGAGCACGGGGGCAGCGGGTGAGATCGATGAGGCAGGGAGAGATTAGAGAGATTGGGGATTTAGTGTGGGGGGGAGCTTACTAATGGCGCACCCAGCAGCGGTGCGCCATTAGAATGTTTTTTTAGATAGCAATGGCGCACCCCCAGCAGGTGCGCCATTAGTAATCTTTTTTTTACATAGCAATGGCGCTCCACCCAGAGGTGCGCCATTAGTAATCTTTATATATATATATATATAGCAATGGCGCACCAGCCATAGGTGCGCCATAAGTAATTTTTTTATTATTATTTTTGTCGCATCTAATAATTTTTAAGAAAATGGATATGAATATGAAACAGTAATAGTTTTTATAAAAACAGTAATAGTTTTTAAAAAATTTCATCAAATTTGTTATTTGAAAATATTTAGGAATATGAAAAATATCATCAAATTTATTATTTGAAAATATCATCAAATTTGTTATTTGAAAATATAATCAAATTTGTTTTTTTTTCAATTTTAGTTGCACTCATTTGTGACGGTTGAGCGAGCCGGGGAGGATGCGGGGGAGGATGCGGTGGGTCGTCAGCAGCGGGGAAAGTGTCAGGGGGCGGTCGGCGGCGGCCAGTGGAGCGGGAGAGGTGCAGGGGGTGCTCAGCGGCGGTGGAGCAGGGGTGTGGTGGGTCGTCGGCGGTGGTGGAGCGGGGAGGTGTGGTGGGTCGGTGGCGGTGGAGCGGGGAGGTTGAGGGGGGTCAGCGGGCGGCGGTGGAGCGGGGAGGGTGCGGGGCCGGGGGTCGGTGGCGGTGGGCGGGGAGGTGAGGAGGGTCAGCGGCGGCGGCCGGTGGAGCGGGGGAGGGTGTGGGGCCGGGGGGTCGGCGGCGGCGGCCGGTGCAGCTGGGGAGAGGGTGCAGGGGGTGCTCGGCGGCGAGGAGGCCGGATCTGACGAGGTGGGATAGCGATCGGGATGGAGGGGGTTCGAGATCGAGTGTCTATGAAATTTAAAAAATATTCATGAGTTCAAAATTAAAGTGCCCATGAAATACAATCGAGAAATTAAGGCTACAATTTAAATACAATCGATCTTAGCTAGCTATCTATTCACAATCTTCTTGCCCTTCTTTTTCGCAAATGGAGTTCTTCTGTGGAATGGACGTCCTTTAGGTAGGGTGGTCCTACTTCTTCTTGTGGTGTATGCTGCTACTTCATCATCGTCGTCATGTTCGATCTTCGGGTCGCCGTACTTGTCAAGGTCTTGCTCATTGGCTACTCCATCCATTCCAATGATCTTCCTTTTGCCTCTCCTCTCGACAACACGACTGGGCATTCACGGGTCGGTAATGAAGAAGCATTGGTCCACCTGGGAAGCCTGTACCCATGGCTCATTTTAGCGGTGGCGTGACGCTTGTGATGCGGTATTGGATTTGGCTTCAGGTATAACCATGGTGGTGAAATACCGGTCTTCTTTTAGGACGCTCTTGGCCCATCTGACACAGAACATCTAGACCTTCACTCCAACGTAGCTTAGCTCCCAGATCTCCTCGATCCTTCTGTAGTATCTGTCCTTGTCGTTACCGGTGTAGGATTCCATCGTTACCCCAGAGTTCTGATAACCATCGCTCTTCATGTCCTTGTCCTCAGTGTAGAATGTGTAGCCGTTGATATCGTACGCCTCATAGGTCATCAGGTTGTGCTCGGCGCCCTGTGACAAGGCGAATATGAGTTGTTCTTCCGCGGAAGAATCCTCATGTAAAGGGTACGACAGAAGCTTCTGCTTGAACCAACGCGTGAAACATGAGTTGTGCTCTTTGAGTATATCACCGTCCGTCCTCTGTTGGCCTCGGTCATTTTACGTCTTCTCAATAAAGGTTTTGTGATCTACCTGTTGGGGAACGTAGTAATTTCAAAAAAATTCCTACGCACACGCAAGGCCATGGTGATGGCATAGCAACGAGAGGGGAGAGTGTCCGTCCACGTACCCTCGTAGACCGAAAGCGGAAGCGTTATAACAACGCGGTTGATGTAGTCGTACGTCTTCACGATCCGACTGATCCAAGCACCGAACGTACGGCACCTCCGAGTTCTGCACACGTTCAGCTCGATGGCGATCCCGGACTCCGATCCAGCAAAGTGTCAGGATGAGTTCCGTCACAAGACGACGGCGTGCAGGACGATGTTGATGCTCCACCGACGCAGGGCTTCGCCTAAGCTCGCGACGATATGACTTCTCCGCACGGGGCTTCGCTTAAGCTCCGCGACGATATGACCGAAGTGGAATATGGTGGAGGGGCACCGCACACGGCTAAGGAACGATCCGTAGATCAACTTGTGTGTACATGGGGTGCCCCCTGCCCCGTATATAAAGGAGCAAGGGGTGCGGCCGGCCTAGAGAGGCGGCGCTGGAGGAGTCCTACTCCCACCGAGTAGGACTCCCCCCTCCTAGTTGAACTAGGACTTGGGGAAGGGGAAGAGGGAAGGGTGCGGCCCCTCCCCTAGTCCAATTCGGACTAGGCCATGGGGCGCGCGGCCTGCCCTAGGCAGCCCCTCTCTTTCCCGCAGGGCCCAATAAGGCCCAATACTTCTCCCGGCGAATTCCCGTAACTCTACGGTACTCGAAAAATACCGAATCATTGGAACCTTTCCGAACTCGAATATAGTCGTCCAATATATCGATCTTTACGTCTCGACCATTTCGAGACTCCTCGTCATGTCCCCGATCTCATCCGGGACTCGAACTCCTTCGGTACATCAAAACTCATAAACTCATAATATAACTGCATCGCATCGAAACCTTAAGCGTGCGGACCCTACGGGTTCAAGAACTATGTAGACATGACCTAGAACTATTCTTGGTCAATAACCAATAGCGGAACCTGGATGCCCATATTGGCTCCTACTTATTCTCGAAGATCTTTATCGGTCAAACCGCATAACAACATCGTTGTTCCCTTTGTCATCGGTATGTTACTTACCCGAGATTCGATCGTCGGTATCCAATACCTAGTTCAATCTAGATTGCGTAAGTCTCTTTACTCGTTCGTAATACATCATCTCACAACTAACTCATTAGTTGTAATGCTTGCAAGGCTTATGTGATGTGTATTACCGAGAAGGCCCAGAGATACCTCTCCGACAATCGGAGTGACAAAACCTAATCTCGAAATACGCCAACCCAACAAGTACCTTTGGAGACACCTGTAGTACTCCTTTATAATCACCCAGTTACGTTGTGACGTTTGGTAGTACCCAAAGTGTTCCTCCGTAAGCAGGAGTTGCATAATCTCATAGTTACAGGAACATGTATAAGTCATGAAGAAAGCAATAGCAACATACTAAACGATCAAGTGCTAGGCTAACGGAATGGGTCATGTCAATCAGATCATTCTCCTAATGATGTGATCCCGTTAATCAAATGACAACTCATGTCTATGGTTAGGAAACATAACCATCTTTGATTAACGAGCTAGTCAAGTAGAGGCATACTAGTGACACTCTGTTTGTCTATATATTCACACATGTATTATGTTTCCGGTTAATACAATTCTAGCATGAATAATAAACATTTATCATGATATAAGGAAATAAATAATAACTTTATTATTGCCTCTAGGGCATATTTCCTTCACTACCACCCAAGGATCGACCACGTCTATGTGTTGTAGTGCGACTTGACTTGAGGAAAACGAGAGGCAAATGGCAAATAATGTAATGCAATGGAGATGAGTTTGTGATGGGTACTTGGTATGGCTTGACTTGAGCAAAGACCTTCCCGGCAACGGCGCCAGAAATCCCTCTTGCTACCTCTTGAGCACTGAGTTGGTTTTCCCTTTAAGAGGAAAGGGTGATGCAGTAAAGTAGCGTAAGTATTTCCCTCAATTTTTGAGAACCAAGGTATCAATTGAAGGAAATATGCCCTAGAGGCAATAATAAAGTTATTATTTATTTCCTTATATCATGATAAATGTTTATTATTCATGCTAGAATTGTATTAACCGGAAACGTAATACATGTGTGAATACATAGACAAACAGATAGTCACTAGTATGCCTCTACTAGACTAGCTCATTAATCGAAGATGGTTATGTTTCCTAACCATAGACATGTGTTGTCATTTGATTAATGGGATCACATCATTAGGAGAATGATGTGATTGACATGACCCATTTCATTAGCTTAGCACTTGATCGCTTAGTATGTTGCTTATGCTATCTTCATGACTTATACAAAGTTCCTGCAACTATGAGATTATGCAACTCCTGTTTACGGAGGAACACTTTGTGTGCTACCAAACGTCACAACGAATCGGGTGATTATAAAGGTACTCTACAAGTGTCTCCGAAAGTATATGTTGAGTTGGCATGAATCAAGATTAGGATTTGTCACTCCGATTGTCGGAGAGGTATCTCTGGGCCTTCTCGGTAATACACATCACATAAGCCTTGCAAGCATTACAACTAATGAGTTAGTTGTGATATGATGTATTACGGAACGAGTAAAGAGACTTTCCGATAACGAGATTAAACTAGGTATTGGATACCGACGATCGAATCTCGGGTAAGTAACATACCGATGACAAAGGGAAAACGATGTTGTTATGCGGTTTGACCGATAAAGATCTTCAGAGAATATGAAGGAACCAATATGGGCATCCAGGTTCCGCTATTGGTTATTGACCGAGAATGGTTCTAGGTCATGTCTACATAGTTCTCGAACCGTAGGGTCCGCACGCTTAAGGTTTCAATGACGGTTATATTATGAGTTTATGTGTTTTGATGTACCAAGGAGTTCGAGTCCCGGATGTGATCACGGACATGACGAGGAGTCTCAAATGGTCGAGACATAAAGATTGATATATTGGATGGTTATATTCGACACCGGAAAGGTTCCGGAAGTTTCGGAGAAAACCGAGTGCTTGGAGGGGTTACCGGAACCCCGGGAAGTTATGGGCCTTATTGGGCCAAGAGGGAGAGAGAGGGCTGCACCAGGAGGTGGCGCGCCCCCATGGGGAGTCCGACTGGACTAGGATGGGGGCGCGCCCCCTTCCTCTCCTCTCCTCTCTTCCTTCCCCTTCCTCTTCCTAGTAGGACTAGGAAAGGGAGTCCTACTCCTACTAGGAGGAGGACCCCCTCCCTTGCGCGCCCCTAGGGCTGGCCGGCCCTCCCCTTGCTCCTTTATATACGGGCAGGGGGCACCCTAGAACACACAAGTTGATCTTCGTGATCGTTCCTTAGCCGTGCAGCGGTGCCCCTCCACCATATTCCACCTCGGTCATATTGTAGCGGTGCTTAGGCGAAGCCTGCGACGATAGAACATCAAGATCGCCACCACGCCGTCGCGGTCGACGGAACTCCTCCCGACGATTTGCTGGATCGGAGCCCGGGATCGCCATCGAGCTGAACGTGTGCTAAGAACTCGGAGGTGCCGAGTAACGGTGCTTGGATCGGTCGGATCGTGAAGACGTCGACTACATCAACCGCGTTGATATAACGCCCGCTTCGGTCTCACGAGGGTACGTGGACGGATACTTCCCTCTCGTTGCTATGCCATCACCATGCTCTTGCGTGTTCGTAGGAAATTTTTGAAATTACTACGTTACCCAACAAATGGCATCCGAGCCTGGTTTTATGCGTTGATGTCATATGCACGAGTAGAACACAAGTGAGTTGTGGGCGATACAAGTCATACTACCTACCAGCATGTCATACTTTGGTTCAGCGGTATTGTGAGATGAAGCGGCCCGGACCAACATTACGCCAGACGCTTACGCGAGACTGGTTTCACCGCTGTGAGCACTCGTTGCTTAAAGGTGACTGGCGGGTGTCTGTCTCTCTCACTTTAGTTGAACTGAGTGTGGCTCGCCGGTCCTTGAGAAGGTTAAACGGAGTCTATTTGACGAAGTATCGTTGTGGTTTTGATGCGTAGGTAAGAACGGTTCTTGCTCAGCCCGTAGCAGCCACGTAAAACTTGCAACAACAAAGTAGAGGACGTCTAACTTGTTTTTGCAGGGCATGTTGTGATGTGATATGGTCAAGACGTGATGCTATATTTTATTGTATGAGATGATCATGTTTTGTAACCGAGTTATCGGCAATGGCAGGAGCCATATGGTTGTCGCTTATTGTATGAAATGCAAACGCCATGTAATTGCTTTATTTATCACTAAGCGGTAGCGATAGTCGAGAAGCAATAGTTGGCGAGGCGACAACGATGCTACGATGGAGATCAAGGTGTCGCTACCGGTGACGATGGTGATCATGGCGGTGCTTGGAGATGGAGATCACAAGCACAAGATGATGATGGCCATATCATATCACTTATATTGATTGCATGTGATGTTTATCCTTTATGCATCTTATCTTGCTTTGATTGACGGTAGCATTATAAGATGATCTCTCACTAAAATTATCAAGAAGTGTTCTCCTGAGTATGCACCGTTGCCAAAGTTCGTCGTGCCCAGACACCACGTGATGATCGGGTGTGATAAGCTCTCGTCCATCTACAACGGGTGCAAGCCAGTTTTGCACACGCGAATACTCAGGTTATACTTGACGAGCCTAGCATATGCAGATATGGCCTCGGAACACGGAGACCGAAAGGTCGGCGTGAATCATATAGTAGATATGATCAACATAAGATGTTCACCATTGAAAACTACTCCATCTCACGTGATGATCGGTTATGGTTTAGTTGATTTGGATCACGTGATCACTTAGATGACTAGAGAGATGTCTGTCTAAGTGGGAGTTCTTAAGTAATATGATTAATTGAACTTTAATTTATCATGAACTTAGTCCTGGTAGTATTTTGCAAATTATGTTGTAGATCAATAGCTCGCGTTGTTGCTTCCCTATGTTTTCATATGTGTTCCTAGAAAATTGTATTGAAAGATGTTAGTAGCAATGATGCGGATTGGATCCGTGATCTGAGGTTTATCCTCATTGCTGCGCAGAAGAATTATGTCCTTAATGCACCGTTAGGTGACAGACCTATTGCAGGAGCAGATGGGCGTTATGAGCGTTTGGCTAGCTCAATATGATGACTACTTGATAGTTTAGTGCACCATGCTTAACGGCTTAGAATCGGGACTTCAAAGGCGTTTTGAGCGTCATGGACCATATGAGATGTTCCAGGAATTGAAGTTAATATTTCAAGCAAATACCGAGTTGAGAGATATGAAGTCTCCAACAAGTTCTATAGCTAAAAGATGGAGGAGAATCGCTCAACTAGTGAGCATGTGCTCAGATGGTCCGAGTACTTCAATCGCTTGAATCAAGTGGGAGTTAATCTTCCGAGATAAGATAGTGATTGACAGAATTCTCTAGTCACCATCACTAAAGTTACTAGAACTTCGTGATGAACTATAATATGCAAGGGATGACGAAAACAATTCCCAAGCTCTTCGCGATGCTAAAATCGGCGAAGGTAGAAATCAAGAAAAACATCAAGTGTTGATGGTTGACAAGACCACTAGTCTCAAGGAAAAGGGCAAAGGGAAGAAGGGAGCTTCAAGAAGAGCGGCAAGCAAGTTGCTGCTCGAGTGAAGAAGCCCAAGTCTGGATCTAAGCCGATACTAAGTGCTTTTGCTACAATGGAACTGGTCATCGAAGCGGAACTACCCCAAGTATTTGGCGGATAAGAAGGATGGCAAAGTGAACAAAGGTATATTTGATATACAAATTATTGATGTGTATTTTACTAGTGTTCGTAGCAACCCCTCGGTATTTGATACTGGTTCAGTTGCTAAGAGTAGTAACTCGAAACAGGAGTTGCAGAATAAACAGAGACTAGTTGAAGGGGAAGTGACGATGAGTGTTGGAAGTAGTTCCAAGATTGATATGATCATCATCGCACACTCCCTATACTTTCGGGATTAGTGTGGAACCTAAATAAGTGTTATTTGGTGTTGAGCATAAATATGATTTGATCATATTTATTGCAATCTGATTATTCATTTAAGTAAGAGAATAAATTGTTGTTCATTTACATGAATAAAACCTTATATGGTTACACACCCAATGAAAATGGTTCATTGGATCTCGATCATAGTGATACACATATTCATAATATTGAAACCAAAAGATGCAAAGTTAATAATGATAGTGCAACTTATTTGTGGCACTGCCGTTTAGGTCATATTGGTGTAAAGCGCATGAAGAAAACTCCATCTTGATGGACTTTTGGAATCACTTGATTATGAATCATTTGATGCTTGCGAACCGTGCCTTTTGGGCAAGATGACTAAAACTCCATTCTCGGAACAATGGAACAAGCTACTGACTTATTGGAAATAATACATACCGATGTATGCGATCCAATGAAAGTTGATGCTCGTGGCAAGTATCGTTATTTTCTGACCTTCACAAGATGATTTGAGTAGATATGGGTATATCTACTTGATGAAACATAAGTCTGAAATAGTTGAAAGGTTCAAAGAATTTCAGAGTGAAGTGGAAAATCATCGCAACAAGAAAATAAAGTTTCTGCGATCTGATCGTGGAGATGAATATTTGAGTTACGAGTTTGGTCTTCAATGAAAACAATGTGGAATAGTTTCACAGCTCACGCCACCGGAACACCACAACATTATGGTGTGTCCGAGCGTCGAATCAGTACTTTATTTTGATATGGTGCGATCTATGATGTATCTTACCGATTTACCACTATCGTTTTGGGGTTATGCATTAAAGACAGCTGCATTCACGTTTAATAGGGCACCATCTAAATCCGTTGAGATGACACCGTATGAACTATGGTTTAGCGATAAACCTAAGCTGTCGTTTCTTAAAGTTTGGAGTTGTGATGCTTATGTGAAAAAGTTTTCACCGATAAGCTCGAACCCAAATCGAATGCGTCTTCATAGAATACCCAAAGGTAACTATTGGGTACACCTTCTATCACAGATCCGAAAGCAAGATATTTATTGCTAAGATGGATCCTTTCTAGAGAAGAAGTTTCTCTCGAAAGAAGTGAGTGGGAGGAAAGTAGAACTTGATGAGGTAATTGTACCTTCTCCCTTATTGGAAAGTAGTTCATCACAGGAATCAGTTCCAAAGTGATTCCTACACCAATTAGTGAGGAAGTTAATGATGATGATCATGAAACTTCAGATCAAGTTGCTACCAAACCTCGTAGGTCTTCCGAGTAAGATCCGCACTGAGTGGTACGGTAATCCTATTCTAGAAGTCATGTTACTAGACCATGATGAACCTACGAACTATGAGGAAGCGATGATGAGCCCAGATTCCGCGAAATGGTTTGAGACCATGAAATCTGAGATGGGATCCATATATAAGAACAAAGTGTGGACTTTGATGGAGTTGCCCGATGATCAGCAAGCCATATTATATAAATGGATCTTCAAGAGGAAGACAGATGTTGATAGTAGTATTACTATCTACAAAGCTCGACTTGTCGCAGAAAGGTTTTCGACAAGTTCAAGGTGTTGACTACAATGAGATTTACTCAACTGTAGCGATGCTTATGTCTGTCCGAATCATGTTAGCAATCGCCACATTTTATGAAATCTGGCAAATGGATGTCAAAAATACATTCTTTAATGGATTTATTAAAGAAGAGTTGTATATGATGCAACCAGAAGGTTTTGTCAATCCTAAAGGAGCTAACAAAATGTGCAAGCTCCAGCGATCCATCTATGGACTGGTGCAAGCATCTCGGAGTTGGAATAAGCGCTTTGATAGTGTGATCAAAGCATATAGTTTTATCTGAGTTGCGGTGAAACCTGTATTTACAAGAAAGTGAGTGGGAGCACTACAGCATTTCGATAAGTATATGTGAATGACATATTGTAGATCGGAAATAATGTAGAATTATTCTGCAAAGCATAAAGGAGTGTTTCAAAGGAGTTTTTCAAAGAAAGACCTCGGTGAAGCTGCTTACATATTGAGCATTAAGATCTATAGAGATAGATCAAGAAGCTTGATAAGTTTTTCAATGAGTACATACCTTGACAAGATTTTGAAGTAGTTCAAAATGGAACAGTCAAAGAAAGAGTTCTTGCCTGTGTTACAAAGGTGTGAAATTGAGTAAGACTCAAAACCCGCCACGGCAGAAGATAGAAAGAGAATGAAAGTCATTCCCTATGCCTTGGCCATAGGTTCTATAAAGTATGCCATGCTGTGTACCAGATCTATTGTATACCCTGCACTGAGTTTGGCAAGGAGTACAATAGTGATCTAGGAATAGATCATCTGGACAACGGTCAAAATTATCCTTAATGGTATAAGGATATGTTTCTCGATTATGGAAGTGATAAAGGTTAAATCGTAAAGGGTTACGTCGATGCAAGTTTTGACACCGATCTGGATGACTTTAAGTCTCGATCTAGATACATATTGATAGTGGGAGCAATTAGCTAGAGTAGCTCCGTGCGAGCATTGTTGACATAGAGATTTGCAAAATACATACGGATCTGAATGTGGCAGACCCGTTGACTAAGATTCTCTCACAAAGCAAAACATGATCACACCTTAGTACTCTTTGGGTGTTAATCACATAGCGATGTGAACTAGATCTAGTAAACCCTTTGGGTCTTGGTCACATGGCGATGTGAATTATGGGTGTTAATCACATGATGATGTGAACTATCGATGTTAATCACATGGTGATGTGATCTAGATTATTGACTCTAGTGCAAGTGGGAGACTGAAGGAAATATGCCCTAGAGGCAATAATAAAGTTATTATTTATTTCCTTATATCATGATAAATGTTTATTATTCATGCTAGAATTGTATTAACCGGAAACGTAATACATGTGTGAATACATAGACAAACAGATAGTCACTAGTATGCCTCTACTAGACTAGCTCATTAATCGAAGATGGTTATGTTTCCTAACCATAGACATGTGTTGTCATTTGATTAATGGGATCACATCATTAGGAGAATGATGTGATTGACATGACCCATTTCATTAGCTTAGCACTTGATCGTTTAGTATGTTGCTTATGCTATCTTCATGACTTATACAAAGTTCCTGCAACTATGAGATTATGCAACTCCGTTTACGGAGGAACACTTTGTGTGCTACCAAACGTCACAACGTAATGGGTGATTATAAAGGTACTCTACAAGTGTCTCCGAAAGTATATGTTGAGTTGGCATGAATCAAGATTAGGATTTGTCACTCCGATTGTCGGAGAGGTATCTCTGGGCCTTCTCGGTAATACACATCACATAAGCCTTGCAAGCATTACAACTAATGAGTTAGTTGTGATATGATGTATTACGGAACGAGTAAAGAGACTTTCCGATAACGAGATTAAACTAGGTATTGGATACCGACGATCGAATCTCGGGTAAGTAACATACCGATGACAAAGGGAAAAACGTATGTTGTTATGCGGTTTGACCGATAAAGATCTTCGTAGAATATGAAGGAACCAATATGGGCATCCAGGTTCCGCTATTGGTTATTGACCGAGAATGGTTCTAGGTCATGTCTACATAGTTCTCGAACCGTAGGGTCCGCACGCTTAAGGTTTCAATGACGGTTATATTATGAGTTTATGTATTTTGATGTACCGAAGGAGTTCGGAGTCCCGGATGTGATCACGGACATGACGAGGAGTCTCGAAATGGTCGAGACATAAAGATTGATATATTGGATGGTTATATTCGGACACGGAAAGGTTCGGAAGTTTCGGAGAAAACCGGAGTGCCGGAGGGGTTACGGAACCCCGGGAAGTTATGGGCCTTATTGGGCCAAGAGGGAGAGAGAGGGCTGCACCAGGAGGTGGCGCCCCCATGGGGAGTCCGAATTGGACTAGGATGGGGGGCGGCCCTTTCCCTCTCCTCTCCTCTCTTTCCTTCCCCTTCCCTCTTCCTAGTAGGACTAGGAAAGGGAGTCCTACTCCTACTAGGAGGAGGACTCCCCCTCCCTTGCGCGCCCCTAGGGCTGGCCGGCCCTCCCCTTGCTCCTTTATATACGGGGCAGGGGGCACCCTAGAACACACAAGTTGATCTTCGTGATCGTTCCTTAGCAGTGTGCGGTGCCCCCTCCACCATATTCCACCTCGGTCATATTGTAGCGGTGCTTAGGCGAAGCCTGCGACGAGAGAACATCAAGATCGCCACCACGCCGTCGCAGCCGACGGAACTCCTCCCGACGCTTTGCTGGATCGGAGCCCGGGATCGTCATCGAGCTGAGCGTGTGCTAAGAACTCGGAGGTGCCGGAGTAACGGTGCTTGGATCGGTCGGATCGTGAAGACGTACGACTACATCAACCGCGTTGATATAACGCTTCCGCTTTCGGTCTACGAGGGTACGTGGACGGATACTCTCCCCTCTCGTTGCTATGCCATCACCATGGTCTTGCGTGTTCGTAGGAAATTTTTTGAAATTACTACGTTACCCAACATCAATCCAGTAGGAGGCTCCTCAAAAGTCCCACACACCTACACAAGCAAACAAGAACCTCGCAACCAACGCGATAAAGGGGTTGTCAATCCCTTCACGGTAACTTGCGAAAGTGAGATCTGATAGAGATAATAAGACAAGATAAATATTTTCGGTATTTTTATTATATAGATTGGAAACTAAAAGATGCAAATAAAAGTAGATGGAAAACTTATATGATAAAAGATAGACCCGGGGGCCATAGGTTTCACTAGTGGATTCTCTCAAGATAGCATAAGTATTACGGTGGGTGAACAAAATACTGTCGAGCAATTGATAGAAAAGTGCATAGTTATGAGAATATCTAGGCATGATCATGTATATAGGCATCACGTCCGTAACAAGTAGATCGAAACAATTCTGCATGTACTACTATTACTCCACACATCAACCGACTCATGTCTGCATCTAGAGTATTAAGTTCATAAGAACAGAGTAACGCATTAAGAAAGATGACATGATGTAGAGGGATTATCTCATGCAATATGATATAAACCCCATCTTTTTATCCTCGATGGCAACAATATAATATGTGCCTTGCTGCCCCTGCTGTCACTGGGAAAGGACACTGCAAGATTGAACCCAAAGCTAAGCACAGACCAAACCAAACTGATAATTCGAAGAGACTTGCAAAGATAACCAATCATACATAAAAGAATTCAGAGGAGATTCAAATACTTCTCATAGATAAACTTGATCATAAACCCACAATTCATCGGATCTCGACAAACACACCACAAAAAGAGTTACATCGAATAGATCTCCAAGAAGATCGAGGAGAACTTTGTATTGAGATACAAAGAGAGAGAAGAAGACATCTAGCTAATAACTATGGACCGAAGGTCTGTGGTAAACTATTCACAACTCGAAGGAGAGGCCTTGGAGATGATGTAGAGGCCCTCCATGGTCGATTCCCCCTCCGGCGGAGCGCCGGTGAAGGCTCCAAGATGGGATCTCGCGGATATAGAATGTTGCGTCGGTGGAATTAGGTTTTCGTCGTGCTCTTCGATGTCTTCGGGGTACGGAAGTATATATAGGCGAAGGAAGTATGTCGGTGGAGCAACGAGGGGCCCACAAGGGTGGGGGCCTCGCCCACCCCCAGGGGGGCGCGCCGGGCACCCCCGAAGGTTTCATTCCGTTTGGGCTCCGTTTGATATCATTTTCTTCGAAACACTGAAATAGACAAAAAAAAACAGCAATTCGGGTTGGGCCTCTTCCTCGGGGCCATGGGGCATGTGCTCAGGGGGTCAACGGATCTGGAGGTGTAGGACTCAGATCCGCTGCTGCCATGCTGGATAAGGCTGGACGGGAGCTTGGGTGGCGGAGTGGAGTGGAGTGGAGTTGTTAGGGTTTGGTCCGGGGAAGTAATGGGGATGAATATATATGGGGTCGGGTTGGCCAGCGTGAGCCAGGTCCAACGTGATGGACGCGCCCCGTCGCGCCCGGGCCTCCCTACATCCGCCCCATATTTGGGCTGGATATGAATGGTGCCGGTCAGCTCGGGCGTTTGAGGCCGGTTTGAGGTGTCTGTCCGAGTTTAGTTTTTCTAACTGGTTAGTGACCGGGACGTCTGCCCTGGTGTATGAGGGGTTTTGAGGTGCCCAGTTGTAGATGCAGTTGTAGATGCTCTCGGCACGCACTTGTCCTACTGATTGAAGGTTTATGAAGATGGCAGGAGGGTTGGGCTGGCCACAGTTGCAGGGCCATTGCTAAAGTCAACTTTCCTAATTTCAATCCGGACACCATCTCCTGGAACTGGATCCAAAGTGCAAGCTTTTTTCCTGGCTGGTCCTCCACAACCAGATCCTTACGGCTGACTAGCTCGCCTTGCATGGCTGGCCACATGACCCCGTCTGCCAATTTTGCCTCTGCGCCAATGAGAATGCAGAACACCTTTACAAGACCTGCCTGTTCACTTCCGTAGTCTGCACCCTTGTCCTGAATTGGGTGGGCGAGCCGCTTGCTTTTGCTCTAGTTGCCGCTTCCCCCTCAATCGACACCTGGTGGGATGTTGGTCAAAAACTCCGACAACAATTTGAGAAGGCGTTGCAGCAGCTGCCTCATCTATATCATGTGGAATGCCTGGAAGAAGAGGAACTGACGAATCTTCGAAGGCACAAGATTGCCTTAAATCCAGATTGCGCACCTAACCTTCGAGGAGATCATGCAGCGCGACATGGCCTTCCGGCCAAGAGCGACCCTAATTCATGAGTAGTTAGCATGCATCACTTCGTGTGATCCTTCAGATCTTGGGGTTTCCGGCATGTCCCCTTTCAAAACATGCCATATTGTACATATTTCCCTCTAATAAATGAAAAGGCAGCGCTCCTGCCAATTCCTCAAAAAAATTTGCTATATTTAGCACAATTGCTGTTATTTTATATATGTTTGGAGAGCCAAAAGAGCATCAGTTCTTATGGAAATTTTATGTAGCATCCTTAGACCTTTCCAATCCTAAATCAATATTTTCAGGATTTTCAATTTTCGTATTTTATTTCCCAATTGGAGTCGTTATTTCTCTACTCAAAATTCATGAAAATTTAGAAAGAGACTATACATATATATGGGAAGTTATGATAACTATTTCAGGATTTTCGGAGGAATTAAATTATGCATTCATTTTCTAAGTGCATTTTAAAGCATTCTTAGGGATCTCCAATGCCCACCCTCAAACCGCCTACAACCATCCGGACCGCGCGGTCTGGACGTGTTTGGTCATCTAACGCGGTCCGGACGCAATTTTTCCCGCAAACTGAAGACAAACTGGGGGGCCTTTGCTGGTGTCCATACTATTGCCACGCCCGCCTCTGGATAACGTGGCCAACCTAAACCCCTCACGAACCCGCGATCTTTCTCACCCGAAACAAGCTACCGCATTCACGCTGCTCTACAGCAACCGTTCCGCATTGATGCCCACCCAGAGCAGACGCGACATGCCGCTGGCGTCGGCATTGAAGCGGCTCGTAGGCCGAGGGCACCGTCCGCGGCACGTACCCGGTATCAGCGCATGTTCAATGCGGGAGAGACGTTTACTCGACAGGATGAGATGGATATATACCACGCCCGTTCAATAACCGTCCCTTCGCGTACTGCCTATAAACATGCTCGCCAGCGGAGAAACCAACCCAACAAATCCGGATGCTTGGCCTCACCGGCACCAATATTTAAAGTCGACCACACCCAGGGACAACACGCCACAACCCCAGCCGCTCCATGTTTTCCTCCATGACCAGCTAGAATGCTCTGTGGGATAGCCTTTCGAGGGAGACGAAGCACGAGGTCGCCGCCCTTGCAGCTGTCGGCCAGAGCCGCTGTGCCCAGCGGATCGAGGCCGACATGCCGGCCAGCTCCCTCGAGGTCTCCGACAACGACCCACCCCACAATGGAGACAGGCTCCGACGACGACTCAGTGCCGGAGCCCATGCCGGTGCATGTGGGCTTGACCATGGAGTAGGTGCAGGCACACGTCAACACCGCCATGTTAGAGGAGATGCTTGCGACGGCTCCTATGTCGCTATTCCGGTAAGTGCAGGAGCAGCAGCGATACAACTTGATCCTCCTAAAGCAGCACCAGCTGACAGAGGGTCAGATCTATCGCGAGCGAGTAGTGAGAAAGTCGTCGCGGTCCTAGCCGCGGTGAACCCCAACTTCGTTGCAGAGCAGCAGGCATTCTACAAAGCCAGCCGCGCTCAAGCCGCCACTCGCGACGCGCAGGTAGTGCAGCCGGACGCGGACGCGGAGGCGGCGCTGACTGCGCAGGTGCACGGACCTAAATGTCGCCAGTTCGCGTTTTACGCGCCGACAAACACAATTTGGCTGCGCCGGTACGACGACGAGAGTGTCGGCCCCTCCATTCCATCATGGAACTCACGTCCACTAGGTCGTGGACGCCTTCGAGGATGAGTTGGGCATGGGACGCGGAGGGCATTGTGTTCCAAGAGGGCCGGTCCGCCACCATTGTTATACTCTTCCTCGCCGGGACCACATCTTGACTTCACGGGTCTTGTCTCCGGCGCCCGTGGAGACGCCAAATAGAGGACACGGCCGCCGGAAGCCGCCCCAATGAATACCGTCCGAAATGTAATGAATGATGCGCACTCAACTCCTAATTACTTTTGTTCCATCCAAAGATATCAGATGTTCTAATTTTTTTTTCTAAATCAGACTTATATAGACACGTTTTAGTGTGGAGTAATTGCTGTACTTGTGCGGAGAAGAGGTTTTAACATTACAAGCACCAACCCATCACACCTCTCTAAGGGACTAGTCTTTTCAGGCTACCATTTCCTACCGCTTTGCACTCTACACGCATAGGGCGTCAGTCTTGTCACTAACCTGATTAACTCGCCACGTGATTAACTCGCGTCGAATTATATCACTCAATCTGGTAGGTGCAACTACGCACGCACTTGCTTCCACAGCTTGAAGGTGTCGTGGATGGCAGACACTTCCGACTTTCCCTCGCTGTCCAAAAATTCTAGCCAAAGACCGCAGCGAGATGAGTACCAGCGAACACTGACATCGAAATCGCGTTAGGTTCCAGTGGAGTCCACGTGAAAGGTTGATACGTCTTGACGCTTGAAAACGTGCTTAGTTTTCTCATGGATCTCCTGTTCGTCAGTGATATGCATCATCACACAAGAGACAACACCAAGGTCGGTAAAAAACGTCAAAGGGGGGAAACAAGAAGTTCCGCAAACGGCTAAGACGCTTCGATAGATGCCTAGCTTAGCGCGAACAACAACAAGGCAGAGACGAAAAGATTACTGGCACGCACGCTTCTTTGACCTTTGGCATCTTCCGTTTCCACCACAAAGTGATGTACCTGCCACTACCTACCAATAAGTCATGTCAAATGTAATACTCCCTCCGATCCATATTACTTGTTGCTCAAATGGATGATCTAGCACTAAAATATGTCTAGATACATCTGTTTGGGCGACAAGTAATATGGATCGGAGTGAGTAAGTTGTCTCGGTATAGACGAATATATACTGGTAAATACGGAAGGCTAAGGACGTATATATGTTATAATCTTGCATCCAAGTGCCACGACCGCAACGCGATCAAAGCTCTGGTGAAGGACGATGGGCCCGATGCATATCTGATGATGAGATGAGAGCTTTGGCTCCAGGCTTTTATGAAAATTTATTCTTGTCCGGGAGCTCGGAGGAGGCTGAACTCTTGTTGCAGCACATTGATGCGGCCGTTTCTAATGGGATGAACACGTGACATATCTGACATCAGTCGTTACGGATGAAGAAATAGAGATGGCCTTATTTTAGATGGGTACGACCAAAGCACCTGGCCAATTAGGTTCACTGTGATACTCTACCAACGACATAGGGCGTTGGTCAGGGAGGATGTATGCACAATGGTCAGTGAGTCTTGGTCAAGACCAACGACACCAGATACTTTTAATGATACAATCATTGTAATGACCCTGATGGTTAACTCATCGGAGTTAGTTTCCCAGTTCCCTCCTATCACTCTATGTAATGTGTTGTACTATAAGATAGCTGCGAAGGAATTGGCTAATAGATTGAAGATGATTCTCCCAATTAGGATCTCTGAAGAGCGGAGCATGTTCATTCCTGGAAGGCTCATCATAGACAATGCACTTGTTGCTTACCAGTGTGTACATGCGATCAGGACGCAAAAGAGAAAGAAACCACTTTGCACGGTTAAGCTAGATATAGTGAAGGCATATGATAAGGTGGAATGATTTTTCCTTGAGCAAATGTTGTCACACTTTGGCTTTACGAAGGGGTGGATAGAGATGACCATGAGATGCATCACATCAGCAAGATTTTCTGTATTTTTAAATGGAGACCTTTCAAACAGTTTTGTGTGGTCCAGAGGGCTTCATCAAGGGGACCCCCTTTCTTTGTATCTGCTTATGTTATGTACTTTGTGTGGAAGGCTTCTCTGCATTGACCAAGAATGCTCAGAGGGTTCAAGACATATACGGTGTGTCGTTTGGGAGCACTGGCCCCATGGTAACTCACCTCTTATTTGCTGATGATGGTGGGCGTTTCCTGAAGGCTTCTGAGGGCAACTTGGAAACCCTTAGGGCTATTTTACATGACTATGAGGTGGCCCCACGGCAAAAACTTAACATGCAAAAATCCTCAATATTTCTTTTTGGAAAGTGATGCAAAGAAGAGGATAAAGAACACCTCAAACATGTCATTGGCATTCGATAGGAAGCACAATGAGAGATATCCGAATCTCCCCACAATGGCTGGGAGATCAAAAGATGTGACTTTTAAACATGTGAGGGAGTGTGCTAGTGGCAAGGTAATTGGTTGGAAGGGCCAAGAACTACCAAAGGAAGCAAGCGAAGTTCTTGTAAAATTTGTGCTTCAGTCTACACCAAGTTACAACATGAGATGTTTTCAACTAACAAACAAAATGTGTCGGAACCTGTCTTGATCTCCTTGAACTTCTGTGGGTTGCAGCTGGGCATGTAAAGAAAGTGCATTGGATTGCATGGGACAAGATGTGCTCTAGCAAGCATGAAGGGGATCTTAGTTTTCGATATCTAGAAGCATTCAACCAGGCCTTGCTGGCTAAGCAGCCATGGCGAATTCTGCAGGTTCCTTCTTCATTGTGTGCTCGAGTACTCAAGGCAAAATACTTCCCGGATGATCCTATCTGGAATGCTACTTGTCCAGAGGGTGGCTCTTTCACTTTTTGAAATATACTTTACGGACGTAATCTGTTGCAAGGACTCATCTTGAGAATTTGTGATGGTTCCAAGATAACACGACAACTGTTTCTGGAGGAAGAGTAGTCTTAAGCCACTAGGCCCGGATTACGTGCATGGGATCACACATGTTAGCAACCTACTTTCTGTACAGGGCGATGCATGGAACAGGAGCAAGCTGGAGGCCATGTTCTCACTGGACGATATACACGACATTATGCAGATTGTGGTAGGGGGTCACGGCATGGATTATTACTTAGCATGAAATTAAGAAGATCGGTCAATTCTCTGTCAAATCTGCATGTCACCTACGGACGTGAAAAATCCGGACAGCAGGAGCCTTCGTTGACGGTCGCCAACCACAAAGTATCGCTTGCTCTTTGGAATTCAAGTGCAGTGAACAAAGCTAAAATTCATGCATGGCCATTGATACAGAATGACCTAGCAGTAGGGGCTGTTGGCACTAATCTTGATTTCATGTATCTGCATATTTAGTTTTGTTATGCATGTAACTTAGAGGGTTTACGTACTAGCTAGTCGTCGGAGCTTCAATGAAGATGTGTGGACATGGCGAGATGTCAGACCGCCATGAGATACAACGAGTCTGGCGAGATGCCGATGGTGGCGTGAAGCCGCAGTGTGGCGCGAGGCAGCAAGGTCGTGTGATACGACACACACGTAGATGGTTGAAGCAAGACTGGCTGGCTGGACGGTGAGTTAGTTTGCATGCATGGAGTTATCGGTAGCTGCATGTATAGGTTGGTTAGTGGGCTAGCTAAAAGGTTGGTCATGTAGCCGTGCATGCGTTGAGTCTGTTTGTGCATGACCGAGTGTAGAGTTAGTTAGCAGGTGATGCATATCTTGGAGAGATTCTAGGAGGAGATGGTGTTATGCAGACGTGTGTAGTATAGTGGCCGAGTGTGCCGGTCAGCCTAGTGCGTGCGTGCGTGAGTTAGTGGCTGGGTGTGGAGTCATTTGTACTGCCTATTTAAGTTCAACAAATGAATGAGAAGGAGGCCGTGAGGGCTGGGAGAAAGAATGTAGTGCATGTGTGTCTCAACGGGAGTGAAAAGCAAAGTTGTGTTCTCCACGGTGAGGTGTGTGTGTGTGTGTGTGTGTGTGTGTGTGTGTGTGTGTGTGTGTGTGTGTGTGTGTGTGTGTGTAAATTCCATGGTGTGTGTTCTTGAGATAAGAGAGAAACCTTGAGAGAGTTGTGCGAGGCAGCTCGAGGTTGAAGAAAGAGAGCGGCGCTGCGAGAGGCAACGCAAACAATTGGTATCAGAGCCTCGTCGATCCGATGCGGCAACGGCGGCGCGCCGAATCCATGTGAGGTGGAGGACGGCGGCACGAGGTGGAGTCTGTCGGTGGCGCGATGTCGCCGGTGGCCGGGTGCGGTGGGATGCCACAAGATGATGATGCCGTCATGATTGGTGTTGCGAGGACGTCATCCACGTCGAGAGGTGGCCGCTGCGTGCGGCGGGAGGACGTGGTGATGGGCGTTGTGACGGTGTCGACCATGACAAGGTGATGTGTGGTGATCGGTGCTGCGATGGCATCATCCACAACAAGATGGTGCGTGGTGATCGGCGCTGCGACGACATCATCCATGGCAAGATGCTCCATGGCGAACGGTGATGCGATGGCGTCGTCAAGTGGAGGTGGGTGATCCGCATTGAAGAATAGGATATCAATATTAGGGGTGAATGTTGGCACTAATCTTGATTTCATGTATCTACATATTTAGTTTTGTTATGCATGTACTACGTACTAGCTAGTCATCGAGCTTCAATGAAGATGTGGACATGGCGAGATGTCGACCGCCGTGAGATACTGCGAGTCTGGCGAGATGCCGATGGTGGCGTGAAGCCGCATTGTGGCGCGAGGCAGCAAGGTCGTGTGATACGGCACACACGTAGATGGTTGAAGCAAGACTGGCTGGCTGGACGGTGAGTTAGTTTGCATGCATGGAGTTATCGGTAGCTGCATGTATAGGTTGGTTAGTGGGCTAGCTAAAAGGTTGGTCATGTAGCCGTGCATGCGTTGAGTCTGTTTGTGCATGACCGAGTGTAGAGTTAGTTAGCAGGTGATGCATATCTTGGAGAGATTCTAGGAGGAGATGGTGTTATGCTGACGCGTGTGTAGTATAGTGGCCGAGTGTGCCGGTCAGCCTAGTGCGTGCGTGCGTGAGTTAGTGGCTGGGTGTGGAGTCATTTGTACTGCCTATTTAAGTTCAACAAATGAATGAGAAGGAGGCCGTGAGGGCTGGGAGAAAGAATGTAGTGCATGTGTGTCTCACCGGGAGTGAAAAGCAAAGTTGTGTTCTCCACGGTGAGGTGTGTGTGTGTGTGTGTGTGTGTGTGTGTGTGTGTGTGTGTGTGTGTGTGTGTGTGTGTAACTTCCATGGTGTGTGTTCTTGAGATAAGAGAGAAATCTTGAGAGAGTTGTGCAAGGCAGCTCGAGGTTGAAGAAAGAGAGCGGCGCTGCGAGAGGCAACGCAAACAATTGGTATCAGAGCCTCGTCGATCCGATGCGGCAACGGCGGCGCGCCGAATCCATGTGAGGTGGAGGACGGCGGCACGAGGTGGAGTCTGTCGGTGGCGCGATGTCGCCGGTGGCCGGGTGCGGTGGGATGCCGCAAGATGATGATGTCGTCATGATTGGTGTTGCGAGGACGTCATCCACGTCGAGAGGTGGCCGCTGCGTGCGGCGGGAGGACGTGGTGATGGGCGCTGTGACGGTGTCGACCATGACAAGGTGATGTGTGGTGATCGGTGCTGCGATGGCATCATCCACAACAAGATGGTGCGTGGTGATCGGCGCTGCGACGACATCATCCATGGCAAGATGCTCCATGGCGAACGGTGATGCGATGGCGTCGTCAAGTGGAGGTGGGTGATCCGCATTGAAGAATAGGATATCAATATTAGGGGGTGAATGTTGGCACTAATCTTGATTTCATGTATCTACATATTTAGTTTTGTTATGCATGTACTACGTACTAGCTAGTCATCTGAGCTTCAATGAAGATGTGTGGACATGGCGAGATGTCAGACCGCCGTGAGATACAGCGAGTCTGGCGAGATGCCGATGGTGGCGTGAAGCCGCATTGTGGCGCGAGGCAGCAAGGTCGTGTGATACGGCACACGTAGATGGTTGAAGCAAGACTGGCTGGCTGGACGGTGAGTTAGTTTGCATGCATGGAGTTATCGGTAGCTGCATGTATAGGTTGGTTAGTGGGCTAGCTAAAAGGTTGGTCATGTAGCCGTGCATGCGTTGAGTCTGTTTGTGCATGACCGAGTGTAGAGTTAGTTAGCAGGTGATGCATATCTTGGAGAGATTCTAGGAGGAGATGGTGTTATGCAGACGTGTGTAGTATAGTGGCCGAGTGTGCCGGTCAACCTAGTGCGTGCGTGCGTGAGTTAGTGGCTGGGTGTGGAGTCATTTGTACTGCGTATTTAAGTTCAACAAATGAATGAGAAGGAGGCCGTGAGGGCTGGGAGAAAGAATGTAGTGCATGTGTGTCTCAACGGGAGTGAAAAGCAAAGTTGTGTTCTCCACGGTGAGGTGTGTGTGTGTGTGTGTGTGTGTGTGTGTGTGTGTAACTTCCATGGTGTGTGTTCTTGAGATAAGAGAGAAACCTTGAGAGAGTTGTGCGAGGCAGCTCGAGGTTGAAGAAAGAGAGCGGCGCTGCGAGAGGCAACGCAAACAATTGGTATCAGAGCCTCGTCGATCCGATGCGGCAACGGCGGCGCGCGCCGAATCCATGTGAGGTGGAGGACGGCGCACGAGGTGGAGTCTGTCGGTGGCGCGATGTCGCGGTGGCGGGTGCGGTGGGATGCCGCAAGATGATGATGCCGTCATGATTGGTGTTGCGAGGACGTCATCCACGTCGAGAGGTGGCCGCTGCGTGCGGCGGGAGGACGTGGTGATGGGCGCTGTGGACGGTGTCGACCATGACAAGGTGATGCGTGGTGATCGGTGCTGCGATGGCATCATCCACAACAAGATGGTGCGTGGTGATCGGCGCTGCGACGACATCATCCATGGCAAGATGCTCCATGGCTTAACGGTGCTGCGATGGCGTCGTCAAGTGGAGGTGGGTGACCGCATTGAAGAATAGGATATCAATATTAGGGGTGAATGTTGGCACTAATCTTGATTTCATGTATCTACATATTTAGTTTTGTTATGCATGTACTACGTACTAGCTAGTCATCTGAGCTTCAATGAAGATGTGTGGACATGGCGAGATGTCAGACCGCCGTGAGATACAGCGAGTCTGGCGAGATGCCGATGGTGGCGTGAAGCCGCATTGTGGCGCGAGGCAGCAAGGTCGTGTGATACGGCACACACGTAGATGGTTGAAGCAAGACTGGCTGGCTGGACGGTGAGTTGGTTTGCATGCATGGAGTTATCGGTAGCTGCATGTATAGGTTGGTTAGTGGGCTAGCTAAAAGGTTGGTCATGTAGCCGTGCATGCGTTGAGTCTGTTTGTGCATGACCGAGTGTAGAGTTAGTTAGCAGGTGATGCATATCTTGGAGAGATTCTAGGAGGAGATGGTGTTATGCGTGAGGCGTGTGTAGTATAGTGGCCGAGTGTGCGGTCAGCCTAGTGCGTCGCGCGTGAGTTAGTGGCTGGGTGTGGAGTCATTTGTACTGCCTATTTAAGTTCAACAAATGAATGAGAAGGAGGCCGTGAGGGCTGGGAGAAAGAATGTAGTGCATGTGTGTCTCACCGGGAGTGAAAAGCAAAGTTGTGTTCTCCACGGTGAGGTGTGTGTGTGTGTGTGTGTGTGTGTGTGTGTGTGTGTGTGTGTGTGTAACTTCCATGGTGTGTGTTCTTGAGATAAGAGAGAAACCTTGAGAGAGTTGTGCGAGGCAGCTCGAGGTTGAAGAAAGAGAGCGGCGCTGCGAGAGGCAACGCAAACAATTGGTATCAGAGCCTCGTCGATCCGATGCGGCAACGGCGGCGCGCCGAATCCATGTGAGGTGGAGGACGGCGGCACGAGGTGGAGTCTGTCGGTGGCGCGATGTCGCCGGTGGCCGGGTGCGGTGGGATGCCGCAAGATGATGATGCCGTCATGATTGGTGTTGCGAGGACGTCATAAACGTCGAGAGGTGGCCGCTGCGTGCGGCGGGAGGACGTGGTGATGGGCGCTGTGACGGTGTCGACCATGACAAGGTGATGCGTGGTGATCGGTGCTGCGATGGCATCATCCACAACAAGATGGTGCGTGGTGATCGGCGCTGCGACGACATCATCCATGGCAAGATGCTCCATGGCGAACGGTGCTGCGATGGCGTCGTCAAGTGGAGGTGGGTGATCCGCATTGAAGAATAGGATATCAATATTAGGGGGTGAATGTTGGCACTAATCTTGATTTCATGTATCTACATATTTAGTTTTGTTATGCATGTACTACGTACTAGCTAGTCATCTGAGCTTCAATGAAGATGTGTGGACATGGCGAGATGTCAGACCGCCGTGAGATACAGCGAGTCTGGCGAGATGCCGATGGTGGCGTGAAGCCGCATTGTGGCGCGAGGCAGCAAGGTCGTGTGATACGGCACACACGTAGATGGTTGAAGCAAGACTGGCTGGCTGGACGGTGAGTTGGTTTGCATGCATGGAGTTATCGGTAGCTGCATGTATAGGTTGGTTAGTGGGCTAGCTAAAAGGTTGGTCATGTAGCCGTGCATGCGTTGAGTCTGTTTGTGCATGACCGAGTGTAGAGTTAGTTAGCAGGTGATGCATATCTTGGAGAGATTCTAGGAGGAGATGGTGTTATGGGGCGTGTGTAGTATAGTGGCGAGTGTGCGGTCAGCCTAGTGCGTGCGTGCGTGAGTTAGTGGCTGGGTGTGGAGTCATTTGTACTGCCTATTTAAGTTCAACAAATGAATGAGAAGGAGGCCGTGAGGGCTGGGAGAAAGAATGTAGTGCATGTGTGTCTCACCGGGAGTGAAAAGCAAAGTTGTGTTCTCCACGGTGAGGTGTGTGTGTGTGTGTGTGTGTGTGTGTGTGTGTGTGTAACTTCCATGGTGTGTGTTCTTGAGATAAGAGAGAAACCTTGAGAGAGTTGTGCGAGGCAGCTCGAGGTTGAAGAAAGAGAGCGGCGCTGCGAGAGGCAACGCAAACAATTGGTATCAGAGCCTCGTCGATCCGATGCGGCAACGGCGGCGCGCCGAATCCATGTGAGGTGGAGGACGGCGCACGAGGTGGAGTCTGTCGGTGGCGCGATGTCGCGGTGGCGGGTGCGGTGGGATGCCGCAAGATGATGATGTCGTCATGATTGGTGTTGCGAGGGCGTCATCCACGCCGAGAGGTGGCCGCTGCGCGGCGGGCGGAGGACGTGGTGATGGGCGCTGTGACGGTGTCGACCATGACAAGGTGATGCGTGGTGATCGGTGCTGCGATGGCATCATCCACAACAAGATGGTGCGTGGTGATCGCGCTGGGACGACATCATCCATGGCAAGATGCTCCATGGAGAACGGTGCTGCGATGGCGTCGTCAAGTGGAGGTGGGTGATCCGCATTGAAGAATAGGATATCAATATTAGGGGGTGAATGTTGGCACTAATCTTGATTTCATGTATCTACATATTTAGTTTTGTTATGCATGTACTACGTACTAGCTAGTCATCTGAGCTTCAATGAAGATGTGTGGACATGGCGAGATGTCAGACCGCCGTGAGATCTGACGAGTCTGGCGAGATGCCGATGGTGGCGTGAAGCCGCATTGTGGCGCGAGGCAGCAAGGTCGTGTGATACGGCACACGTAGATGGTTGAAGCAAGACTGGCTGGCTGGACGGTGAGTTAGTTTGCATGCATGGAGTTATCGGTAGCTGCATGTATAGGTTGGTTAGTGGGCTAGCTAAAAGGTTGGTCATGTAGCCGTGCATGCGTTGAGTCTTTTGTGCATGACCGAGTGTAGAGTTAGTTAGCAGGTGATGCATATCTTGGAGAGATTCTAGGAGGAGATGGTGTTATGCAGGGCGTGTGTAGTATAGTGGCCGAGTGTGCCGGTCAGCCTAGTGCGTGCGTGCGTGAGTTAGTGGCTGGGTGTGGAGTCATTTGTACTGCCTATTTAAGTTCAACAAATGAATGAGAAGGAGGCCGTGAGGGCTGGGAGAAAGAATGTAG
Source organism: Aegilops longissima (assembly GCA_021605205.1). NCBI lineage: Eukaryota > Viridiplantae > Streptophyta > Magnoliopsida > Poales > Poaceae > Aegilops > Aegilops longissima. The sequence continues at coordinate 686,451,439 of CM038679.1, forward strand.
TGCATGTGTGTCTCACCGGGAGTGAAAAGCAAAGTTGTGTTCTCCACGGTGAGGTGTGTGTGTGTGTGTGTGTGTGTGTGTGTGTGTGTGTGTGTGTGTGTGTGTGTGTGTGTGTGTGTGTGTGTAACTTCCATGGTGTGTGTTCTTGAGATAAGAGAGAAACCTTGAGAGAGTTGTGCGAGGCAGCTCGAGGTTGAAGAAAGAGAGCGGCGCTGCGAGAGGCAACGCAAACAATTGGTATCAGAGCCTCGTCGATCCGATGCGGCAACGGCGGCGCGCCGAATCCATGTGAGGTGGAGGACGGCGGCACGAGGTGGAGTCTGTCGGTGGCGCGATGTCGCCGGTGGCCGGGTGCGGTGGGATGCCGCAAGATGATGATGCCGTCATGATTGGTGTTGCGAGGACGTCATCCACGTCGAGAGGTGGCCGCTGCGTGCGGCGGGAGGACGTGGTGATGGGCGCTGTGACGGTGTCGACCATGACAAGGTGATGCGTGGTGATCGGTGCTGCGATGGCATCATCCACAATAAGATGGTGCGTGGTGATCGGCGCTGCGACGACATCATCCATGGCAAGATGCTCCATAGCGAAAGGTGCTGCGATGGCGTCGTCAAGTGGAGGTGGGTGATCCGCATTGAAGAATAGGATATCAATATTAGGGGGTGAATGTTGGCACTAATCTTGATTTCATGTATCTACATATTTAGTTTTGTTATGCATGTACTACGTACTAGCTAGTCATCTGAGCTTCAATGAACATGTGTGGACATGGCGAGATGTCAGACCACCGTGAGATACAGCGAGTCTGGCGAGATGCCGATGGTGGCGTGAAGCCGCATTGTGGCGCGAGGCAGCAAGGTCGTGTGATACGGCACACACGTAGATGGTTGAAGCAAGACTGGCTGGCTGGACGGTGAGTTAGTTTGCATGCATGGAGTTATCGGTAGCTGCATGTATAGGTTGGTTAGTGGGCTAGCTAAAAGGTTGGTCATGTAGCCGTGCATGCGTTGAGTCTGTTTGTGCATAACCGAGTGTAGAGTTAGTTAGCAGGTGATTCATATCTTGGAGAGATTCTAGGAGGAGATGGTGTTATGCAGACGTGTGTAGTATAGTGGCTGAGTGTGCCGGTCAGCCTAGTGCGTGCGTGCGTGAGTTAGTGGCTGGGTGTGGAGTCATTTGTACTGCCTATTTAAGTTCAACAAATGAATGAGAAGGAGGCCGTGAGGGCTGGGAGAAAGAATGTAGTGCATGTGTGTCTCACCGGGAGTGAAAAGCAAAGTTGTGTTCTCCACGGTGAGGTGTGTGTGTGTGTGTGTGTGTGTGTGTGTGTGTGTGTGTGTGTGTGTGTGTGTGTGTAACTTCCATGGTGTGTGTTCTTGAGATAAGAGAGAAACCTTGAGAGAGTTGTGCGAGGCAGCTCGAGGTTGAAGAAAGAGAGCGGCGCTGCGAGAGGCAACGCAAACAATTGGTATCGAGCCTCGTCGATCCGATGCGGCAACGGGGCGCTACCGAATCCATGTGAGGTGGAGGACGGCAGCACGAGGTGGAGTCTGTCGGTGGCGCGATGTCGCCGGTGGCCGGGTGCGGTGGGATGCCGCAAGATGATGATGTCGTCATGATTGGTGTTGCGAGGACGTCATCCACGTCGAGAGGTGGCCGCTGCGTGCGGCGGGAGGACGTGGTGATGGGCGCTGTGACGGTGTCGACCATGACAAGGTGATGCGTGGTGATCGGTGCTGCGATGGCATCATCCACAACAAGATGGTGCGTGGTGATCGGCGCTGCGACGACATCATCCATGGCAAGATGCTCCATGGCGAACGGTGCTGCGATGGCGTCGTCAAGTGGAGGTGGGGTGATCCGCATTGAAGAATAGGATATCAATATTAGGGGGTGAATGTTGGCACTAATCTTGATTTCATGTATCTACATATTTAGTTTTGTTATGCATGTACTACGTACTAGCTAGTCATCTGAGCTTCAATGAAGATGTGTGGACATGGCGAGATGTCAGACCGCCGTGAGATACAGCGAGTCTGGCGAGATGCCGATGGTGGCGTGAAGCCGCATTGTGGCCTGAGCAGCAAGGTCGTGTGATCTGGCACACGTAGATGGTTGAAGCAAGAATGGCTGGCTGGACGGTGAGTTAGTTTGCATGCATGGAGTTATCGGTAGCTGCATGTATAGGTTGGTTAGTGGGCTAGCTAAAGGTTGGTCATGTAGCCGTGCATGCGTTGAGTCTGTTTGTGCATGACCGAGTGTAGAGTTAGTTAGCAGGTGATGCATATCTTGGAGAGATTCTAGGAGGAGATGGTGTTATGCAGGCGTGTGTAGTATAGTGGCCGAGTGTGCGGTCAGCCTAGTGCGCGTCGCGTGAGTTAGTGGCTGGGTGTGGAGTCATTTGTACTGCCTATTTAAGTTCAACAAATGAATGAGAAGGAGGCCGTGAGGGCTGGGAGAAAGAATGTAGTGCATGTGTGTCTCACCGGGAGTGAAAAGCAAAGTTGTGTTCTCCACGGTGAGGTGTGTGTGTGTGTGTGTGTGTGTGTGTGTGTGTGTGTGTGTGTGTGTGTGTGTGTGTGTGTGTGTAACTTCCATGGTGTGTGTTCTTGAGATAAGAGAGAAACCTTGAGAGAGTTGTGCGAGGCAGCTCGAGGTTGAAGAAAGAGAGCGGCGCTGCGAGAGGCAACGCAAACAATTGGTATCAGAGCCTCGTCGATCCGATGCGGCAACGGCGGCGCGCCGAATCCATGTGAGGTGGAGGACGGCGGCACGAGGTGGAGTCTGTCGGTGGCGCGATGTCGCCGGTGGCCCGGTGCGGTGGGATGCCGCAAGATGATGATGCCGTCATGATTGGTGTTGCGAGGGCGTCATCCACGCCGAGAGGTGGCCGCTGCGTCGCGGCGGAGGACGTGGTGATGGGCGCTGTGGCGGTGTCGACCATGACAAGGTGATGCGTGGTGATCGGTGCTGCGATGGCATCATCCACAACAAGATGGTGCGTGGTGATCGGCGCTGCGACGACATCATCCATGGCAAGATGCTCCATGGCGAACGGTGCTGCGATGGCGTCGTCAAGTGGAGGTGGGCTGATCCGCATTGAAGAATAGGATATCAATATTAGGGGGTGAATGTTGGCACTAATCTTGATTTCATGTATCTACATATTTAGTTTTGTTATGCATGTACTACGTACTAGCTAGTCATCGAGCTTCAATGAAGATGTGTGGACATGGCGAGATGTCGGACCGCCGTGAGATCTGCGAGTCTGGCGAGATGCCGATGGTGGCGTGAAGCCGCATTGTGGCGCGAGGCAGCAAGGTCGTGTGATCTGCACACGTAGATGGTTGAAGCAAGAATGGCTGGCTGGACGGTGAGTTAGTTTGCATGCATGGAGTTATCGGTAGCTGCATGTATAGGTTGGTTAGTGGGCTAGCTAAAAGGTTGGTCATGTAGCCGTGCATGCGTTGAGTCTGTTTGTGCATGACCGAGTGTAGAGTTAGTTAGCAGGTGATGCATATCTTGGAGAGATTCTAGGAGGAGATGGTGTTATGCAGACGTGTGTAGTATAGTGGCCGAGTGTGCCGGTCAGCCTAGTGCGTGCGTGCGTGAGTTAGTGGCTGGGTGTGGAGTCATTTGTACTGCCTATTTAAGTTCAACAAATGAATGAGAAGGAGGCCGTGAGGGCTGGGAGAAAGAATGTAGTGCATGTGTGTCTCACCGGGAGTGAAAAGCAAAGTTGTGTTCTCCACGGTGTGTGTGTGTGTGTGTGTGTGTGTGTGTGTGTGTGTGTGTGTGTGTGTGTGTGTGTGTGTGTGTGTGTGTGTGTGTGTGTGTGTGTGTGTGTGTGTGTGTGTGTGTGTAACTTCCATGGTGTGTGTTCTTGAGATAAGAGAGAAACCTTGAGAGAGTTGTGCGAGGCAGCTCGAGGTTGAAGAAAGAGAGCGGCGCTGCGAGAGGCAACGCAAACAATTGGTATCAGAGCCTCGTCGATCCGATGCGGCAACGGCGGCGCGCCGAATCCATGTGAGGTGGAGGACGGCGGCACGAGGTGGAGTCTGTCGGTGGCGCGATGTCGCCGGTGGCCGGGTGCGGTGGGATGCCGCAAGATGATGATGCCGTCATGATTGGTGTTTGAAGACGTCATCCACGTCGAGAGGTGGCGCTGCGTCGCGGCGGAGGACGTGGTGATGGGCGCTGTGACGGTGTCGACCATGACAAGGTGATGCGTGGTGATCGGTGCTGCGATGGCATCATCCACAACAAGATGGTGCGTGGTGATCGGCGCTGCGACGACATCATCCATGGCAAGATGCTCCATGGCGAACGGTGCTGCGATGGCGTCGTCAAGTGGAGGTGGGTGATCCGCATTGAAGAATAGGATATCAATATTAGGGGGTGAATGTTGGCACTAATCTTGATTTCATGTATCTACATATTTAGTTTTGTTATGCATGTACTACGTACTAGCTAGTCATCGAGCTTCAATGAAGATGTGTGGACATGGCGAGATGTCGGACCGCCGTGAGATCTGCGAGTCTGGCGAGATGCCGATGGTGGCGTGAAGCCGCATTGTGGCGCGAGGCAGCAAGGTCGTGTGATCTGACACACGTAGATGGTTGAAGCAAGACTGGCTGGCTGGACGGTGAGTTAGTTTGCATGCATGGAGTTATCGGTAGCTGCATGTATAGGTTGGTTAGTGGGCTAGCTAAAGGTTGGTCATGTAGCCGTGCATGCGTTGAGTCTGTTTGTGCATGACCGAGTGTAGAGTTAGTTAGCAGGTGATGCATATCTTGGAGAGATTCTAGGAGGAGATGGTGTTATGCAGACGTGTGTAGTATAGTGGCCGAGTGTGCGGTCAGCCTAGTGCGTGCGTGCGTGAGTTAGTGGCTGGGTGTGGAGTCATTTGTACTGCCTATTTAAGTTCAACAAATGAATGAGAAGGAGGCCGTGAGGGCTGGGAGAAAGAATGTAGTGCATGTGTGTCTCACCGGGAGTGAAAAGCAAAGTTGTGTTCTCCACGGTGAGTGTGTGTGTGTGTGTGTGTGTGTGTGTGTGTGTGTGTGTGTGTGTGTGTGTGTGTGTGTGTGTGTAACTTCCATGGTGTGTGTTCTTGAGATAAGAGAGAAACCTTGAGAGAGTTGTGCGAGGCAGCTCGAGGTTGAAGAAAGAGAGCGGCGCTGCGAGAGGCAACGCAAACAATTGGTATCGAGCCTCGTCGATCCGATGCGGCAACGGCGGGCGCCGAATCCATGTGAGGTGGAGGACGGCGCACGAGGTGGAGTCTGTCGGTGGCGCGATGTCGCGGTGGCCAGTGCGGTGGGATGCCGCAAGATGATGATGCCGTCATGATTGGTGTTGCGAGGACGTCATCCACGTCGAGAGGTGGCCGCTGCGTGCGGCGGGAGGATGTGGTGATGGGCGCTGTGACGGTGTCGACCATGACAAGGTGATGCGTGGTGATCGGTGCTGCGATGGCATCATCCACAACAAGATGGTGCGTGGTGATCGGCGCTGCGACGACATCATCGATGGCAAGATGCTCCATGGCGAACGGTGCTGCGATGGCGTCGTCAAGTGGAGGTGGGGTGATCCGCATTGAAGAATAGGATATCAATATTAGGGGGTGAATGTTGGCACTAATCTTGATTTCATGTATCTACATATTTAGTTTTGTTATGCATGTACTACGTACTAGCTAGTCATCGAGCTTCAATGAAGATGTGTGGACATGGCGAGATGTCAGACCGCCGTGAGATACAGCGAGTCTGGCGAGATGCCGATGGTGGCGTGAAGCCGCATTGTGGCGCGAGGCAGCAAGGTCGTGTGATACGGCACACGTAGATGGTTGAAGCAAGAATGGCTGGCTGGACGGTGAGTTAGTTTGCATGCATGGAGTTATCGGTAGCTGCATGTATAGGTTGGTTAGTGGGCTAGCTAAAAGGTTGGTCATGTAGCCGTGCATGCGTTGAGTCTGTTTGTGCATGACCGAGTGTAGAGTTAGTTAGCAGGTGATGCATATCTTGGAGAGATTCTAGGAGGAGATGGTGTTATGCAGACGTGTGTAGTATAGTGGCCGAGTGTGCTGGTCAGCCTAGTGCGTGCGTGCGTGAGTTAGTGGCTGGGTGTGGAGTCATTTGTACTGCCTATTTAAGTTCAACAAATGAATGAGAAGGAGGCCGTGAGGGCTGGGAGAAAGAATGTAGTGCATGTGTGTCTCACCGGGAGTGAAAAGCAAAGTTGTGTTCTCCACGGTGAGTGTGTGTGTGTGTGTGTGTGTGTGTGTGTGTGTGTGTGTGTGTGTGTGTGTGTGTAACTTCCATGGTGTGTGTTCTTGAGATAAGAGAGAAACCTTGAGAGAGTTGTGCGAGGCAGCTCGAGGTTGAAGAAGAGAGCGGCGCTGCGAGAGGCAACGCAAACAATTGGTATCGAGCCTCGTCGATCCGATGCGGCAACGGCGGCGCCGAATCCATGTGAGGTGGAGGACGGCGCACGAGGTGGAGTCTGTCGGTGGCGCGATGTCGCGGTGGCGGGTGCGGTGGGATGCCGCAAGATGATGATGCCGTCATGATTGGTGTTTGAAGACGTCATCCACGTCGAGAGGTGGCCGCTGCGCGCGCGGGAGGGCGTGGTGATGGGCGCCTGTGGACGGTGTCGACCATGACAAGGTGATGCGTGGTGATCGGTGCTGCGATGGCATCATCCACAACAAGATGGTGCGTGGTGATCGGCGCTGCGACGACATCATCCATGGCAAGATGCTCCATGGCGAACGGTGCTGCGATGGCGTCGTCAAGTGGAGGTGGGTGATCCGCATTGAAGAATAGGATATCAATATTAGGGGGTGAATGTTGGCACTAATCTTGATTTCATGTATCTACATATTTAGTTTTGTTATGCATGTACTACGTACTAGCTAGTCATCTGAGCTTCAATGAAGATGTGTGGACATGGCGAGATGTCAGACCGCCGTGAGATACAGCGAGTCTGGCGAGATGCCGATGGTGGCGTGAAGCCGCATTGTGGCGCGAGGCAGCAAGGTCGTGTGATACGGCACACACGTAGATGGTTGAAGCAAGACTGGCTGGCTGGACGGTGAGTTAGTTTGCATGCATGGAGTTATCGGTAGCTGCATGTATAGGTTGGTTAGTGGGCTAGCTAAAAGGTTGGTCATGTAGCCGTGCATGCGTTGAGTCTGTTTGTGCATGACCGAGTGTAGAGTTAGTTAGCAGGTGATGCATATCTTGGAGAGATTCTAGGAGGAGATGGTGTTATGCAGACGTGTGTAGTATAGTGGCCTAGTGTGCCGGTCAGCCTAGTGCGTGCGTGCGTGAGTTAGTGGCTGGGTGTGGAGTCATTTGTACTGCCTATTTAAGTTCAACAAATGAATGAGAAGGAGGCCGTGAGGGCTGGCAGAAAGAATGTAGTGCATGTGTGTCTCACCGGGAGTGAAAAGCAAAGTTGTGTTCTCCACGGTGAGGTGTGTGTGTGTGTGTGTGTGTGTGTGTGTGTGTGTGTAACTTCCATGGTGTGTGTTCTTGAGATAAGAGAGAAACCTTGAGAGAGTTGTGCGAGGCAGCTCGAGGTTGAAGAAAGAGAGCGGCGCTGCGAGAGGCAACGCAAACAATTGGTATCAGAGCCTCGTCGATCCGATGCGGCAACGGCGGCGCGCCGAATCCATGTGAGGTGGAGGACGGCGGCACGAGGTGGAGTCTGTCGATGGCGCGATGTCGCCGGTGGCCGGGTGCGGTGGGATGCCGCAAGATGATGATGTCGTCATGATTGGTGTTGCGAGGACGTCATCCACGTCGAGAGGTGGCCGCTGCGTGCGGCGGGAGGACGTGGTGATGGGCGCTGTGACGGTGTCGACCATGACAAGGTGATGCGTGGTGATCGGTGCTGCGATGGCATCATCCACAACAAGATGGTGCGTGGTGATCGGCGCTGCGACGACATCATCCATGGCAAGATGCTCCATGGCGAACGGTGCTGCGATGGCGTCGTCAAGTGGAGGTGGGTGATCCACATTGAAGAATAGGATATCAATATTAGGGGGTGAATGTTGGCACTAATCTTGATTTCATGTATCTACATATTTAGTTTTGTTATGCATGTACTACGTACTAGCTAGTCATCTGAGCTTCAATGAAGATGTGTGGACATGGCGAGATGTCAGACCGCCGTGAGATACAGCGAGTCTGGCGAGATGTCGATGGTGGCGTGAAGCCGCATTGTGGCGCGAGGCAGCAAGGTCGTGTGATACGGCACACACGTAGATGGTTGAAGCAAGACTGGCTGGCTGGACGGTGAGTTAGTTTGCATGCATAGAGTTATCGATAGCTGCATGTATAGGTTGGTTAGTGGGCTAGCTAAAAGGTTGGTCATGTAGCCGTGCATGCGTTGAGTCTGTTTGTGCATGACCGAGTGTAGAGTTAGTTAGCAGGTGATGCATATCTTGGAGAGATTCTAGGAGGAGATGGTGTTATGCAGACGTGTGTAGTATAGTGGCCGAGTGTGCCGGTCAGCCTAGTGCGTGCGTGCGTGAGTTAGTGGCTGGGTGTGGAGTCATTTGTACTGCCTATTTAAGTTCAACAAATGAATGAGAAGGAGGCCGTGAGGGCTGGGAGAAAGAATGTAGTGCATGTGTGTCTCACCGGGAGTGAAAAGCAAAGTTGTGTTCTCCACGGTGAGGTGTGTGTGTGTGTGTGTGTGTAACTTCCATGGTGTGTGTTCTTGAGATAAGAGAGAAACCTTGAGAGAGTTGTGCGAGGCAGCTCGAGGTTGAAGAAAGAGAGCGGCGCTGCGAGAGGCAACGCAAACAATTGGTATCAGAGCCTCGTCGATCCGATGCGGCAACGGCGGCGCGCCGAATCCATGTGAGGTGGAGGACGGCGGCACGAGGTGGAGTCTGTCGGTGGCGCGATGTCGTCGGTGGCCGGGTGCGGTGGGATGCCGCAAGATGATGATGCCGTCATGATTGGTGTTGCGAGGATGTCATCCACGTCGAGAGGTGGCCGCTGCGTGCGGCGGGAGGACGTGGTGATGGGCGCTCTGACGGTGTCGACCATGACAAGGTGATGCGTGGTGATCGGTGCTGCGATGGCATCATCCACAACAAGATGGTGCGTGGTGATCGGCGCTGCGACGACATCATCCATGGCAAGATGCTCCATGGCGAACGGTGCTGCGATGGCGTCGTCAAGTGGAGGTGGGTGATCCGCATTGAAGAATAGGATATCAATATTAGGGGGTGAATGTTGGCACTAATCTTGATTTCATGTATCTACATATTTAGTTTTGTTATGCATGTACTACGTACTAGCTAGTCATCTGAGCTTCAATGAAGATGTGTGGACATGGCGAGATGTCAGACCGCCGTGAGATCTGACGAGTCTGGCGAGATGCCGATGGTGGCGTGAAGCCGCATTGTGGCGCGAGGCAGCAAGGTCGTGTGATACGGCACACACGTAGATGGTTGAAGCAAGACTGGCTGGCTGGACGGTGAGTTAGTTTGCATGCATAGAGTTATCGATAGCTGCATGTATAGGTTGGTTAGTGGGCTAGCTAAAAGGTTGGTCATGTAGTCGTGCATGCGTTGAGTCTGTTTGTGCATGACCGAGTGTAGAGTTAGTTAGCAGGTGATGCATATCTTGGAGAGATTCTAGGAGGAGATGGTGTTATGCAGACGTGTGTAGTATAGTGGCCGAGTGTGCCGGTCAGCCTAGTGCGTCGCGCGTGAGTTAGTGGCTGGGTGTGGAGTCATTTGTACTGCCTATTTAAGTTCAACAAATGAATGAGAAGGAGGCCGTGAGGGCTGGGAGAAAGAATGTAGTGCATGTGTGTCTCACGGGAGTGAAAAGCAAAGTTGTGTTCTCCACGGTGAGGTGTGTGTGTGTGTGTGTGTGTGTGTGTGTGTGTGTGTGTGTGTGTGTGTGTGTGTGTGTGGCGAGGTGAATGAGTGAGGAGGCGCAATGGCGGCGTGCAGCAGTGCGTTGGAGGCTGGGTCCGGTGAGGTGCGATGGCGGTGCGTGTGGAGCGAGGTGGGTCGCGCGTGGATCGCGGGGGATGCGAGTGTGCGGTGGAGGACGCATGGGAGAGGTGGCTGGGGGGTGCGATGGTGCGGGGATCAGTGATGGGCGCTAGTCGACGTGGTGGTGGGGCGCATGACTGGATGCATGGAGTGGGCAGTATGGGTAGATGGAGGATCATAGTGCATGGATGTGCGTCAAGTGATGTGTGATGTGTTAGTCTAGAGTATGAATGTGTCATCGTGAGTGAGATGCGATTGGAAGCGCGTGGCAGCGAGGTGGTGGCATGTGCGAGAAGTGTGGGATGGAGTGCAGAGTGCTGCAGTAGGTGTCAGGCTGGTAGTGGTTGCATAGTGGTTGGCTGGTAGCATGAGGTGTTGGTACTGTGGGTAGATGTAGGGATGGTGTCTGAGCTGTAGGTGAGTAGTTGGAGTGTGAGGTTGGTTGAGTGTGTAGGAGCTAGGCTGGGAGCGTATGGCGTTAGTGTGCATGCAGGGTGAGGTTGGTGTGGTATGGAGTGCGGTGTAGGTGGTGTAGGTGATGTGGTCAGTTGTAGGTTGGTGAGGAAGATGTAAGTGTGTCAGGCAGAATGTGGTAGTGTGAGCGGCGTGGAGGTGAGTGCGAGGGGTTGCGGTGGCAGGGCTGTCGAGGAGTGGATGTGAGCATGAGTGGGGCTGAGTGGATGGATCGAGGTGGACGTGAGTGGGCATGCAGATGGTGGTGGTGAGCGCGTTCGGATGTATGGAGATTGAGTCGGCACTGTGGATGGATAGCATGTGTGGCAGTGTCATGGGTGCAGGCGTGACTAGCTGGAGACGTGTGTAGGATGTGCGAGGTGAAGTGGACATTGGGATGGATGTGGCTGATCTGATTGGAGATGCAGGGTATGCAGAGTGTGGTGGTGCGTTGTGCTGGGGAGAGGTCAGGTGGGTAGGTGCAGGTGTAGGGCATGATGGGTGGATCGTGGTGTCGGGAGTATGTGCTGCGATTGTGAGTGTGAGTGGCGGTGCTGAGGTGTTGGTGTGGTGGATGTGAGTGGTGTGGTATGGGGGTTGTGAGGTGAGGGTGGAATGTATAGTGCATGGTGAGTGAGTAGTGGTAGTCTGGAGGATACATGGAGGTGGGTCAGGGGGTGAGTGGTGAGGCGTGTGGAGGTCTGGTGGTAGGTAGGTTGGTATGTGGTCAGTTGGAGACTGAGGAGCAGAGAGTGAGGAGGTGGTGGGGGAATGGAGGTACGGGTGGTCGTGTGGTGGGGTGTGGGTGCTAGAGGATGAGAGTGGAGAGTGAGTGACAGTGGAGCGTGCGGTAAGGGTGGGTGCAGCATACAGATGAGGATGGCTGATGGATAGATGAGAGAGTTCGCAGAGTGATGGCTGTGGCGTGGCATGGTGGTATGGCGGTGTAGGGGTGCGCAGTGAGCGTGAGCTCAGTGCGTGGAGGTGGGATCGTGCGTCTGGTGCGTGGATGGTGGACGTGGTATGGGTGGACGTGGGCGGATGGGAAGTCGTGATATAATGGATGGGTAGAAGACTAGTATGCCGTACGAGCGATGAGATTGAGAGTGGGTGACGAAAAGGCTGTGGTGATGGTCAGATGGGCAGTAGGCGTTGACCTGAGCGTGTGATGGGTATGGTTGGATGATAGGTGAGGTGTTGGAGACGGTGGTAGGGTGTGTAGAGTGGTGGAGTATGGAGTGTGGCTGTCGGGCGTGAGGACATGGTAGGCGAGAGTGTGCGATGTGCAGTGGTGAGAGTGTGCTGGATGTGTGAGAAGAGAAGGTGGGCAGAAGTAGGGAAGTGGTATGTCTGGAGTGTGATGTGAATGAGTGTGTGGTGGATAGGTGGTCGAGATGGTGCTGCTGTGGATTGTTGCGGAGTGTGATGCGTGAGTTGTGCATGAGAAATGCAGTTGTGAGATGTATAGTGGCCGAGTGTGCGGACAGCCTAGTGCGTGCGTGCGTGAGTTAGTGGCTGGGTGTGGAGTCATTTGTACTGCCTATTTAAATTCAACAAATGAATGAGAAGGAGGCCGTGAGGGCTGGGAGAAAGAATGTAGTGCATGTGTGTATCACCGGGAGTGAAAAGCAAAGTTGTGTTCTCCATGGTGAGGTGTGTGTGTGTGTATGTGTGTGTTTATGTGTGTGTAACTTCCATGGTGTGTGTTCTTGAGATAAGAAAGAAACCTCGAAAGAGTTGTGCGAGGCAGCTCGATGTTGAAGAAGGAGAGCGGCGCTGGGCTAAGCTTTTCCATCGAAGTATTAAAGCTGGTGTGTTTTGTTCGGCTTGCGGAAGAGAACAGACTTTGTATCACTGGTTTTAGGCACGTCCGCACTTGGTCCTATTGTGGAAGCATTAGCGCTCGGAGTTGGGAGCTCTGGTGGTTTTTTTTTAAAAAGGAGAATGACCCCCGGCCTCTGCATCTGGGAGATGCATACGGTCATTTTATTGATTATTTTCGAGGACCTTACAAAGCATAACAACAATATGCCTGAATCCGCCATCTTTGCAGCATCTGCCGATACTCCTATTCAAATGATGAAGGGGTGCAAGCTGGGCCACATACACATACCTCTCACCTAAGCCTGACATCTAAAGCCGGAGGCCCCGATCGAGCGAATGTCGATGTGTCGATGTGTTTGCATGGCAAGCTTCCGACATCCCCGGTGTTCCCAGGGAGGTGATTGAGCACCACCTTGTTGTCTGCCCCCATACGCGGACCGTCAAGGAAAAGGTCAGAAAGCAAGCTTTGGAACGACAAGAGTTCATCATAGAATGACTGAATGTGTGTCATTTATCTGATGGTGGCAGAGCTTCACGAGGGATCGACTTCACGAACGTGAACCACGTGGTGCTCTTCGACTACCCCCGCGACCCGAGCGAGTACGTGCGCAGGGTCGGCAGGACAGCGTGTGGCGCATCGGGCGACGGCAAGGCTTTTGTGTTTGCGGTGGGCAAGCAGGTGTCCCTGGCCAGGAGGGTGATGGAGAGGAACCTCAAGGGGCATCCGCTACATGACGTCCCGTGCTTCTAGTTCTAGAATTGGGGCTGATGATGCTCCTCTCCCCCACACACAGCTCTATCTAGTATTTGTAGTATATGATGATGTATACGCACTACTGTCACATCTAGGAAGGATATGTATGCCTGTGTGCTGCTGATGATACATTTATTTAAGTAAAAAATGTGTACAATGAGAAGGGCGAGGTGTTTAATAACATTCAAAAAAAGTGCAAGGCACTCATGTTCAGATGATTCAGTGCTGCCAGATTCATAAGAGCATACAGTATAAGCCGGACTTCACTTGTTAATGCTGCTGTGCTCATCAGTTCAGAAAGGTGTAGAAAGCATAAGAAGAAAGATGTGGTGGAAGAGGTAGCTGATGTAAGCAGATGAGATGAGAGCACGGGAACGATAATTCAACCCGGAGCACAGGATCAGATGAGCCTGTGAACAGTACCTTGATTTAAAATAGAAAGAAAATCAAACAATTCCAAATTGTTTTTAGGTGCAAGATGCTCATGTGCGTGAACTCCGTGCAATATTTTTTGAAGTTTAGACATTCAAGGAGCTCGTGGCAAAAATGACAAAATCAGGCATGAACAGTGCGATTTTCAAAAGTTTCTCAGACTTCCGAATTTTGTCTTTTGTTTGCCACGAGCTCCACGGAGTTCACGCACACGAGCATCTTGCACCACATAAAAAATTTTGGAATATTTTAAATCGCGGTACTGTTCATGCCCGGGATCATTTGAGCCAGGGCACCAAATCGCCGCTCTCGCACGGGTAGTTGAACTCTGCTGACTGACTACTGGCGGATGTGGAAGAGCTGCAGCTTGGCGCTGTGGAGAATGGCGTGGGTCCGCTCGTTGGCGGCGTCGCGGGCGCCCAGCTCCCGGATCTCCTCCTCCCACTTGTTCACCCTCTCCGTGTGGATCCTGACACGCAAAATAGCAAGCAGATGATGGGCAACCGAGGAGGCAGGAGCAAGCAAGATATGATGCTGCGAGAGGATTATTTCGTTACTTACGTGCAGAGGCGGTCCTCGAAGTCGGCGGCGAGGTCCTTGAGCATGCCGCGCCTAGAGTCCATCATCTCCTGACATCTGCGGATCGTTCGTTCATGTCTCCGGCCTGTAAGACATCCAACATAGTCGATGTATTGAGGATAAAGCAATCACACAAAGCACGACACCGAGATTTGCTAACGAGGTTCACCATTGATTAGAAGATTTAGCTTGCATGAATCGCTATTGGTTTGATAAAAATAATAACAATCATTTCAGTTAAGAAAAAGTCCATTATTTAAAAATAGTTAGATTTTTTAAAAAGAAATGAAAATGAAAAATAAAAAGAAAGAGGAAAGTAAAAATAGAAGAATAGCCGGACAAAAAAATTGAAAAAAAACTAAAACCAAACAATGGTACTAAACCATGCACCCGGCACTTGTTACAGTCAGGGACATCAATCGCTGAATACGGACAATACCTAGTGGAACAGAAAGACCCATGAGCCTGGTGGAACCATCGGGGTACTAAACCAAGCGGCCAGAGCTTTCTGGTCTAGTACCACCGCGCCAATTGACGAGAATTGCAATAGAGGGATGGCTATAAAGGCTTGGTGCCCGGAAAAATATTTTTCACATGCTCCGTCCGTCTAACTGTGCGAGCATAATTTTTCTTTTTTCTCCGTTTTAGTTAACTCGGCTTAACTAAATCATTTTAGTTTTTTATCCGAAAAAGCGAATGTCAAACAGTTTCCAAATTTTAGAACTAAAACTAATAAAAACAAAAACTGAAAAAACGAAGATTTTGGTTAGTTTTTTTTTCGGTTCTGTTTTGCACTGCCTGACTATTTGCCGCCCGCAAGCGGAAAATAGTTTATGGCAAGGCCGCAGCGTCGATGAGTTGGGCCAGCCCAACCAACCCCTAAGAAGGTGACTAGCAATTGGACCATTTAGGGAAAATAATACCCTATTTTGCTGCCGGCGAGTGATCCACCCAAAAAAGGACCTGACGAATCCCCAAGCGAAAATAAGTCGGCTGATAAATAGACACTCTAAAACTATTTTTGTTCTTTCCCGCAAAAAAGAAACTATTTTGTTGTCAGTTCGATAGTATATATATGGGCTGGCTGTGCGAAGCAACAAGCAAAGCACCTACAGCGCCATGGCCAGCACTAGAGGCGCATGTGCTCCACTCGCGCTCGCGGCCTTCGTCTTCCTCGTGTGTGCGGCGGCCACGGTTGTCTACACCACCAGCTTCTCTCTGTCAACAGCGCTACTAGCCGTCTCCGGCCTACGCGCAGTCGACGTGTTCACCATCCCACATGCACCTTTAACCACCAAAAGCAGCGGCGGCTCGAACGTCGGCGGGCCTCTCCACACCAGCCTCCACACGTGCCGCAAGCCAAAGCTGCCGCCAAATCCGCTCCCGCCCTTCTACTGCTGCCCACCGGCGTCCGCTTCATCATCGGAGCCAATCAACTTCACTCTCCCGGACCCGGCGGAACCGCTCAGGGTCCGGCGGCCCGTGCATGCCGTGGGGGCGGAGTACATGGCCAAGTACGAGCGCGCCATCGCGCTGATGAAGGCGCTGCCCCACACCGACCCGCGCAGCTTCTACCAGCTGGCCAACATCCACTGCGCCTACTGCACCGGCTCCTACCGCCAGACGGGGAACCCGGAGCTGGACATGCAGATCCACTTTTCGTGGTTCTTCTTCCCCTTCCATCGCGCCTACCTCTACTTCTTCGAGCGCATCGCCGCCAAGCTGCTTGGGGAGCCCGACTTCGCGCTGCCCTTCTGGAGCTGGGACGTGCCGGACGGGATGCGGATGCCGCCGGAGTTCGCCAACTCCTCCTCGCCGCTGTACGATCCTGTCCGGAACCCAAGGCACGCGCCACCCAGTCTCGTGGACCTGGGCTTCGTCGGCGTGGACAGCAACCGCACAGACGAGCAGCAGATCCAGTACAACCTTAGGACCATGTACAAGCAGGTGCGTCACCTACGTACGCTACTAGTACTTCCTTTTTATTTTTGAACTTTTCTTTTGCAGAATATTTTGGAACTTACTTAGTACTTCCTTCATCTGTAATTTCTTGTGGCTCAAAAGGATGTATCTAGACTTACTTTAGTAATAGATATATCTGTTTAAGCGATAAGTAATTTCGGACCAAGGCTTATATGATTCCTCACTAAACGATAAATCTGGCCTGTCTGACTACTGTATTTCAGATGATTGGCAATGCAGCTTTGCCGTCCCTCTTCCATGGCCAGCCCTTCCGTGCTGGTCAGTTTGACAAGCCAGGCCCTGGGACAGTGGAGCTGTCGCCACACAACAGGGTGCACACCTGGACTGGCGACATAGCTCTCACCAACGTGGAGAACATGGGAACCTACTACTCAGCCGGCCGAGACCCACTCTTCTACCCACACCACAGCAACATAGATCGCCTGTGGGAGGCATGGCGCGAAGTCGGCGCTGCCCGTGGTTACCGTGGCCATGTCGACTTCACGGACCGTGACTGGCTCGACTCCTCCTTCCTCTTCTACGACGAGGAGTCCCGCCTAGTGCGGATCACCGTCCGTGACGTGCTCGACACAGAGAAGCTCCGGTACAAGTTTGATGGCGTTGGCATGCCGTGGGTGCACGCACACCCACCTACAACTCCAAACATGAGCAAAAATAAAGCCTTGCTCAAGTCCGTCAGAATCCCACTATCCCTTCACAAAGTTGTGACCGTAGAGGTAAGACGACCGCAAGTGCTTCGAAGCATGGAAGAGAAGGAGGCACGTGAGGAAGTATTGGTGATCGAGGGCATTGAGACTGACGGAATAGAAATGGTCAAGTTCGACGTCTACGTGAATGCTATGGAGCACGAGAAGGTGGAGCCCAGCGGGCGCGAGCTAGCAGGGAGCTACATGTGCTTGAGTCATCCACGTATCGACGGCACAGGCAAGAGGATGCTTGTAGAAACAAGCATGAGGGTGGCATTGAACGAGCTCTTGGAAGATTTGGATGCTGATGGTGATGACACCGTGACCGTGACATTGGTGCCCAGACATGGCAAGGTTAAAATCAGAAGCCTGAGAATAGTGTACATGGTGGAGTGAGATTACAGTACCAACAAATTGCATAATTTATTGTAAATTTGGAGTGAGATTATAGTTATGGAAGCGAATCATCAAGTTGTGATATCTGCAGCTGTATGAAATACCCAATGTGCCCTTAAAGCCAGAAAATACTACAAACAAATTTGTTGTAGCATTGCGTAATTTGGGCACTATCCCGAAAATAAAATACCCTAAATGATTTGATGTACTATAAAAGAACTCAGGAAATAGTGCGAGCCAATGTCTCTTATATTGTAGTACATCCATGCCACTCAAACGGGTAGTTCAGCTTTTTTGAAAAGCGGAAATGACAATCTTTGTCTTGGCTTTGTAAATCTGAAAGGAAGTGCAATATATCTTGTACATACCCAAAGTATACAATACAGATGAACAAAAAGCAAATTTGAAGTGCTAAAATCATAAATACTCGTATTTGATTTTTTTTAGGCAAAACTACTGATATTTGATGGTCTAGATTAAATTACATAAACAAATTGTGAAGGATAAAGGCCAAACAAGCCCGCCGTGGATGCACGGTGGTAGCATTTGCTTATCGTGTTCCATACGCACTCGATAAATCAACATGCACACCTAATTTTATTTACATCAACATAGTTTTCTTTTCATCTTTTCTTAATAATTATTTTGGAACTGACTGAATTCAATAAAGATTGAAAAACTATGTTCATATTGATGTAATTTTTACGATTATAGGGCTAACCAACACTTTCATATTTTATTGGGAAGATGGTAAAAGTCCTACAATAAGATTTTTTTTGAATGTAATCAACAATATTTAGTGACTTTAAATATTAGTACTCAACTAATTTATGCATGGCTGGTAAATCTAAACATTGATTTTTTTCATATTAGACATTGATTTTAATAATACATATTTATATGAGCTCAAATTATTTAAGAGTTTTTTCACCCAATGGGGCAGAATTTCTATTTATATTCACGCTTGTATTTTGTGTATATAATTTTTATGGTTCACAAAATTCAACTTTGTTCAATTGGCACACATATTCAATTTTGAATATCATCTAGCCATTTGGTTAGTGGACGCTCTCTCTCTTACTGCATCACATCTAAGATATTCTTAATTTATGAAACGTCACAAAAGATAGATCTTCATAGTTGTACGTACACATGTAACGTATGTCATAGTTTAATAACAAATTATATTTTATATGTCTTTGCAATTATATCTAAAAGTAAAAAATGATCATTATGAATGTATCATGTTTCGATAAAGGTGCTTTTTTATTGACTCATCATCATGAAGCATCAAGTGGATACACAACACAAAGAGTAGACACCGGCCTATGCACAACTAGGATGCACGCAACCGACACCAACACGCGCGCGCACACACACGCGACATAATCTGTCGGCAAAAAGCAAAGCCATACAAGACCAAAGCTATGGCAAGCAGATGAAAAACAAAGAAAAAGATAAAGCACCTCGCCGGAGCAATCATCAAAGGAATAGAAACAAGAACCACCATTAGAAACACATGTTCTGCGGAAAAGGTTCTCCAAAAGCGACGCCTACAGTAAGGGAACAGTGCACAAGCATTGATGTCGCCCGATCAACCACCAAGGGCAGATAGTTGGTTTTCACCCCGTAGAAAGTCCGAGTAAACTCCAAACAATGCATGTATCAAGAAAACAGATAGATATCCGTCTTTGGCAGGTACAACCAATGAAGGTAAAACCTAGGGTTTTCACCCCAGAAATCGATACTCGATGCCCAAAAGAACACCACAAAAAGCAAAATCACCATGTGTCGCTGCCCCCACTTGCCAAGAATTTTGCTGCAATATAGCGATTGTCTGGCTCACGGTCGCACATACATGGTTTGGACGTAGACATACGCAAATGAAACCACGTCCGCGGGATGAGTAGTGAAGTGTTGCCTTCTCCCCATCCAATGAAGTTCTTTATCCTCCGAGCTTTGCCGATCTTCAAACATAATGGCCAAGAGCATCACCGAAGCACCTTGGTAATCTCTTACCGGATATACCCGATGGTTTCGCCGTATTGTGCGGTTGAAGGTTGCTATGAATCATGCCAAGGCCCACTGCCATTGCCGGTGAGGGCGCCGCATCGAGGCTACATTGTGCTCCCGAAAGCACGTGGATCGGGAATGCGAGGGGGAGGCGGCGGCCATGACGGTGACTATGTGTGTCATCCCCAGAGGCTGTACCATCTTCATCCCATCGGTTAGGAGACAGATTCCCCACGGCATGGGGGACGTGTGACGCATAGCTCCGCTGCAATCCGACCAGCTCTCGCGCAGGGTATCCACATGTGCAACATCATGTCAATCTCGTCAAAGTTGCCAAGCCGCACATGCCAGAGCACAACAGTGTGTCATCGACGGAGGCATAGAGGGGGCAATTTAGGGTTGGGGCTGGAGGTGGAGAACGAGATGCATGGGAAGAGGAAAATGGTGCCCCGCTGGACGTCTGCTGCTGTTTGGCCTCCTCCCGCGGCAGCGAGGGGATGGACTGCGGTGACTAGGTCTTTCTTGGGTGGCGGTGGGGCCTCTGAAGTCGCCTGGAGGCGACCTGGAGGTAGACGTTTTTGTTATGAATAAGTTGGTAGATAATTGCCCATAGATAACCGCAAATGTGTGTGTCAGTTCAAGATATGAATCCAAATATGTATCTCAATATTTAATCCAAATATGTATATATAAGCGCCTACATCTGTACTATGTTCTCAAAAAAATATTTAATACTTTGCACATTCTCTAGAATATTTTCGCCTTCATTGCTTTGAGCATATAGCCAGCACGACCAAGAGTCCATGTATGGAGTTTGTCACGGTACACAATCTGTATCTTTCATGCTATCTAATCATGTGATGGTACTATGTTTTATGGCTTGGTCCTCACTATAAGCGTAAATACGTACCATTGAAGCGTCCATCATCCATTTCCCTTCCTCCATCCAACGGCTAGCCATTAGTGACGCGCTTGGCAGCCGCCATACACCTCAACCCGGTCCGTTGAAGGCAGCTTTTTTTCATGTCGGATGTTTTGTTATTTGCTAACACTGTTGGACCTGCACGACACGGTTCTTAAAGTGTCATTTTGTCTGTATCACTGTAAACGGCTAAATCGACAGTTTCCAGCGAGTCGGACCCGATCGATGCTCTAGAGCACACGTGCGTGGCCCTGGCGGGGTGTGTCTGTACGTGGTGTGCAGGTACTTTCCTCTAATCACCTCCTTAATCTCCTTCATCCCTTCTACAGAACCAAGACTTACACGAAAAATAGGCACCTCGATTTTCTGATTCCATGCAAGCGATTGGATCGTAGTTCGTTCACTCTATATGTTGACTTTGGTGTTTAGAGCCTTTTTTATGAACTTTGACAAATTCATGACACATGGTCGACCATTTGAAGTTTCCTTTGAGGAGTATTTTCACCTTGCTGTTTGCCACGACTTTCATGTTGTGCGTTTTCTGTTTCACAAATTATAGACGAGGAGATATACATGTGACCAGTGTACTGTAATATGCATATCACCCTCCTAATCTCATTCACTAGTCTCTTTTAATCTACACAACCGTGCTTCAATTAAGATAAGTTGTACACGAAAAAGATGCACATCGACATTGTGCTTCCATACAGGCGATTGGTCCGTGATTTCATTGTCTGGAAATGTTCAATTTCGTGTTTATGTTTGAAGCTATTTTCGATGAATTTCAACAAATTCGTCGCGAACGGTGGATTGCTTGAATTTTTGTTTGACCAGTAGCTTCATCTCTCCGTTTCACACGACTTTCATGTTGCACTTATTCTATTTCGACAGTCGTAGACGGATACTTATACATCTCACTAGTCCCTTATAATCTCCCTATTTACGGTACAACAGTGCTTCGAACTTGTGGAATCGCTGTCACGTGTGAGTGCTGTTGATGTGAACGCGCGCGCGCGCGCGCGCGTGTGTGTGTGTGTTATTCATGCAAACGGGCGGGTGAGCTCACGTATATGTGTGTGTTATTCATGCGAACGTGTGTGTACTGTCATGCGTGCGTTCTACTGTAACCTCTCTTTTTTCATGTTAATTCCTAATCTCAATGCATGTATGCAACCAAACATCGGATAGGAATTTCTTTCACAATGCAGGCAAACCATATGCGGGTGACCAAAGAACATGCAAACGCCGTATGTGGCTCTCTATCTCCTCAACCAGGCTCTACTCAGTCTGGTCCGTTTTTTCCATGCAACTTCTAAAAATCAGTGCACTTAAGCAAACACACCCTAAATGATCATTAGCTGCTTACCTTATCCTGCTAATTACCGAGTACAGCAGAGAACCCAACTAGCATCCCTCCCTGTAGCACAAAGCAGGGATGCTATGCCGCACCGTCCCGTCACATGCATATGGTACTGTACCCGATTTAGCTGATACGTACATGGACTATTGGTAGTGTGGGATTTCCACAGTAGTATGTACTATTGGTCTACAAGGACGGATAGCGGATAGATTGATGGAAACAATAGTGCTTGGACCACACTAGTGAAGGAAAGCTTACCAGTGTCCTGTGCATTTTCCACTTCACTGGTGAGCAATGCATTCATAACTGGTAACTCGTCGGTGGTAACTTGACAGCAGTGACTAGCGAGCATAGCCGTCCAACATGGTATCGTGACCACTAGTGACAATGGCGAAGAATTGTACATCATTTGTAAGTACTCTACCAGTGTCGAGCGCTTTTATCTGTTCATCCCTGGTATATTTTCTAATTTTATAAAAATAGAACATAATTAATCAAAACAACAAAAACAAAATTTAAACCCTTTCAGAAAATAAAGCACAAATGCAATTTTTTTAGCTTGCATGATGTATTCATGTCATTCATCCATGGTATATTCATGTCAATTATATTCATGTCAATTATACCAGTGTCAATTACCAAATTCCACTTTCTTTATTTTGCACATAGATCCAATTTTGAATGCCATCCATGAAAGTTTAAGCTGTGCAAGTGGTTGTGTGCTATAATTCTTGTGGCTCATGAAACCATCAACAAACCTCTGACTATTGTTGTATCTTGATAATGAGATGAGATGACGCCCACTGTAGTCGGATCTAGCCAATTAATACAAGATCTAGACTTTTCATTGGTGCATAGAAATAACAATCATTGAAGCCAACCACTAGAGGCCAAACCAGTCGCTGTATCATCTTCAATGTCTGACTATAGCACACATCATCATATCTCATTATCAAGGTACAACAATAGTTCCCCTAGAAAAGGTACAACAATAGTTCCCCTAGAAAAGGTACAACAATAGTTGAAGGTCTGTGAATGGTTTGATGAGCCACAAGAATTATATCGCCCAATCGCTTCCACTGCTTAAAGGAGTCATAGATGGATTGGCCGACTCCACCGACTACAACTTCTTGACTACTACCTCCATCCTGATTTATTAGCCCCCCTCATATTTAGGGTCGTCATAGTTCGACCATAATTTCAACTAATAAAGTATAAATCACCCATAGCAAAAATAGTATCATTGAAAACTATAACCAAATATGAATCCAATGCTATAATTTTTTTATGACATGCACTAATATTTTGTTAGTTAAATTTATGGTCAAAATTTAGCTAAAAAACGAAGGGGGCCAATAAACCAGGAAGTATTATTGTAAAATTGTGTGATTTGGTTTCTAACCAAAGGAGAAGACACATAGAGGTAGATGGGTACGAGCGAACTCGTTTTACATCAAAATAGCACATCAACGGGAAAAGTTGGTCTTTTTTAACACAAGACATGCACATACACTCACCCCTATGAACACCTCTGAGATACTTAGTCGACACAACATCCTGAAATGGTTGAAGTCACCACACGTGCCTTGGTAGTCGAGAGGAGTGTCTCCTCTCACTGAATGAACATCATCGGAAAGTGTAAATAAATTCAGAAAAATGCAAGCACCAATGCCAAGTCTAGTGAGCTGATTCCACCACAAGAAAACTACGATCTGAGGTGCACTCATTCGCAAAAGTTTGTCCTCCTGAAAAGAAAACGTGATAGATTCGTGACATGTACATTTTGACTGCTCAATTAAAAGGTGATTAGCTTTGCTCACAGCTCTCCTCCTCTTGATCACTAGACAAGGAACACCACTTAGTTCGGTAAAACTTCACGTACCATTTTACCAATTAATGCCAACTCACATACCTGTGTACCAGGGTCAACCTCACGTACGCTACGTACAGAACGCAGTTACCCAAAGCTTAGCACGTTTCCCTTGCTTTTTGTCTTCTTTCGTTTCCAGCACAAAGCTTAGTTCCAGCGTCCACCGCTCTGAAAGCTTGTCTCATTTGCTTATCATTGTCATCTTCTCTTTTGGAGTTATTGAAAAGTCATAACATTAATTTATTGCAAGGAATATTTGTAGAATTTATAATGATGGAAAAAATGTTTCATACTCCCCCTATATACTAATATTAAGACTTTTTAGATCCCTAATCTAAAATGTTTTATACTATTTTACAGAGACATCACATGCTTTCCCCAGAGTACCCTGCAATAAAACATGTAAAATTTATTAATTTTTTCAGTTTAGATGAATGTATATGATAAATACGTACATCTATAAGGCAGTGACATTCAGACATGTGACTAGAATAAAATGGGTATGTGTGGAATAATCTCAAGGAAATTAAGATTGCAACGATGAGGCGACAGGGAAATAAACTACATGATGTCAATGTCTGGACCAAGATATTGGTGACGAAATTGTATGTGCGGAAGGTGACATAAATTTGTAGTATGAACTCTAAAATCTTGCACGCAAGCGCTCGAACCACATTACTCGAAAGCTTACCAGTGATGTATGCAATTTACCACTTCACTAGCAAGCAAAGCGTTCATCACTGGCAACTGGCCAGTGGTAGGTGGTTAACAAGTGCCTCACTCGTCAGGGGTAACTTGACATTAGTGACTGGCGAGCATAGCTGTCCGACTTGGTAACATGACCACCGTTGACATGGGCGTAGAATTGCACATTATTGGAAGTATTGTACAAGCGACAATCAATTTTATCTGCTTGTCGCTTTTATATTGTATAAAATAATAAATAATTATTCAAAAAACAAAAACAAATTTTAATCCCCTTAGAAAAAAAAGCACAAGCACAACTTTATTTTTCTAGCCCGCATGATGTATTCATGTCATTCATACTAGGTATATTCATGTCATTTACACACAATTTCATTATTTTTCTGTCCTACCTATCAATTAAGTGTGTCAGTGCCACTTGCTATTTTTTTTCATTGATTTTGGTGCGGTATAGACAAGAGTTCTTCTTTGTTACTCGGTTGTATGTCCACACTCCATCTCCAGGAAGGAATCAAATCAGCCACCAGTGTATACACACACTCATAGACTTTCCCGAGTATTCAGACCCTGAAATTATTAACGACAAGAGCATGTTCTATAGTTGCATGCATACGCCAGGGGGAGACCGAGGAGAATAACAAACACGGGCCAATAATTATATTTTGAACACTTCATACCTTTTATATGGATTGAATCCATTTTTGTTTTCGCAACTAGTACATTCTTAGGGTCTCTAGCTTTATCTTTGTAAATTCCAACGAACTTCTTCCATGCTACACAATACAACGATGTAGACTCTTGGGAGGACGATATTGAAGTCCT
This sequence comes from Aegilops longissima, assembly GCA_021605205.1. Classification (NCBI taxonomy): domain Eukaryota; kingdom Viridiplantae; phylum Streptophyta; class Magnoliopsida; order Poales; family Poaceae; genus Aegilops; species Aegilops longissima. Next base: position 686,476,268 of record CM038679.1, read on the forward strand.
TCTTTGTGTCATCTCATCTGGATGGTGCGACATCATGGCTTAATAGGAATGGTAGAATACTCATAATAACAAGGTGCACCTTCTTTTCCAGGAGCCCATCCAAAAGGGACCTTAAAGTTAAGTGGGCTTTGCTTGGTGAAATTTAAGGATGGGTGACTGACTGGGGAGTTGTTCCGAGGTGTGCACGAGTGAGGACAAAGGGCATAGGAAAGACTAGTGTTGGTGTGGTGCTAGTCTAGATCCCAGGCGCAATGGCCTGGGACCGATGCGTTTGGGTGGATGTTACAATTGGATAAGAGTCTACCCTCATGGTTACGCGGGCCTCTATGGGTCAGTGATGATCACATGGGGCACATATGGATGCTGGAACTGACACACATAGTCATGTGCCAAGAGGGAAAGTTCCTGCTGGGCGACGGTGACGTCAGTTCCTTTGAGGGAGTTGTATGTGTGATCCCGGCTTAATATGATCGGTAGACTACTCATAACAACAATGTGTACCTTCTTTTACGAGAGCCCATCTGAGAAGTTTTTCTCAGGTGCACACGAGTGAGGACAAAGGGCGCAAGAACGATTATTGTTGGTCTGTGGGTCCAGTCTAGGTCCCAGGCTCACTGTCGTGGAACCAGAAGGTGGGTTTCACTGGGCACTACAGTTGGTAGAATCATGGGCCATATGAAGCCACTACATTCAAGGTATGAATGGAAGATACCAAATAATATTTATGGGGATTTTGTGTTGGCTCTTCTGACAATCACGAGTCTATCTTAATATACCTAGAGGTTTTGCACTGGACACAATACTTTGTATCCACATGTTCTTTCCTAAATAACATGAAATAATTTGGACAGTCACATACCTGCTCATATGACATCTTAAGTACATGGAGGCTTTTGTTTGACTCGTACATGTTGTTTTGCTCTGTTGCAAAAGGCAGTGCCTAGGAGGCGCTTAGGCACGCCTAGGCACTAGGCAATGGCCAAATGCCGCGCCTAGGGCATAAGCAGAAGTCTAGGCAGAGCAAGTAAGAAATTGTCTACCTAGGTGAGAAATCATGCCATATTGTACTGATATGCCAAAGGGCCATATTCCAAACATAGTAGCTGGTAGTTATTTTGGATTGTGATTATATATATATATATGGATTAATTTTGGATTCTTTTGCTGTATTTGCTGCTTGATTTGTAGACATATATTCCGTCTGATGTATTGGTCTTACACTGGTCATGTTTTAATTAGTGATCTTCAAGAGAGAGTTGTAAATAATCTATACATGTGTTAGTTTTGCTTCTAGCTTGCAAATAATCTATCTCAATGATAGAAAGAGAAAAGTGCTTGTCGTGTACTTGTACTACTAACAGTAAAACGATAATTGCGTTGTTGTCTTGGTGACGATTTGGAGGTAAATACAATATACTATCAACATTAGTTCCCTCTGATTAGTGTAAGACTTTATTTAATTAATATATTGAGATGCGTGCTGGATGGCGGTCTTAGGGCGGAGTATTAACTATAGATGCAGTTGGATGATGGTGCATAGATACGAGAATGTATTGTCTATATGCAATCATGACATGTATAATCATAATAATAGAAAATACGATTTAATCTATACACAACGGTAGTTTGTTCAACACATCTATGATATGGTTTCTTAAGAGATGCCACTGGTGAATTTGTGGAAATATTATCAAAGTTGGAGACCAAGTAGAAGTTCTGTGATTGTGTGCAGGAGCCCATTATTAATTGTGTCCCTAGTTTTTCTATTGGTTCGATAAATCTTGGTTTTCAGTAAAGGAAATCCTTATGGCTCGATGCAAAACCTTCCTCTCCATGGCTGAACAAGCTACTGAGATTTGCAGCATCCTCTGGTCATGCAGACAAGGTCACCTGTCATGTTTCGTACTTTCACATGGGGTACACATACTATAGGACCTCGATGCGGGCGGCATCGATGAGAACCTTGCCGCCTTCGACTAGTACAAGCGTGATGTCCAGCTGGCTGTCCTTGCCGCACTTGAGTTCATCCAATAGCTCCCTCAGTGCGAATTGGTACGACACCATCTGTGTCTTCAGCTCTATGCCGCCGCCGTGTGACACTTGCGTGAAGCTCCCGGCGAAATCGCTGTTCTGCGGCCCCACCTTCTTCTCTTGCCCCTTCGGTACGTTCACTAGCACATCGAACTTGACGTACTTGCAGGGGACTATGGTGACATGCACCACCAGTGCCTCCGGTGCCTTCATGCTACTGCCGCCACCGGCCCGGGATTTCTCTGGCCTCTCCAACCTCAGGTACGCGGCTCCCCTTTCTTCAACGTCATGGGTATGAGCTGTTGGTCTGGCTGCCCTTTAGGTTGTGACGGCGCTGGATGTTGGCTGCCGGCTTCAGCCGCTTGCCCATCCATGGCAGCTTCACGCTCTCCTCAAACATGTACCCAAGCTTGCCAACGTCAAGGACATCAATGACGGTGATGCGCACATGCCGCTTCTGCGCATCATAGAAGATGAAACTAGTGTCAAGCCAATCCTTGTAGGGAGGAACCCCCACCAAGCTTGGTGTTGTATATGTGCCACATGCGGTCTACATTGGAGTGGTTGGAGTAGAAGATGGGGTCACGTGCCGTCGTGCTAAGGTCTCCCATATCTTGATTCTTCTGGCATGGGTCTCCTAGCCAAATGTGCGCAGAGTTGTGCACTCCATTCTCAAGGGATCCCGTGACCTTGTGATTTTGCTTCCCTTCATTGTCTAGCTCGACGTTGTAGAACTTCCCGCCATAGAATTGCTTCGGTGTCTCCACGATCATCTAAGACAGACAAGAGGCAAATGAGTTTCGGTAAGTCTTGATCGAGGGTTAGTTATGATTGAATTTAATAGTTTTGTTCTATCAAATGTAGAAAAAAACATTATTGTGCTATAATATCATGTTGTCTTGTGCCGAGAGAGAGAGAGAGAGAGAGAGAGAGAGAGAGAGAGAGAGAGAGAGAGATGCCTTTCAACACCTGGGTGCCCTTATACCCAACATGAATAGTAAATTAAAAAAATGAAAACAAAATCAAAAGAATATGAAACCTTGGTACATAAAACATGATAAAAAAAATTGATGTTCTCGCAAAGTTTCACAAATAACATTCGGGGAGCCCTAAAAAAATCACTGCTCAAAAGTGCACATAAACTTTGAACAACGATTTAGTTTTTTTTTTGGTGAGGGCTCCTCGAATGCTATTTGGGGCTGAAAGTTTACAAGAACATCAAATGTTTGATGTTCCAAAGTTTCATAATTTTTATTAGTATTTCTTTTGAAATTTACTATTCATGAGGGTGTAGGGGCATACGGAAGCTATCGCACCTTTCTCAAATACAGCGGTGTACTAGTTGTGTCTCATAAACATAAAATTGATTTTTATATAGGATTTCTGTAAGTTTGACCAAGTTTATAGATAATTACATGAACTGTAGAACACTGGTTTCATTAGATTATTCGTAACTTGTAGTTTTGTACTATGTAAATTTTACGTTTTTGATGTTAACCTATTTTTATATAAATTTTGTAAAACTTAAATAATTTTGACTTCGGATGAACCTAGAACTTTAATTTATTTGGTATGGAATTTACAATATTTACAATAACATAATAATTTTCCCACCTGTATATACAAAACTAATTGTGTTTGTTCTTATTAGAGTTAACAAACTATACATCAGTAGATCGATGTTCTGAAGAAATCGTGCGGCCTAGAGTTAGAAAACCGGCTAAATAAGTTATACATAAGGTGGTAAAGTGCATGATTTGTCGAGTCCGGCGTTGTCTTAGTGAGTGAAATTTCTAGATCTTTGAATCACTCCATAATTAGGTTCTTTTTGCCAAAATTGCATATTGATCTCTTTGTATTTATATTTTTTTGAAGTCTTAAATATACACAATATTGACTACGAATTTTATTTCTAATATGGCTATGAAATTAATTGGTAGGATGGCATATAACAGGAAAGTATTTTGCAAGAAAAATAGGAGAATATAATTTGGGCATTTTTGTTCCATATATTGATTTTCATCACATATATAAAGCACACTGGGTAGCAGCAGTAGTGTACTAATCACCTGACGGTATAAGGTGTAGAGATTATTGTCTATGAGGCAAACAAGGTCGTCGGTGCATGTAGGAAGACCATCCTTCGATCCTGGCGATAGGTTGAGATCGATGATGGCGCGGACGCGTCTGGGGTTGCGCTTGGCGTCATACAGGGCGAGCTTTCGTTGGCGAATATGGATGGAATCATCATCCCCTCCGACGTGTCCCAGTTCCAGTAGGGCAGGCCGAAGGTGGGGTCCCCGATGAGGTCGCCAAGGATACCCTCGAAGAAATAGAGGTACATCCGGTGCCAGGGAGCAAAGATGGAGGAGAGGTGCACGATCTGTGATCGTGGTTGCGTCATGTTGGGCAAGTATCGTAGGCTGTGCTGGACACCAGGTCGGCTCTTTGTTACTATACAAGTGAAATAAAAAAAGGCCAGAAAAGATGACAGAATAAACTTATGTTTATCTTTTTTATCCTTGTGCTAACAGATACAACATTCAGTGTGAAATCGGAGTCTCCAGAACGTGATTTCATCATAGAGGTCATGCGTGCACTGTTGTTGTTGGATCTACAGCGCGTGTCATCTCATTACCAAGTCACGCGTCTATTCATCTGTTAGTTGATGGTTCGACGAGCCACCAGTACCCCACAAGAATTAATGCGTGTGTCGCTTCCACATCTTTTTAAGAACATCAATACTTTCAAGAAGGATGGAATACTCAGTGTAGAGCGAAGTTGACAACATATATTTTCATCATGGAGTTCATCATGCCTCCAAGACATCGCCTTCAGAAAGAGTACATGCATGCATTGTCATTGTCAGATTTACAGGACAACTTATCTCATTATCAAGGCACAACAATTATCAAAGGTTTGTTGATGGTTTGACGTTCCACCGATAGTTCGCAAGAATTAAAACTCCCAATCGCTTCCACCACTTAGAGAGGTGTCGTAGATGGCTTGGCCAACTCCACCGAGTTTAATTTCCTGACTAGTACTTTTCATGGTTGCTGTATTTTGTTTCTAACCAAAGAAAACGACGCAGAAGGTACATGGGTACCGGCGAACTAGATTTACGGCAGAATTGCTTTCCAACAGAAAAGGTTCGTTTCTCCGAATAGTAAACATGACATGTATGTCGTGACACATCAAATTAACGTGATTACCATTGCTCGTAGCTCTGCTCCACGTCATCATCAGATAAGAGATAACACTCCATTCGCTAAAAAGTCAAAAAGGAGAGAAGAAAATAAGAACCTCGGTAAATGTCAACACGAAGCCATGATGCCTAACCAACTTATGTACGCTATGGGCAGCCGTGCAAGTCTTAAGAATCTTCCACCGCTCCTAAAGATTGTCCCATTTGCTTATCTTTGTCATCGTCTATCTTGTAGTTATTAGAAAATCATATCATTAACTCATTGCAAGGAATATATGAAGAAATTATGAGGACGGAAAATAAAATAACGGATACATGCTTGCCCCGTACCTTGCAGTAAATCTTGTCAAATTTATTAAGTTTGTTCATTTTAGATGAATGTATACTGATAAACATGTATGTTTGTAAGGCAGCTATGAACTGCATATACTCTCTCTGTTCCTAAATATAAGTCTTTTTAGAGATTCCTATATGGACTACATACAACGCAAAATGAATGAATCTACACTCTAAAATATGTCTATATACATCTGTACGTAGTCCCTATTGAAATTTCTAAAAAGACTTACATTTAGAAACGGAGGGAGTATGTGATTTGAATAAAATGGGTATATGTGGAATAAGAGCAAGGAAATTAAGACTGCAATTATAAGGCAGGTGTAGGAAAAAAAATACGTGGTGTCAATGTTTAGATCGTGTTATTGGTGCCGAATTTTACAAGCAAATGTTGATGAAAGACAGATACAACAATGGCGAGAAGGCTCCATCCCACTCTGTGCATTCAGTTTACATGGGTCGGTTAATACGGGTTTTCGGATTGTACAGTATGAATACTAAGGTAAATACAGTTTGAAATTAAAATACGGTATGGTTTTGGGATACACGAAATTATTTTGGCATTGTTTCGGTATATACCATAATAGCCAAAGTTGATGCAACGATGAAAATGAAATAATAATAATTTGCAAATGTATGACTCAAAACACATACTTTTTTTCACAAAAACAGTATATAACTATATGTAAATATATAAGAATGCATGGATTCATACCTTGATGGTATGGGCATGCTTACCATTTTTTAAGAAAAAATGACCATGCTACAAGAAAAATGTATAGCAGGGAATTTGGCTACTATATAAGAAAATGACAACATGTATGCTTGTTTGCCTCAAGAAATATAAATATTTTTTAATTTTGCTTGCTCTGTTAACTGTTCAGTTTTTTGGTATATACCATAAAACTGAAATTGAAGACAGTATGGTACTCCCTCCGGTCCTTTTTAGTTCACATATAAGATTTTTCTAAAGTCAAGCCTCGTACAGTTAGACCAACTCTATAGAAAAAATACCAACATTCACAATATGAAATCAATATCAGTAGATGTGTCATGACTAAAATTTTCATATTGTATACATTTAGCATGGTATATGTTGATATTTTTTCATATAATTATCTTAAAACTTTATGAAGTTTGACTTCAGGCAATTCTTATATGCAGAGTAAAAAGGACCGAAGGGAGCATGTTCATACCATACTGAAAAATGAAATCATAAAAACCATAAAATTGATTCGGTTCGGTTTATTCTAGGTATGGTTTTTCGGTTCTATTCTAAAATACACATAGTGAGCTCCGTCGCAGCCGTGGGTCGGAACGCTCAATCTGGCGTCACGTGTCGGGCCTGCAAGTGCCTGAACCACAGTACCGTAGCAAGCTTACATGTGAGGTGCATATTTTGCACTTCGCTGGTGAGCAATGTGTTCATCACTGGTAATTCGTGGTTACCATGTGCAGCAAAATGACCCCATCTAGCATCCTTAGATCATAAAGGGGAGATGCTGGGCTGCAGCCCATGGCAAGCATATGGTACATGGACGGATAGTGGATAGAAGATTGGAACAGTAGTGCTAGGCTAAGGTAATAAATATTGTGTACGTGACATGCATTATAGTACTGTTCACAAGAATACTGTAGTCCACGTCCATGGGAATTGAAGCATCCATCACTTCCGTGGCTTAAGAGCTCCTTTGATTCAAAGGATATTAGGAATTTTGGAGGATTAGAATTCTTAGAATTTGTCATGTTAGATGTTCTAGCATCCACTCAAACTTCTTTGAAAGAATCCTTTGGTTTTCCTATTATGTAATCAATGAACCCAAAATTTTGGAGGATTGAGATGAGCATGACATTTCAATCCTATGTTTTTTCTGTTCTTGCGATTTTAAAATTCACGGAGTTAATTTACTTGATTCGGTTTCGAACCAAAGAAGAAGACACCGCGAGGTAGATGGGTACCAACGAACTAGATTCACGTCTAAATCGCTTTCCAATGGGAAAAGTTCGTCTATTGGAAAAGAAGACGTAACAGGCTAGTGATAGGTATGTTTTAACGTTTCCATCAAAACATGATTAGCTTTGCTCATGGCTCTCTTCATCATCTCACACAGAAGATAACACCTAGTTAAGTATCAGTGTCCAACTGACTTACCAGTGTACCATTATCCAACTCATCCAACAGTGCACCAGTGTCTAACTCATGCAACAGTGTCCAACTCACGCAACAGTGTACTAGTGTCCGACTCAAGTACCGTTGTACGAGTGTCCAACTCATGCAATAGTGTACCAGTGTCCAACTCAAGTACCATTGTGACTGTATCCAACTCACTTACACTACAGAAGGTAGTCATGCAAAACTCAGCCCACTCCAAAATCTAAAAAGTAACAACATTAATTCATTGGAAGGAATATTTTTTGTAAGATTTATCTGTGTCTTCAATTCTCTTGTTTTATACGATGTTCTATTTATTGAAAAGTTTTATAACATTCGTTGCAAGGAATATTTGTAAAAACATAGAATAACAGATCAAATGATTATTTGCCACACATATTATACCAAATAATACATAATGTCAAATTTAATTAGTTCTTCCAATTTAGACAAAAATATACTCATAAATGGATACATCTAGAAGCCAGAGTGACATGCATATATGTAAAAAGAATAAAATGGGTATTTGTGAAATAACCTCAAAGAAATATATCAATGTTGATGCCCGTGCTGGAGAAAAGAACTACAAGGTGTACGTAAAGTTACGTTGCCAGGTAGCAACATTACTCTACCCCAAAGGTGAAGTAGTAGGCTAGTTGTATGTACGTATCAGAAAAAAAGGATTATGTGCAGCCATTACATAAGTGTTAGTAGGAAAATTTCCTACACCCGTAATTACGTCCATCGCTTCTAAGTCTGGTGGCTCTGAACATCCTGCGCTGTCGCTCGTCATCTCTTGCTGCTACCGCCGTCATGGGGATGAGCCACACAGAGCACTCCAGTACTCCACTCCAGCGGTAATTAAACCCACAAGAGAGACAATAGCTGCTTATCCGCTTCACCGGCATCATACATCAACAAGTTAACTTCATGGAATCATGGTACACCACTCATAAATCTTTATAAATTAGTACTGTTCGTTTGAAGCAATGCTTAGTATACTTATTAGATGCAGTAATATTGTGATTTAAATATCTAATTTCATTCATTGTTTAATGTTTCAATAATTGACGGATGAGGAGGAAGAATAAAAGCAGAAAAATAGATTCATTTCTTCAAGTGGCTCATATATTACTAACCCCAATCCAGTTGCGACGCCAAACAGATGATGTGCACAAATTTCAGGACAAAATAGACTAGTATAATGTATTTTGTCTCCAACGAGAATTATTTTGCTCGCCCCCCTCATGTAGAAATCCTGGCTCCGCCCCTAGATATACGGTGGTACGCTCCACAAAAGGCATTGCTCGAGCGAGCAGCACACTGACGCAACGCAAAGTCACACGAGAATCAATGCAGAACAGTAGCTGCCCACATCCTTTTCAAGGACGGGAACTTATGCTGGGTCCTCAAGTTTGTTAGGCCTTCAATGGAGTACTATTATTACATATCCATTCCTTATCCAAGTACGGTGGAATAAAAGAGGATATTAATTCGTACTATTTCTGGTACCAAAACTAGCATGATTAATGTTCTGGTACTAGTAGGACAACAGTGGCGTTTATTGCTCCCAGAAAGTTGCATATCTTTCCTGTCCAAGTTTTTCTTTCTACTGGAAAGAAAAGAGATGGCTCGCTAAACATACATCCAAAGCTGTTTCAGAATTGGGAGAAAGTAAAGATTGTATGTTTAGCGATTGTTGCATCAAAGCATAACGGCGTAGGACGGCTTGCCTTTAAACACTAGAAATGCACCCTGAGGTGATTTCGTCATTCTAAAGATGTTGTACCGGCTTAGAATCTCACTAGTGCTTATAGGGATATGATGTGCGTGAGTGCATTCATAGGGGTGAGTGTATGTGCTTCTATATGAATATATATGATTGTACCATGCTAAAAATAGTGGCCATGTCATATGTCCCTCTCGCACCAGATCCTGTAACATTTGCTGAAAAGCCCATAAAACATTAAAATATTATAACTTTCAATCTATAGATCAAAATTTAATGATGTTTTTGCACATTCATTATTTGAATTTTTCTAACCAGAGAAATCATTAATTTCTTTCTCAAATTTTTCCACAACAAAAGCTCTTCTCCTACTGCCGGCGCCGTTGCCGGTATGTCCCATCTCGGCCCCCGGCCAACGGAAGGGACCACATTCTCGTTTTGTTAGATTCAGCGTCTTGGTTCGGGTTGTGTGGCGGTGGCGATGTCCCTTAGTAGGAATAATGTCTGCCACGTTCTATCTCAGCCTCGGTGGTGCATCTAGCATCTCGGAGGGCCTATTGAGATTTTTCAACGTCGGATCTTGCAGATTCGGTCGGTGATGGTCTTCGGTGCATCTATTTGTATATGGCCTTTGTTCGTCTTTGTTTAGGTGTTTACAGGTTTGTTACTACTGATATACGAGTTTCTTCAACGACGATGGTTGCTACTCTGGTGCGCTGGTCCTATGGGACCTTAGCACGACGAATTCCCGGCTGTCTACTACGACAAGGTTTGCCCGGCTCCGGTGAGGGAGGGGCGATGACGGTGGCGGGCTTTCGGCTCGCTCCAGTGCCTGTAGTCGTCGCTAGGTGGTCCACGGACATGGTTGTAATTTTTATTACATCTGTTGTTCTTTGTAGTGCCATGATTGAAGATGAATAGATTGGAAGTTTTTCCAAAAAAAAAATATATATGCAGAGGGTAATATTTTTTTGTTGTTCTTTTGGACTTTACTATTTTGTTCTCTTTCGATACTATTATTGCACTTTTTTTGACCTTGTTGCGTATTTTCATTTATTTATTTTTACTTTAGATTGTCTGGAGTGCAAAGAAAATTACTTTCAGGAGTTTGATTTCCACAACAACCACCAAGGAAAGATGCACAATTGATATCTTCATCTATATATTTCTTTGCAATGTAGAAATTCACCGAGAGTAGCATGCATTTGTTGACTATTTAAAGTAAATATGTAGGGAATTACCAATAGATTTTTTGATACTTCATCATAAGAAAAAATTATTTTGGGGAGGGTTGTTTGGTATTCGTGAATGGTATGAGCGATCAACTCAATGGTAACTTAATAATGAAGCATATGGGTGGATTTGGTTTGATTGGCTATCAAGGGGGAATCTTGGACTGAGTAGGAGATTGTGAGGACACTATTAGAATCCATGTTATTATTGCCTGGTTTGTGGCCACTGGTCAGTGATGTCTATTCCAGGTCAACAAATAAGTCATCACTGATTGACCATATATACTATCGGTAGGTAATAACTATACCAGATGATAGTCCAATTTGAGAGGACAAAGGCATCACTGGCCGCCCGTATATATGGCGCTCAGTGATGGCATGCATCATTGTCGGCTTGATATCACTGAGCAGCCTTCTACTCTGGCCCATCTATGTTGTATCATTCAGCACTGACTGGCTTTCAATCTTGCCCTGTCGGTGCGATTTTCGACCAAAGGCAGAGCTCAAGCGAGCAGCCAACCGATGCAACGGAAAGTCACACGAAAATCAATTCATAGCAGTAGCTGCACATCCTTTTCGAGGACAGGATAGTCTACTGGGTCTTCAAGTTTTTTTTTTAGAACATAATTATTCTTGATTGACGGCGATTGCTGTTCTGGTGCGTTGGTCCTATTGGACCTTAGCAAGATGACTTTCCGACTGTCTACTACAACAAGTTGTGCCTGACTCCGGCGATGGAGGGGCGATGACGGCAGTGCGCCTTCGGCTTGCTTCGGTGCTTGTAGTCATCGCTAGGTGGTCGCTAGTATTCGTTGTACTGTCATGATTGAAGATGAATAGATCGGCAATTTTCCCGTAAAACAAAAAAAGTTTGTTTTTGGAACACAGTTTAGACACAAACGTTTATATATACACGCACATACACCTCTACGACCACATCCACGTACACCCTATCCCTATAAACACATCTCAGAGCACTTTGGCCAACCTTTCTTATTTTGGGATAAGCTGCGATGTTTTTACTCATCGTACCCAATACTTCTATTTGGACCATGTGCTCTACAATGCATACGGTTCATTATGATAAGAGTTATCACACAGGATTTGGTTCGAACTGTGTGCATGCTTAGTTTCCTTATAATCATGGGCGATAATCGCACACGTTTCACTTTTAGTTGAACTCTAGAGTGTGCGACAGGGAAGGCTTAATAACAGGATTCTACTTTAGTGATTTTTCTAAAAGCTACTTCCACGAAGTCCTCACTTTTGCGTCGTAGTGAGCAAATAACATTCTATGGAAAAAGAAGAGATGATGGAAACGGAGTGGAGCCTATATATATCGCAGAAACCAGCTTGCTTGCAGCGCCTCACCCGTCAACAAACCAGTACGTTCATACTACCATCGCCGGCCATGGCTTCCTCCTCGCCGCTGCCGCTGCTTCTCGTCCTCCTGCTGGCCTCGTCGTGGGCGGCCGTAGCACGCGCACGGCGCGGCGACAACGTTTGGGAGCACACAGTCGTGTACATGCACGAGAGGCTGACGGGCCCGAACGCCACGCGGCTTATTACGGTGCAGTCCCCGCTCGGCGGCGACAAGTTCGGGCAGTTCGGCGTGGTAGACAACGAGCTGCGAGACGGTCCGGATCCTCTCCGCTCGTCGCTCTGCGGCCGGTTCCAAGCCCTGTTTGCGCTGGCGGGTCTGGTGAGCCCACCGGGCATGCAGTCGGCCGCCAACTTCTTGTTCACGGCGGGGAGGTTCCGCGGGAGCACGGTGTCTGTGCTGGGCCCCATTCTGGACTTCGAGACCACCTGCGAGCGCAGCATCGTGGGCGGCACCGGCGTTTTACGGATGGCGCGCGGGTACAGCTTCATGAGGCTTGTGCCTGAGATGAGCGTACCCGATAAGTACAGTGTCTACAGGCTTGACCTCTTCATTCAAGTCAGCTCGGACCGTCTGCCACTGCTGCCACCGGTTGATTCCGTTGGCGCTTACGACATTTCAATCTGAAATACTAAGGTTGTGCTAGCTGCTTGGTTTAAGTTCAGCTTATTATCTGTAGCGCCAGAAACGTGCTGCAGTTCACGTTGCGGCCCAGGTTAATATGTATCCCGTCGGAGTAAAATCGACACGATCCGCCCACACCTGGTGCATGGGGATGGTGGCGAAGTTTGTTAATGGAATAAAAATGGAATCCTATCTATTTGGAAATTTAATCCTCACTATTTTTATTATCTTAACATGCGCACATGCATGCTATCTCTTTAAGGGCCCACCATAAAATGCATGCAAAACTTTTATTATTATTATTTGTTGTTTTCCAGTACTTTTATTTATTTCATCATAAAAAGTTTTCATTTCACCACATATCCATCTCATGAACGGCTCACTGAACATATGCATGGGAAAAAGAATACCATTATATTATGCTACTTATATTCAATAAATATTTTTTGACTATTCCAAATATTCGTGTTTCATATAACAAAATCTCATTGAAATATATTAATTGCAATGATTCCTACAGCAACACACATGGTATCATTTAGTAAAATTAATGATGCTAAAATAAGTGACATAAATCATATGTTCATTATTATTGTGGGATGCTGGGACTTCTTCCTACTGAGAAACAATATCATGCTGGATAATTAGCAGGCATCAGTTAGCTCTTGTATTCAAGGATAAAGGCAGTCCTTCTCTTTGATCATTCATAAGGATAGACCTAGTGTCCAGGTACATGTGATCATGGCTAGATTCAATATAAATTATTATACGTGCTAAGCTGCAAGAGCATGTCCAACGCCATCCATCAAATCAGATACCCCAAATATGCACGAAGACGTCCGAATGTGCCACGGGCAGCAGATAACGGCAGCCATCCACCTATATGAACCAAATGGCCATCCCTTTAAAAAAGATGTAAAACAAATGGCCCACATGCAGCCTCAGTTTGAATCATCGATCGATAGCAATTCAAACATACAGTTAAATCCTAATAAAAGTACCGAATGGTTAATTAGTTTCCCAAAAACATCGATTCCAAATTCAACCAAACTCCTCGACCTTCATTTCAAGTTTTTCTCTCCTCAAGCTTGAACTTGTCCATCGACACATGTTGTTCACCAGATGAGCTTTCTCTTGTGCCTCATCCAATAATGTGTCAAAGTGAAGGGCTTCCCCTCCATCCTTTGATACATCACGGGAATGCTTGCGACCTATAGAGTGAAGTGATTATCAAATCGCAACATAGAGAAACAAGAAGCAACTAACGATCGCCATGATTTATGAGCCCGTTGGCCAGATTCTTTCCACTTGTAAAATCAAAATGCAATACCTCATAATGGCCTTTGGAATGGTGTACCAACGATGGAGTAGCGACTTCGCACTGCGATCATGGATTGCTTCCAAATTGTAGGGATCATAGTGCTTGTGCTCATGAAACCAAGAATGCACATGTTGCCATTTTTCTTAATGCCTACAAAACCCACACTTTTGGCCAACTAGGCGTCACACAACAATGCATCCTCCCTCACCCAGGCCCCCGCCTTTGTGCATGCTTCATGTCAAACAAGGAGAAGGTCAAAAATATTCTCTATAGGATTTGGCCGAACACTTGCCGGGTGTGGTGTCTACCATTGACAGTGTTGGGAGGGGGGAGAAGATAACTGGGCTGCAAATTGTTCCGGGGGTGGAACAGTAGTGAAATAGAAGGAGCATGGACGAAGGAGCAGTGGTTTGGCAAGAAGTGGGCCATGGCCGGAGTGGTGGAGGCAGCAATGATCTTGGTGGGTGTGAATATAGAACAAGAGGGGAGAGACGGAGTGGAAAAAAAGGGCTCCTAGAGGGGGGTTTTGGGTCGACTGGGTGTATCGGGGTGTAACATGGCGGGCATGCAGACTCCCCCCAAAACCGCCCAATCTTATTTTTCGGTTTGGCGGAATTCGTACGTGCCAACCAATCCATAAATGTTTGATGCACGATGTTGGATGGCACAAAGTATATGAGCCACACTATGCGGGCATTTAGCAGTATGTTGATGAACTACATTAGAGAAGCCAACCAAGCTAACACTTGGTATTCGGAATCTTGGAGTTGCGTTGGGCGTGGTGATTGGGGACGCTCCAATGTTGTGTAGTCATATTTGCTAGTTCATTACTAAATTTTCTAGTATAAAAAAGGTGTCATATAAGTATTCATCATCTTTCCACAAGCGAGAAGACTCCGCATTTGTGCATGGGAAAATCACTTATTCTCTTCACTTTGACATCATCTATCATCACAAGCTCTTCCCTTTCCACTGAAAAACTATAAGTTAAGAGGTTTATGGTATTTGGACTCCCTACTCCAACAAAAAATGGCGAATGGCTTACGAAAGGCAAAATATGGGTTGTAGTGGCTAACGTTACGGAACCCGTCGTTGGTAACTTGGCAAATTGAAACACCAAAAATCACCAAGATGCCCACAAAGATGATACACCCCACATAGTAGTCAGGGAACCACCACACAGGAAAAAAAGTTGTGAGGGCATGAAAAATCAATTCTTTCAAGAAGGATGCAAAACTCTGTGAGAAAAAGGCTACAATGTGTGTTTTGCTCATGGAGTTCATTAAGCGTCCGGGGCAAAGTCTTAAAAAAAATCCATATATGCATCATTATTGTTGGATCTACAATACACATCATCTCATTATAAAGTCACAAAAGTTATCAAAGGTTTGTTGAGGTTCGATGAGCTACCAGTAGTCCATAAATGTCAAAGCATCCATTGGTCCAACAAATTAAAGTTGCAGGTTGCTTGGCCAACTCAACCGAGTTTAATTTCCTGGCTACTATTGTTAAAGGTCGCTTGACTTAGTTTCTAACCAACGAACAAGATGCAACAAGGTAGATGGGTACCGCAAATAAGATATACATCAAAATCTCTTTCCAATCGTGATAAGCTTTGCTCACGACTAACTCTGCATCATCATTGGACGAGAGACAACACTTAGTTCGGTAAAACGTCCAAAAAGAAAGAAGAAAAAAAGAACCTCAGCGAATGACAACACAAAGCTTTGATGCCTGTCCAACTCATGTAAGCTATAGGCAGCCACGCAAGGCTTAGTAGCTGCCACCTCACCGAAAAAATGATTAATACATACATGCCTCGCAAGAGTACCATGCAATAAATAATGCCAAATTTATTAATTTGTTTCATTTTAGATTAATATATACTGATAAATACATATGTCCACAAGCCAGCTGTGATATACATATATGTGACTAGAATACATTGGGTATGTGTGGAATAATTCAGATTGCCATTGTGAGGTTTGGTGTAGGTAAAAGAATTGTGCCAATGCTTAGACCCGGTTATTAGTGAGGAAATTGTATGAACACATATTAATGAAATGCAGATAGAACGAAGGAGAGAAGGCTCCTTTGCAGCCACACGTTGGAACACCTGATCTGGCGTCATGCATTGGACATGCAAGCGCACAAACCACTCTACTGCGGGAAGCGTACCCTATGAGATGCACATTTTCCACATCACTTGAGAGCAATGCATTCTTCGCTGGTAACTCGTCCATGCTACATGGTTAATGAGTGCAACAGAATGATCCCTGCTAGCTTCACTAGAGCACAAAACAGGGATGCTAGGCTGCACTAGCGCGTGGCTTGGATATGCTACATGGATGGATAGGGGATGGATGATGGAAACAGTAGTTCTAGGCAACGAAAATAAATACTATGTTTGAAATAAATGCATGACACTTATTTTAAAATGGAGGGAGCACATGACATGCCTCATTACCGTTTACAAGGATACCGGTAGTAGTGAACTGATTGTACCTCAGATGCTTAGGTTCCTCATAGTTGAACAAACCCACTAGCTAGGGGTGTAATTCCTAGATTCGCAATGGTTCTCACATTTTTCTAGATTTATTTTTGATTTTTCGGCGATGTTCGTCGGTTTGTGATGTTCCTGTCGACGACAAGACACCTATAGAGACTTCGTCAATCTGAATATGTTGTGTCGGCCCAGTATCTCAGAGGTGCTCATAGAGGTGGGGTGTGTGCACGTGAGTTGATAGGGGTGAGTATATGTGCGTCTGTGAGAGCATCTCTGGTTGTACTATGTGAAAAAAACTCGGTAGTCCAGAAGAATTAAAGAATCCATCACTTCTCATAACTTAAAGGTGTAGATGGCCTGGCCAACTCCAAAGAGTTAAATTTACATGATTTTAGTTTTGATGCATGTCAATCGCTGGCAATATTGAATTTGGGCCAGTGGATACAGTGCAGAAAGAAGAAGCAACCTCGAAGCACCGAGGCCCCCGGCGGCAGGTTCTATATTGTTTATCTTGGGGTGCAGGGGGTGCATGAGAAGCAACAACCTTCTTGTCTTTCTTACGGTCCAAGGGATGCTAGGGAAGCAACAACCTCCTTGTCTATCCAAGATGTGATGGGATGGGTGGAAGTTCGCCGAAAAATTCATGTGGTTCGCGGTTTAGAGGGATGGCCGGGGGAGGCAGCAAGCATGGTGGTGGGCGGTGGGGGCATGGGGGGAGGGCGGTGCGATGAGGCTGTTGTGAGAGCCCCGCCGGCAGCGGGCAGCGGAGACTGGCGGTTGGGCCAGCGGTGTGTGGGGCACTTCCGGGGATGAACCGGAGGGCTGGAGGTTGAAGAAGCTGATCTGTCAATTCATCTTTGTCTTCTTAGGTTTTCTTGTTCCTTTTAGCACGAACCAGTTACTAAAAAACCATTATAACATTCCTTGCAAGAAATATTTGTCAAAATATAGAATAACAATTTTTTTTATGATTTTGGCACACAAAGTACATTTTAATAAAGCTTGTAAAATTTAATAAGTTTTTCCAATTTAGACGAACATATAGTCTTAAATACATACATCAAGAAGGTAGAGTGGCATGCATATATGTAACTAAAATAAGATGGGTATTTGTGGAATAATCTCAAAGAAAGATTGCAATGATGACGGTGGTGTAGGACCAAAGAAGTAGATGGTGTAAATGCTGGGGCAGATCCCCTAATGATAAAAATGCTGTAGCAGATCTCCGGGCCGGATTGATGTATGGGGGTCCATGCTCAACAAAAGGCATTGCTCCAGCGAGCAGCCCACGGACGCAACACAAAGTCATATGAAAATCAATTCATAGCAGTAGCTTCGGATCCTTTCGAGTACAAGAACTTTTGCTGGGTCTGAAAGTTGGATAGAAACAGGTGGGAAAAGAGGTTGTTAATTCACACTTTTAGTCGTACGAAAACCAGGCTGATCAGTACTGTGGTATTAATAAATTCCTGACTAATACCGCTAAAGGTTGCTTCATTTAGTTTCTAACCAACGAACAAGACGCAGCAAGGTAGATGAGTACTGTGAATTAGATATACATCAGAATCTCTTTAGAAATGTGATTAGCTTTGCTCACGGCTCTCCTCTGCATCATCATCGGACAAGAAAAAACACTTAGTTCAGTAAAATGTCAAAAAAGAAGAAGAAAACAAGAACCTCACAAACGACAACGCAAAGCTTCGATGCCTCTCCAACTCACGTAAGCTACAGGCACGCATGCAAGGCTTAGTACCTTCCACCTCTTCGAAATCTTGTCCCATTTGCTTATCCTTGTCATCTCTTGTCTTGTAGTTACCAAAAAAATAATAACATTATTTCAATGCAAGAAATATTTGTAAAATTTATAATGACGGAAAAAATGAGGATACATCCTTGCCCCGCAAGAATACCATGCCATAATTTTTTTGTTCAAAAAGGGGGGACTCCCCGGTCTCTGCATCAGAACGATGCATACGGCCACCTTTATAGATAAACAAAGAGGTTCAACAAGGTCTTATAGTCTGAAACCAAAGTAACGGCAAGCTCACAAAGAGCTACAACACCAAAAGCAAAAAGCCAAGAGGCCGCAACCGGCTAGCATAAGAAAGATAGGTAAACTAATCGCCTATCCTATTACATGACCGCCATCCAAACCGGTTGAAGATATCCCGTGCAACCAATACCATGCCATAAATAATGTCAAATTTATTAAGTTGTTTCAGTTTAGATGAATATATGCTGATAAATACATATGTCCATAAGGCAGTGGTGATATGCATATATGTGACTAGAATAAATAGGGTATGTGTGGAATAATTCAAGGAAATTAAGATTGCCATTTTGAGGAAGGTACATGTATAAAATTGTGTCAATACTTAGACCCGGTTATTAGTGAGGAAACTGCATGAACAAATATTAATGTAATATAGATACAACGAAGGCGAGAAGGCTCCTTTGCAGCCACACATTGGAATGCTAGATCTGGCATCACAAATTGGGCATGGAAGCGCACAAACCACTCTACTGCAGGTAGCATACCCCATGACATGCACATTTCCACTTCACCGGAGAGCAATGCGTTCTTCGCTGGTAACTCACCGGTGCTAAATGGTTACCGAGTATAGCAGAATGATCCTAGCATCCCTAGAGCACAAAACAAGGACACTAGCATGCACTAGCCCATATTGTGCATATGCTACATGGATAGATAGGGGACAGAAGATGGACACAGTAGTGCTAGGCTAGGACAATACATACTATGTTTGAACTAAATCCATGACACTTATTTTGAAACGAAGGGAGTACGTGACATGCATCATTATTCTTTACAGGATTACCGGTCGTAGTGTACTGATTGTAGCTCAGATGGTTAGGTTCCTCCTAGTTGAGCCAACCGACTAGGGGTATAATTCCTAGACTTCACAATGGCGCTCACATTTTCCTATATTTATTTCTGATTTTTCGGTGATGTACGTCACTCGGAGGAGATGTTCCTGTCGACTACAAGACACATATAGCGACTTTGTCAATCTCAAGATGTTGTGTCGGCTCAGTATCTCAGAGGTACTCATAGGAGTAGGGTGTGTGTGCGCGCGCGCGTTAATAGGGGTGTGTGTATGTGCGTGTGTGTGAGTATCTCTGGTGTACTATGTCAAAAAACTCGGTAGTCCACAAGAATTAAAGCATGCATCACTTTTCACAACTTAAAGGTGTAGATGGCTTGGCCAACTCCACAGAGTTAAATTTGCTTGATTTCAGTTTTGATGGACGCCAGTTGTCGGAATACTGATTTTGAGCCAGGTAATTCGGTGTAGAGGGATGAAGCAACCTCGAAGAAGCGAGGCCGCCGTCGGCAGATTTTATCTTGTCTATCTTAGGGTGCAGTGGGGTGCAGAGGAAGCAACAGCCTGCTTGTCTATCTTACGGTGCAGGGGTGCTGAGGAAGAAGCAGCCTGCTTGTCTATCTTAGGTGTGCCGCGAGGGGGTGAAGGTTCGCTTAAAAATTCAGGTGCTTCATGATTTAGAGGGACGGTCGGGGCAGGCTGCAAGCACGGTGATGGGAGGTGGGGGAAGGGCGGTGCGACGAGGCTGTTGTGGGAGCGCTGTAGGCAGCAAGCCGCGGAGATTGTCCGTTGGGCCAGCGGTACATGTGGTGATTTTGGGGATGAACAGGAGAGTTGTTGGTTGAAGAAGCTGATATGGTCATTTCTTGCATCCGAGGGCTCATATCAAATCAACTCACCCGAAAGTTTTTCAGTGACTTACACCTAGCTACTCCTGCTTTGTTTGGCTTCTAACATAACATCAAGATGCAGTGAGGTAGATGGGTACTAGCGAACTAGATTTACGTCAATTTTTTTTTTCTAATGGCAAAAGTTCGTCTTCCCAAAAAGAAAATGTAACAGACTTGTGACAATGACATTTTGATACTTTAGTCAAGACGTGATTAGCTTTGCTCAAAGCTCTTTTATTCTTCACCATCGTCACAAAAGAGACAACACGTATTTCGGTACCAGTGTCCATATCATGCAGTGTCCACCTCAGCTACCGCCTCCATTCCTCTATATAGTGTGTCTTGTTTGTAACGCTTATACCAAGACATTTGCTGGCACTTTTATTTGGACTAGAATTGCCCCATGTTTTTCTCTGACTGTCACGCATGTAGGTGCATGCAGCTGCACTGCAGTGGTTCAGGGGACGGATATCTTAGTGCAAAGGCGCTTATGCGCACTACATTCCGAAATTCAACCCAAAACTTTGTGCGCACTTTAATAAGGAACAGAGGGAGTACTAGTGTACCAGTGTCCAACCCATGCAAGAGTGTCCAACTCATGTACCAGTGTCCAACTCAGGCAACAGTGTACGTACCATTGTACCAGTGTACAAGTGACGTCGCTACAGAAGGAAGCCATGCAAAGATTAGCACACTTCCGTTGCTCTTTGTCATCTTCTGTTTCCACCAATATCTGCCACTGCTTCAAAAGCTAATAAGAATCATAACATTATTTTATTGTAAGGAATGATCTTTGTCTTCTTCGGTTTCTTGTTCTTTTTAGCACGGCAAGCTATTGAAAAAATTATAACATTCCTTGCAAGAAATATTTGTCAAAACAAAGAACAACATTTTTTTTGATCATTTTGTCACACAAATACATAATAATAAAGCATGTAAAAATTAATAAATTGTTTCAGTTTACAAGAATATATACTCATAAATACATACATCAAGAAGGCAGAGTGGCATGCATATATTTAATTAAAATAAAATGGGTATTTTTGGAACAATCTCAAAGAAGGATAGCAATGATGACGCCGGCGTAGGACCAAAGAAGTACGTGGTGTTAGTGTTGTGGCAGATCCGCTCATCGTGATAATAATGTTGTAGCAGATCCCGGACCGGATTGATATATGTGGGTACATGCTCAACAAAAGGCATTGCTCGAGCGAGCAGCCCACCGACGCAACGGAAAGTCACACGAAATTCAATTCATAACAGTAGATGCCCATCCTTTCGAGTTAGTTAGAACGATCCTCCATCATTACATATTGCATTCCTGCTGTTAATTCACAGTATTTCCCGTAGCAAAACCAGCCTGATCAGTACTATGGTATTAATAGGTCAACAGTGACGTTTACTGCTCCCAGAAAGTTGATTATCTTCGCTGTCCAAGTTTTTCTTTCTATATATGGGAAATGAAAGATATAGCTCCCATGTTTCAGCATTGGCGGAAATTCGTCAAACCATAAATCATTGGAGGGCTTGCTTGTGCCCTCACGTTTAAAGACCAGCCATGCACCCTGGGAACGCCAAGTGTCCCTGGTGCGCCAAAATCCCATCACTGCAGAAAAGCTATATTCGGCTATAACATGAATTCTATAACATCTTTCGAGATGACTTATTTGCGTTGTGTGCAGCTTGAAGCACCCTTTCACCTAACATCAAGGTTTCAGAGTTATAATCTGTAGATCAATACCTGATGAAAGTTTTGACATATTCTTAATTTCAAATCTTGTAGCCAGAGAAATTATTAATTTCTTTCTCAAATCTGAATTGAAACCTAAATTCGGCTATAACATGAAATCTAGAACATCTTCCGAGATGACTTTTTTTTGTGAGCAGCTTGAAGCACCATTTCACCTAACAGCAAGGTTTCAGAGTTTAATCAAGTCAAATTAATTTGAATTCAAAATTATTTAAACCTAATTTAGTCAGAACTTCAATTCCATAGCAAATTTTTGACTGATTCTTTTTGCATATTGAATGTAAGGTGAAATTCGAAAGAAGAGCAATTTCAAACCAAGTATTCTAGGTTTTCCCCTTTTAAATTTTTTTTATTTAATTGGGCCTATTTGGCCATAATTCCAAAATCAAGTACTCCCTCCATTCCTAAATATAGGTCTTTTTAGAGATTCTAAAATAGACTACAAACGAAGCAAAATGAGTGAATTTACACTCTAAACTATATCTATATACATCCATATGTAGTCTGTAT